>CM040238.1:193732323-193932323 GCA_022545495.1 Chrysanthemum lavandulifolium | reverse complement strand
GTTTAGTGATCGGGAGATTTGAGCGGGAAAGGAGATTGTGAATTATGAAAACTACGAGAAAAGCCAACAAATTAAAACGGCTTAAATACAAATTAAAGGAAATTAAAAAGATAAAATCTATTAAATAAACGCTATCACTATAATTAAAATGATGTTTTTGTTTTATGTTTTTACAAAACTTGAAATTAAAATCTACGTGACGTCTAAATTAAAAGTGAAACTTACTCAATATTAACCCTAAAAATATGAAAATGATATTTTACAAACCTAATGATAAAAGAAAATATTTAGAAAAATAAAATTATTTTATAACTAATTATCTAATTATTATTAATTAAAAACTAATTTTAACTATTTAATAATTACCTAAAATATAATAAATTAGGAAATAAAGCTAGAAAAATAAAATTAAGACTTAGAAAAATCTAAAATATCAAAATAGACTTTTCAAAACTATTTTTGTAATTTTCTGATTATTTTTCTATTTTTTATGAATTAAAAACTATTAAAAACTAATTAAATGGCTTAAAAATACAAAATAAACTATGAAAAATCTGGAAAATTACTTTTTTTACTTTTTATATTTATCTAAACTTAATAAAACTGAAAAATTATTTTTTTGAACCTTTTCTGAATTTTTTGTATTAAAAACTAATTAAAAATGCTTAAAAACTAATTTAAATTAAGAAAAATAGCAAATCAACTTGGAAAAATCTGAAAATTTCAGGAAAACTCTAAAATTATATTAGGAATCTGAGAAAAATGGAAAAACAGGCACTTATGTGGAGAAATTAAGAACTGATGAATCAAGTGCTTATAAATAAGCACTTAAATAAGCTAAATGAAGACCAAAATCTACCAAATGTTTACAGAAGCCAAAGTATGCTACAAGTACTAAAATGCAACTAAAACAACAAGCTTTAAGCACAGAAATGCAAGATTAATAGATTTAGATTATTTGAACCTTATAGCTAAAACAGATTCTGTGGTACCAAGTTTGAACACAAGCACAAGCTTAAAAATAAGCTCAAACTGAAAACTACCAATTGGAACTTGGAAAAGACCTGGTTGAGATCAAGTACACCAAAAATAAGACCATGGGAAGCTCTTTTGAGCCCTGTGCAAGTTGCACAAAATCGAGAAAAAGCTCGATGTACACCGAGCACGTGAGCGAGGCGGTTTGGCCTAAAAAGAAGGGCTTGTATGGAGCTTATAGAAAAATGACAAAAATCCACAAAATGCGAGATAAGTAAGGGTACCAGGTTGAAGTTTCTAAAACAACAAATTGCCTTTGAAATTGGCTTAGAAATGAACCAATGAAAATAACTCTCGGTTGGCTCAAAACAAGTTTTGCCACTTTTGACTTTTGAAGAAATAATGAAGCTTTGACTAAAGTGAACTTTGAATCCAAATTATTGATTTGAAGTTGATGTTATAAGATAGAATAAGCACAATGCAAGCTATGTTTAACACTTTTAAACACTAATCCAGAGATTTCAAATCCAAAATCCACAACAAGATGGCAGTTGAGATAGATTTATATGATTTTTGACTTTTGTGGTGTTGCAGACCCAAACTAAGACTGAAATGTGCTCAAATGAGTTTAAGACACATGAATCAACAAGAAGCAAACACTGAACAAGCCATTAAGACAGATAGATCAGTAAATCCAAACTCCTATTTATCAACTGATTTTGCAAATAAATAGAACTAATCACTGAGCAACCTTGAATTAATGATCAAATTACATTTACTTAACCTAATTACAACTTCTAAAACAGAATGGAACCAGATTTAACTACAAATTCAGACAATGCAAAGAAACTTGGAATTTACTTACAAAGGGGTCCAAAGCCACTATGGCTTGCCAATACTAAAACCGAAGCGCTAACCTATTAGAACCAATCCAACTACTATAATTCACTTTGATTCATGCACGCATCAACCCATCTCCATTTCCAACATCATTTTGCCCGTTTGACTTTTTTTACCAAGGAACACAATTACTCAAAACTTGAATATAACCTTAGACAAAGCTATAATAAACTTATATAAACCTAGTTGAGCTTAAAAGTCGATTAATAACAACTTGTACACAAGTTTTAAACATGGAAATTTTCAACGATGAACATGAATGGTGAATTGTGAACATAAAGCGATTTTGATACTTGAAATTGATTGCAATACACTTGAGCGCTTAAGTTTAATACATTTAACAAAATAATACAAGTCTAACAATCGAAATGACAACTTGACATAAAAACGACATAAGAAAGAAAATAAAAAAACTAGAAGACTCTCCTCTTTGCTCCAATTGCTTTCTTTTTATAATCCAATCTCTTTGCCTCTCTCCTCTGAATGTTTCCCATCAATCCTAGCCATTGGATGGCTTTAAAAGTGATCTTAGCCATTTAAATAGATTTTGGCGCCAAAATGGTTATCTGCCAAAGGGGGTTGGGGGGGGGGAGGTGCAATTAATGAACCTTGGATGTTAGTTGTGGAGTGGGGAACATATTTGAGTGGATGGAGGAGGGAATGGGGTACTGGTGAAGTTGAGAAGCGGTAGGGGTGAAGACTTTAGGCGGGTTGGGATTTTTGACCAAGGTTGACCAGGGGGTATTAATAATCAAAGGGGTCAAAATGATTAAATGACAAGGGTCCAAGGGTTGACAAGGGTTCAAAATGGGTGAAAGGGTTTAATATCTTAGGGACTTATTGTGTAAATCACGAAAATCAAGGGACCATAGCGCCAATTCGAGAAAAGTTATTCCAAAGGACCACAAGTGACAACCTTCAAAGTATAAGGACCAAAATTGCCATTTTGCAATTTTCGGGGGCCATTCGCCAATTTTGAAACTTGAAGGACCATTCTTGTAATTTTCTCAAATTTTGACATTTTCACCAAAGGACTAAATTTGACAAGTTATGATTTAAAAGAACCTTTGATGATTTTTTCTTTTGAAATTATGTGCTCGTCGAGACTGTTTTGACAACTTTTGAAACTTGGGGACTGAAGCGCTAATTTTGCAAACTTTGCTCAATTTTCATCGATTTTGATATTTTTGCATTTAAAACACATAAAACACGATTTGTGATATTTCGATCATTTTGATGTGTTTACGAGTGTTTTCAGATGATTTTGCGTTTATATTGTACAAAAATGATGAGTATTTACACACTCATCGACCAAACGATCTCAAGAAATTCTAGAATGCTTAATCACAATATGCCCAAAGTCCTTGGGTGAGAGAGTTAATCCTTTGATTCCATGTTCGATGCCTAGTGCCAAGTATGATATTCATTCGATGCCCGATGTTTTGAATGTGAACCTTAGTGTGCCTTTAAGTAGTTCGATTCGGATCATCAATGCTATGAAAGAGAACTCAGTGTGCCTTCTAGGGTACAAATCCGGTACTTCTAGTTTTAAGAAAGTGAACCTTGGTGTGCCTACATGTAATTCGGATCCCGAACATCTAAGCAGGAGATGCAAAAGTAGCAAAACCAACTAATGTTCCCATTCCTCTACAGAGTGTCGGTGACATTAAAGCAAGCGGGTCAAAGTCTCAAGACAATACAAGGAAGGACACGACCTCGCAAGGTAAGAATGTGCATTGGAGAGAGTAGAAGACCTACCTAGGAACTTTAAGTTTGAGCCGAATAAAGCGAATCGTGTTGATTCTAGTATTAGCCATAGGCGTCTTGTAATTAATTCAATTCGATACTATTTGCAAACCTTGTATTGATGTGCCTTGAATTACTTCTAATCATGAATGTGTTGTTAATGTTTTGCCTAATGATGTTAATTATCCGTTAATATTGTTAATGCTAAAAATCATGCTAAGAAGGCTAAAAGGCAAAAACAAAAGAAAGTCAAAAATAGTGAAACCCACAGGAAGAACATTTAGTAAGATAGGCTATCATTGGATACATTGGTCATAAGACTAATCGGACAATGCCCACTAGAAAATGGATGCCTCTTGGTAGAACTATTCCTTAAGAAGTGAGAAAACTTTGAATAGGGCTAATACATACACTAGTCTTGCATCTATTCATAATGAATCCATTGCCTTAATTTACGATATGAATGCTTCTATTTACGATGTGGGTGTTCCAACCATTGTTACTAACCAAATGGAACCCATTCTTGCATGGGGATCCCAATTATCCGATTATGCATTCTTATGCGTGTTCAGCTGCGGATCGTTCAAATCGTTCTATGGTACACGGACTCAGTTGTTCCAAACATATATTGGCGACGGTCGTGACTCATGAACCGTGAGCAAATTCATCGAGACAGTTAGATTCGGGAATGATCATTTCGGTGCTATTATGGGTTATGGAGATTATGTTGTTGGCAAAGTGTTATCTCGGGGTTTACTATGTAGAAGGTCTTGGTCATAACTTGTTCTCTGTTGGTCAATTTGCGATTACGATCTAAGTAGCCTTGAAAACATACACCTTCGTTAGAGAACTTGATGGTAAGGAACTTTTGAGAGCTTCACGTGGTTCAAATCTATACACCATCTCTATTGAAGATATGATGAAGTCTTCTCAATTTGCTTGCTATCAAAGGCTTCTAAAACAAAGTCATGGTTATGGCATCGTCGTCTCAATCACTTGAACTTGGCACCATCAATGATCTCTCCGAAAGGACTTAGTTGTAGGTTTACCTAGACTCAAGTATGAAAAGGATCATCTTTGTTCGACATGTCAATTGGGAAAAAGCAAGAAGTATGCCCATAAACCCAAACCTACTAACTCGTCACGAAGTTCTTCATACAATTCATATGGATTTATGTGGACCAATGAGGTGCAAAATATCTTTGGGAAGAAATATGTGTTAGTTGTGGTTGATAATTACTCTAGATTCACACGGGTCAAGTTCTTAAGGACAAAGGATGAAACTCACGATATCATCATCAAACTCATCAAGCAAATTGTGGGTTCGACTTAACAAAACCGTCGAATTATCGAGCAGGACAATGGGCGGGTTTGTTAACAAACAACTTAGTGAATTTTATGAAAACATTGGAATCACCATCAAAGAAGTGTTCCACGAACTCCTCAACGAGCGGTGTAGTCGAAAGCGAAATCGAACTCTTGTAGAAGCGACTAGAACTATCTTTGATTTACTCAAAGGTTCAATGTTTCTTTGGGTGAAGCTATTGCCCTTTGCATCTACACAAAACCGTTCCACGATTCACCTGTTTATGGAAAAACTCCATATGAACTTGTCCACAACGGAAAACCTAATCTCTCTTTCCTTCGTGTGTTTGGTGCATTGTGTTATCCAATTAATGAGGACAAGACTTAGGCAAACTTAGAGCTAAAGCGGACATTGGAGTTTTTGTAGGTATGCACCAAACAAAAATGGATACGAATCTACAACAAAAGAACCGAAATATCATGGAAACAATTCACGTTACATTTGATGGTGGACGGTCAAATGGCTCTGGACAATTTAGTTCGGGACCCGACTTCAAAACAGTCCCATTGGTTCATCCCTTGTTCCAAACTCTTCTCAAGAAACTCTATATGTACCTCCATCCGAAGATGATTTAAAGAAATTGTTTGATCCTATGTTTGATGAACTTTATGATCCAAGTACTAATGAGGTGTCGATTCCTACAACAGGTCGCTCATATTCACGTGAATGAAGTCAATCCTCGATCACAATATCTTTAAGTCAAGAAGCACATGATCTTGATCCTTGATCTCATCAACAAATCATCATTCTTCAAATGTACATCATGGATCCATTTCGCATCAATGATGAAGTTAATCCCTTTGCTACTCACGAAGATGCTCCATTTGAAAACATATTTGCTCACGAATCTTCATCGAACCATCTTCTTGAGAGACATCGACTCTGCTACTTGATCCCTCAACAACTACCACATGAACACCTCGGAAAATGGACTCACGATCATCCATTAGACAATATCATTGAAATCCTTCCCGTCCGGTATCCACTCGTAAGCGACACTACGATGCCTTATGGTGCTTCTTTAACTCAGTACTCAAAGATCGAACCTAAAGATGTTAAAGCGCTATGAAAGAAGGCAATGGTTCAATGCCATACAAGATGAAATTCATGAGTTTGATCGATTAGATGTATGGGAATTAGTACCGACTCAGTTGTGCTATGATCATTGCTCTTAAGTGGATCTTCAAAGTAAAGCTTGATGAGCATGGTGATGTTTTGAAAAATAAGGCTAGGTTAGTGGCTAAAGGTTATCGTCAAGAAGAAGGTATAGACTTTGAGGAATCTTTTGCTCCGGTTGCTCGTATCGAGGCGATCATAATCTTCTTGGCTAATCTTGCTAGCAAGAACATGGTTGTTGATCGGATGGACGTGAAAACCGCATTTCTTAATGGAGATCCGAAGAAGTGGTTTACGTCCACCACCGAGAGGGTTTTGTGAATTGAGCATCCTACTCATCTTTATCTCTTGAAAAGGCCTATATGGTTTGAAGCAAGCTCCTAGAGCATGTTATGATCTGTTGTCAAAGTTTCTTCTATCTCTGGATTGACAAAGGAGCGATTGATCCTACTTTGTTCACCGGAAAGTCGTGCAAACACTTAATTCACGTTCAAATTTATGTTGATGATATTATTTTTGCCTCGACCGACCCAATGGAATGTGATCGTTTTCTAATGAAATGGGTTCAAAATTTCAAATGTCAATGATGGGACAAATGTCATTTTCTTGGGATTACAAATTTCACAAAGTCCGGAGGCATTTTCATAAATCAATCTAAATATGCAAATGAGATTTTAAAGAAATTTGGATTTGATTCTAGTGACCGCTGACACTCTCATGATTGAGCGAACTAAGTGGATGAGGACCACTCGGGGATCATGGTAGATCAAACAAAATATCGTAGTATGATTGGATCACGATGTACCTCACGGCTAGTAGACCGGACATCTTGTTCATTGTGTGCATGTGTGCTAGATATCGATCTAAGCCTACTAAAAGCACCTTGAAGCGGTTAAGCGGGTCTTTCGGTATCTCAAGGAACCATCAATATGGGACTATGGTACCCGAAGGACACCGGTATGTCACTAACGGCCTATCATGATGCCGATCATGTAGGTTGTCAAGATACACGTCCGAAGTCGTCGGAGGTGCTCGGTTTTGGGTGATAAGCTTGTGAGTGGTCTTCAAAGAAGCAAATGAGTATTTCTATTTCCTCTACGGAGGTGAATACATAGCCATGTCATCTTGTTGTGCTCAAATCTTATGGATGAGATCTCAATTATCGACTATGGCTTTGAATTCAACAAAATCCTCTGTCTTGTGATAATAAAAGTGTTATTGCTCTCTCATGCAACAACGTTCAACACTCAAGAGCAAAGCATATCGACATACGACATCATTTCATCGGGGAACAAGTGGAAAAGGTGTGGTAGAACTCTATTTTGTGAGGTGCGAATAGCAATTAGAGACATCTTCACCAAAGCTCTTCCAAGAGAACGTTTTGAGTTTATTCTTCCACGTCTTGGCTTGAAAAGCCTTCAACCGTAAACACTCAAACGTTTTGAGGAGGAAGACGAGGAGTAAAGGTCTATCTTCATCTATCTCTTGTATATATCTATTCAAAAAAAAAAAAAAAAAAATTGTTATGCTTTTTCTCGGTTCGACAATATCTACGGTCTTTGTCTTGTCATTCAAAGAATGACACGGACTTTAGATGTTGTTCGAATTCTTAAAAAATCAAAAATCAAAAAATATATATATATATATATGGGAGAAAGAGAAACAATGGTTTATTGTCTTTTCGAGCGATAACCCGCTTCTTCAAAGAAATAACGAGCCATACTTTATCATGTTTTCAAAATTCGTGCTCGATTCTATAAACATTTATCTCATGAAAACAAATTGCTTTGAAAAATAACTCACTCTATTTTGATAATCATCTGGACTTATTTGTCAATACATCAATCTCTCAAGCAACAACCTATGTCATTGATTGAGGGGGAGAATGATTTCAATTAAATTTAAAAGTTATTTGGCATTCAAATGTTTTCAAAAGATATACATGCATGTTTTATCAATGGAGTTTAAAGTCTTAAAATCCGATCCTTATCAGTTAAATCTATAAGAGATCACAAATCTCAAATGATTTATCAATGGAGTTTTATCAATGTTTTATCAGTTAAATCGCTTTCATAATCAAGTCACAATTCTCCTTAAAAGCTTTCAAAATCAATTTAAATCTATAAGAGATCACAAATCTCAAATGATTTGATAATTGTGATCGGGGAGAATGTGATTTAAATTGGATTTAAAGCGATAATTCGGTAAATGGTTTTATAAGGATGTACATGTTATCCTTCCCACATGTGTCAAACGATTTCAAATTTTCTATGCACATGTTGAGGGGAGCATCTATCTTAAACCTATGATTTGAAACGCGATCACTTATCTCATGTGCGGGTTCCCTCTAGTATGTGCAAAACTCTTTTTAAATCTCGAGGCACATATTGAGGGGAGCAAAATTATGAAAATCTCATCCTTCCCCAAAATGCTTTATCTACTTATCTTGATTAGGAAGTGATATTGATATCTTTTAGAAAATGGTAATCAAAGAAGTTAATTCTTTCTCTTGCCTCCATGTGCAAAACGATTTCAAATATTTGATGCACATGTTGAGGGGGAGTTCTCGTTCTAAAATATCAAAAACAATTCGGTATAAAATGCTTTGATATTATATCACAAGTATCGGATTGATTTTCAAATGGTTTTCAATTGGTTCAAATGGCGGATGAACAATACCAAATAGACCGACCAACTTTACTTTATATACGATGATATAAGGATGATAAGGTTAGGTATGTGTTCCCATGATCCGCCGTAACCGGAAGGATCTACCGAGGACTATCCACTAGTTAGTGTAGAGTTCTTAGATATGATGATAAAAGGAGAAAAATGAGATATGGGAAGAGTGCGGATGAGCCGAGCTAGTTTGGAATAAAACCCAACAAGGTTCTAGCTATGAAGTCTCGGTAAGCATCGAAGGGGTTGAAGAATTAAAAGAATTGAATGAGAAAGGGTGAAAACAAATAGCCCTCCATTTATTCAACCTTAGGCGTAAAGGGTACAATTCATATGCTCTTGATGGTAACACTGGTATTGAAGACAAGACGTCATGGACCCAATGTGACGCCTGCACCTCAACTTTCCAAACCACTCAAGTTCCTCTTAAAAGGACTTGTTTCATTCTCACGGGAACCGACATTATCTATCGACTTTCTCTTAGAGATTGTTGATATTGTAGAAGGAGACCCTCTCCCTAGTCTCCCAGACAGAACCAAATATGCACATATTGAGTCTAGAGCCACGAGATCATCTATAAATCTCATTAGGACACTTTCAATGAAGACTCTGCTTCACACAATGTGGAAAGAGATTATATCTTGAGTCCCTCGCATTATCCTTGTGGTATTGCCGGAACATCCGAGTGATATGCAAACATACTCACAATGAAGATGGAAAGCCTTGGAGCCAACATCAAACAAGCTCACAGTGGGTGGCATGTGAGATCTATCAAATAGATCAACCATGTGACAACCGAGCAGAAATAATGGGCGATTCAATCTTTGAATGAATCTGGTTCGAGTTATGGATTGTGATTCCTTTGAAAACCGGTCTTCTGTTTAAAAATCTTTTCTTCAAAGACGTCGACCGTGTACAAATTTTTAAATCAAAAGGTGTTTTTATGATTGATAATTGATTTTTAATAAAACCTTGATTGTATTGCAAAACAATTTCTATTGAGTAATACACGATTGTTTTTCAAATCTCTTTCATCAATCGGTGGGCGTAAATTATTTGGTTCACTCACTCCGTGTTGTCTTCTTTGAGACGTTCGGTGCGAGAACACTTGAGCAATTGCGAAACCTGTCAAGGAAGTTCTTCGAATCTTACACGATCACAGGCGATACTTGTATCGATCAGCGGGAATCGTGGGCCGTGTACCTCAATTCAATGAAAGTGATCAAAGACACTTTCGTGCACTTTATTGCTAAGCTGTTGTCGTGCGGTACACCCGATGTTTGCAATGATCGAATGAAGCGGTCATTCCATAGCCGCATGCTCACTCTACACATTCATCTCTTGAGAAATCATGATTAGTGCATCAATGACTCGATATTTTTACCCCATGCTTCGCTTTCTGCCGCCAATATCATGAATCAACGAAATCTTCCGCTACTCGATGAGAAGATATCATGATCCGTAATGTGAGCATGTCGGTCGAAAGTCACAACATCACATAATACCAACACCAAAGTGGATGTCTCGAGAGATTTTTGTTGGTGATGATCTCAAAAGTGGCATAATGTTATTATCACGTGGATCAAGAAAAGACCTCCACTTAGATTAACCAAACATGCAATGAGTGGAATCAATGACTACGAGCTTGAGCAAATTACTACATCAAGAATACAAGAACAATTGTTAAATGTAATATCCGTTTGTATTCAATGTAATTTTAGTATATGTTTGAGGTGACCTCCTTAGGGAGATTGTTAGGAATTAGAAATTCCGTGTATTAAAGAGTCGGTCACCTCAAGTATATGTAATCGTTAGAAAGCTCGTAGTCGTAGTTAATTCAAGCTAAGTAGTATTTAGTTAAGCAACACCGTGGAGGACCTGGACGGGTCTTTACCCACTGTATGCCCGATCCACGCCCGTTGTGTGGCATTTTATGTAAGACTATAAATACTCTCTACCTCCCAAGGTAGAGTTGGAGCTCATAATAATATCTTTCACTTTCTCTCACTAAGTTCCCTAAACCTCTAACTTTCTCTCTCTAGAATCCCACTTATACGCCCACTTTGTGTTATGGTTTGATGTGTATGTGAAATCCAATATCTTACAGCGTGTGTCATGGATACACTCAATATAGTTCAAACCTAGAAGGTATTCAAGACAACTCATAACTGAAAACCCTAATTCATTAGGGATTTGAAGTTTTTCTATTCAAACCAATTGAATCATAAACCCTTTTGGATTTTTGATTTTTCTACACTTCCTAGCTTGAAGAATGTAGTTTTGATGTTCTTCCTAGCTTGACGAAACACAAAACTATTGCTAGAAATTTTGGTTAAAGAGTAATACGAAATTAGAGTTTTTCTATAAACCCTAATTTGAGTTGTTGGAAGGAATTCCATTATGTCTTGATTTAAGTTCTGAATTTGTTAAAATCTTATGAAGCATTTTATTAACAAATCTAGAGATGAGAACTTAAAATGTATTTTGTGGTTCCCCATAAAGAACAATTTATTGTTGCTTAAATACTTATTATTTAGAGAATTGTCTCTACTTACAAAAGTAAGTGGGAGTATATACATATCTCAAAGTTTTTGAGAATAAAATACTTAACCTTATAAAATCCACTTATTAATGTCATACTAAGGTTAAACATGAAAATATCGAACGAAGTATAATGATTACTCTCATTCATAATTCCGAAATGATGCCTCGTCACTTGAGTGATATTTTATATCAATGCTGAGGGATATAAGTTAGGAGATTATTGTAAATCAGCTAACTACTAAAATACATTATCACATCTTGAATCTGATAAATATTTTAGAACTATGAATGATAAGATGCAGACCTTAAAAAGCAAATCGAGTTTTGAGCTTGATTGTTATTTCGCCTAACAGTTAACCTGTGAGGTTGGAATGAGTTTCTTTTGAAGAATGACTCACAAGGACAAAATTGTATACATATTAATGTTTGGCATTTAATAAGAAGTTTTTAATCTTATTTAAGCAATTTACTGTGATTAAATTTTCTTATATAATACATGCATTAATCATATAAAGACATTTAATTGTCATACATGTGATTTGTATGTTGAATATGACAATTAGATTTTGTAACTCTTTGTTTATGATTACCTTTTGCGAGGACGGTGTGTAATCAAAAGGGTTATGAATTTATATTATCTTTATGTAGTATACAAACTTTGAGCAATCCATGTTTTGGATTGGATCATGCATCTAGGAGCTGAGATCTTGAATTTAATTACAATATGATTCTGATTGAATTAATATAACTCTTGAGTATATCTGACATTAAGTGGGAGCATTGTGTCTTTCCTTTAAATTTAGATGTTGAGGAGGTTGTGGAAAACTATAAGGGGGGTTGAATAGTTTTACCAATTAAAACTTCATTTTAAAATATTTAGATCGACTTATGTCAATCTATTTAGGTGTGTATGTTGGACGTTGATAGATAGATATATAAAGCGTAATGAAAGATAAAGAGTAAGAAGCACATAACCACGACACAGTATTTATAGTGGTTCGCTACAAGGACACCTTCCTTGCCCTACTCCACTCCCCGAGTCACCTACTCGAGAGTTCGTAATCACTACACGACACCAACTCCTTATGGCGGAGAAGCCTTCACAACGTCGCCTACTCTTTTTCCGGTACTAGGCTAACCACCGGGTTCTTTTCACCAAGGTGAACCACACCTACCACAACGTCGCCTACCATTTATCCGGTACTAGGCTAAGTACCGAGTTCCATTACAATGGACGAACTACTACCTAACACTACACAACACCTAATCCCAAAAGAGACCCGCTCCTTATTACAACACCATCAAGGATATCAACATCCTTGAAGACAAACTATCACTATATGTATAACGATGCACCTCATCGATTATATGACCTTGTCATTCTTCACTAATGCCACTTGATTTGATTTCTAGGCATTCTTCACCAATGCCCTTGACACAACGCTTGGCACCTTTCACTAATGCTTTCGTCTTGACACCTTTAGCATTCTTCACTAATGCTCTTGAAACGGACGTTAAGCATCTTTCACTAATGCTTTCGTCTTGACTCTTTCGGCATCCTTTACTAATGCCTTCTACACAACACTTCTATGGAGGAAGAAAGAACTATCAACAAGAGAACCTCAGTAGTCTTGATGATGACGAAGCATGGCAACTCATGGACTTGAGCTTGCTCGACTTCAAGAGGTGGTGATCTCGCCTTTAAGAGGAACCTAGAGAATCACACAAAAACAAAAAAACAAACTACAAAGAAAGATCCTTTAGGATTAATGGTTAGAGAGTTACAATACTTGGAGAAGGTATGTGTGAGAGTTATTGGCCAAAAGGAAGAAATGGCTCACTATTTATAGAGGAGAAACTACTACTGTTCCACGGATCCCACGGATCCCTCCCTCAAGGGATCCGTCTAGTGTAAAACTAGGGATCCGTGGGACGCTCCTCTTTGCCCATGGGTATTTTGGTTGTGGGTCATGGGTTATGGTTTGATCCATGGGTATTTCTTTAGATACAATATATCTAATGAGTGCAATGCACCTAGTCAAATGGGTATGGGTCAATACCATGAGTTGTAGTTTTTACCCATTTATAATACATACTAGTTATGTATATATAAGCCCAATATGTAAACACTAGTTGTTGTACATATGTATTACTAAATCATAAAATCACTTATACTTGTTTTAGTGTTTTATGTGAAAACGTATGTGTGTTAGAAAACTATTGGCTCAAACCATTTTCGTATTTTATTTATTTTGTTAAAATTATTTTACATTTGTTATCGACAAAATATTAGAAGATCGTAAAATATAAATAAACGTTTTTACGGCTTATTTGTAATAACAATCTCCCGCTTTTTGTTGATGACAAAACATAAAATTATTTTAAGGAAAAACTAAAATTGTAAAAGTTCGAATTGGAGTTTTACTCTCTTCTCCCCTTTTGTCGAAACAAAAGAGCGTCGAAAGAAACTAACACATTGTTTTAAGAAAAACATGTAAAAGAAAAATGTAAAGAGAGCAAGTGAAGGGAATAGTTATCGCCTTAACTCCCCCTTGACGAGTCCATCCCTTTGTGAGGGCGTTAAGTAAATATAAACTAATAAGCTAACGAATTGCAATTTTGTTTGCAAATAGTTTCGTCCTTGTGACGAAAAATGCTCCCCCTTGAAGATTGCAACTTTGAAATGGGGTGTCATGAAGTGTAATCCAAATAAGGATTATGTTGCAAATGGTTTTGCAATGTATGGTTTGACACAAAGCTCCCCCTAGCTTAGAGTGTCAAGTTCTTCATGTGTATTTTGAAAATCTACAAAATAAAGGTTAGAAAACAAGAGTATAGTGCATAATTTCCTGAAAATAAGACTCAAGTTAGTAGAATTTTGTTCTTCTGCACCACGGATTCCACGGTTCCCTCCTTTATGGGATCCGTCTAGGCAATTTCGTGGATCCGTGCATGCGGTGATGATTTTTCAACAATGGTGATATATCAAACAATGCTAAATATGAAAGTGAGATATGTAACAAGCATATATTCAAGGCAATATGGCAAATAAGTTATCATTCAATAAAACAATGAGAGATAATCAACAACTCTCTAAAACTAAGAGAATGATTTAGCCATGTAATACATTTTCCACTTAATACTAATGGGTGACCTAAACTTAAGAAGCACCCATATGCTTAAGAATGATCAAACATGAGATAGGATTCCTAAACGTTCTAATTTGAGCTTGAGATTTTAGGCTCGTGGTTGTTTAGGTTTGTTGATCTCATCGAAACGTTTGAGGAGGTGATAAAACATGAAACGTTGCTCTTCACGTAGTTCATGTATCAACCTTTCAACATGTTGACAATGATAGCAATCCTTGTCATGGTTTTGAAGGGATGGTGGTAAAGGTTGAGTGTTTTGAAGCGAAGGTTCAAGTGAAGTTGGTTGAAGATCCTCAAATGGAGGAGGAATTGGTGGAGGCACATTAAGTGGTGGCTCAACTAGGGTTGATGGTGGAGGTAGGGAAGTGTCAACTTCCATATGGTCGGGTGCTTGACTTTGATGTCTCCTCATAATCCAAAATGGGCCATTGGAGGGAAATGGAGAAATTGACATTGGTGCAAGTGTTGATTCAACACCTTGGTTTTGTTGTACAATCTTCTCTAGTAAAGAGTGTACTGGTAATGGTGGAGGATGAGATGGCCTAGGGGGTAAGTCCTCTAAGTTTTGTTAATGTGGAGATGATTGTGAGGTGTTAAATGATGTGGCTCTAAGCACCAATGATGTTGGTTGGGTTAAAAAGGGTGTGTTTGGTTTAGTAGAGTTTGGTGATGATATCCTTGTGGGAACAATACTCTTGGGAATTAGTTTGATTGGTTGATTTGGTGGAGGGGAAATCCTAGCATTTGTGGACTTAACCGGAGATGATTCGGTTGAGGAAACTTCGTGTATAACTCGAGCAAGTTTCTTGGGTGGTTCTTGGGTTGATGAGTTAGTACTAGGAAATTTCCTCATTATGAAATGGCTAAAGAAGGTGTTTCTAATTGCTGAGAATTATGTTGTGTTTGATGACTAAGGGGTTCTAGTAAGATGACTTATAAAGGGAAGAAATTGGCAAGTGCATTTAAGACTTAAGCCACTAAGATTCTTAGGAAAGTGATGATTAACATGCACAAGAGTCAAATTCAGAGTTTTACTGATCTAGGGACTCAATTAAGATGAGGTAGAGTGTTCAAGTTAGTAAGATGGGCTTGAAATGATTGTTTTAGCTAGATTTGACATAATCTGTCACCCAGATCCCACGGTTCCCTCCATTGAGGGATCCGTCTAGGCTAATCCTAGGGATCCGGCTCTCAGCGGCTATGAAAGGGTAAAAATGATGTTTCTAAGGTATAAAACCTATACCATCTTGAGTGTTTCAGTCCTCCTGAGTATCTTAAATAAGGGTGTACTTGAATGATCAATAGCAATGAGTGATATAGTTAATGATTGCCTTTTATGGAAGGAAAATGGGACTTTGTGACCACCAATAGATGTTCAAGGATGACACTAAGAGTTTTGATGGTGTCAAGTTATAATAAATGATCCTAGAGATCAAATGTGATCTTGAGATGAAGTTTAAAAAATCCTCAAAAATCAAAAGAATTGAAAAACTAATTTTTGACCCGTTTTGAGATAAGGATGGCTAGAAACAATTTCCTAAAATTGATCAATATATCCACCTAGGTGTTTTGGGATGTGAAAAGCAATGTGTGAGTTTTGAAGAGGAAATATGGTGAGTTTTGATGAGTTGATAAATCAAAAGGACTTTGAATTAGATCTTATGTAAGCTATGGGTGAGTTTGAAGCTTTCTCTTGCTTGAAGAAGACTTAGTTAGGTTCTAAAGTCTTATTTTTAGCTAGTGTGAAGTGATCTAGTAAACTATTTTGATGTATGGGAATCTGTATTGCTGATCTGTTGTCACGGATCCCACGGTTCCCTCAAGGGAGGGATCCGTCTAGGCTAATCCTAGGGATCCGGCATCTGCATATCAGAACTATCACAGAAGCAAGTGCAGATTTTGCACCAAGCAATATACACTAATAACCATTAAACTAAACAGCGATATAAACATGTTATCACACCAAACATATCATAGATAATGGTAGAAATAATAATATCCAGGTTAACACAAACAAGAGTGCTAAAAAATAGTCATTCACATATGAATTAAATGTCTCAAATCAAGCATAGTCCTATAGTCTCTTTCGTCAATCCTTTTTTCTTTTCCCGACTTTGTGACGTGGTAAGCTAGGTTTTGAATCATACCCTCAATTTTTGAATTCGCGGTCTCGCTTGGAATAGTTGGAAGTTGTTGATAGTAATCAAAGGGTTCTAATTGATGTTAGCTATGGGTCAGTATCTTTTCTTCTTCATCCTCTTCTTCTCCATCCGAGGAGTCCGAGAGAGCTTTAGGTTTTCTTCCATTGACCATGAACCGTTTAGGGGGTTGTTTGGTAAGAGGTACCATGACGTGATCGGAAAGGAAATGATCATCGTTGATAGGAGATGGTTGCAATGCACTAACATACTTACAAAGTCGTGTTAGGAGCATACCATATGGAAGTACCATGTTGGAAACTTTGAATACCCCGGTGAAACAAAATATTACAACTTAAAGCTTAATTAAAAACATAATTAAAAATACGACATACATGTGAAATTGAAAATTAACTACTACTTTCTACTCTGTCTTTCTTCTTCTTTTATGCACCAATTGAGCTCCACGTGGCCTCTAAGATAATCCCACCACTATGTTTGGCCAATGGGAGTGTTTTGAGTGTTATCACATTTTAGCGGAAATGACATTTGACTTGTAGGGCTCAGTATTTGTAGGTAGGGGTGGCATTAATTGTGGTGGTAAAAGTAGGTGAGGGTGATGATGAGGGGGGTGGAAAGGGTTGAGGTGAGTGGAGAAGGGAGCAGGCAAGTGGTGCAGAGGGGAGGTGTGGAAGATAAACAGTGGAGCGCGTTTTCTGCTTTTTGACTTTGTTTGACCAAGGGGTCAAAATAGGCTAAAGACAGGGGGTCAATTCTATTTTTGACAAGGCTTAGATTAGTATTGACAAGGACTTATCTTGTAAATCTGATTTCTTGAAGGACCAAACCTGCAATTTTCCAAACTTGTTACAAGGGACCAAAACTAACAACCCTCAATAGTAAGAGGACTAAATTTGACATTTTTGATTTTTCAAGGACTAAACTTGCCAAATTTCAAAGTTCAGGGACCTAAGTTGTAAATTTGTAATTTTAAGTTTCAAGGACTAATTTTGACAACTTAGGAATCCCTAGGGACTCAAAATGATATTTTTCTTTATTTGGATTTACCAGGACTATTTTGACAACTTTTGAAACTTGGGGGACTAAAGCGCCAATTATGCAAACTTGATACGTTTTCACCGATTTTGATATTTTGCATTTAAAACACATAAAACATTTGTTTGTGATATTTTTATCATTTGATGCATTTAAAGTGTTTTCGGATGTTTTGCAGATCTAATTTGTACAAAATGATGAGTATTTACACACTCATCACCCTACCATTCTCTTCACCATGTAATAGGCGAGATTAAATGGCTTTTGGTGGATAAGACAATAAATCATTTGCACGAGACATGCATTTGGATGATCCTTGTTACCAACAAGGCTAATGACGTTTTCCCTAAGGATTTCTTCCTATTTTCTAAAAATAGGGTGCATTTCAAAAAGTTCCGTTTAAAAGGGATCACGGTGAATGAGCTTTTTGTTTCGGTTGAGACGGGATTGGTCGGCTCTAATTTTGAAGATGGTGTCACGAACGGTTTCGGGTTCATCAAGAGGAGTATGGTATATTGGTTTGGGATCAAGAGCAAAGGATTGAGTGAAAATTGCCCAATCTTGAGAGTACATACAAATTCCTTCACAAGGAATGCGAAGGATTTGAGCGAATTTGTTGAGAGGTAGAGTGAAGTTTTGTTTATTGATGATGAAGGCGATTGAAATGCTATCATCGGTGTTTCGAATGATCCTAATGCTTTTATAGAACTCAAAGATGAAAACCGGGCAAATTGTTCATCAATGTCAAGAAGACAATCAAAGTTGATTTAGAAGACTTGATGAATGTCGGTATCTTCAAGGAAACATTCTCGACTACACGACCTTCGTGAATAAGTCGTTTTCAAGTCTTTGAAGACTTTGCTAACGGTTTTGTCAATCCTTCTTCCGATAGTAATGGGTGAGGTAATGGACGGTATCATGATGGTCTTGTTGAGTGGCTTTAGGCATGCTTGGTCCTAGAAACACAAATATTCCAATTAGGCAAAATTTGTTGAGATGGGTTTATGGTTTTGATTTGTATTAACAATGTTGTGAACACAATGTAATCTTAGTTGAGTGAAAATCCCTTTTTAATGATTAATTTTGAAAACCCTAATTAAAGTAATTGATTAGAAATTGAGAAACCATAAACCCTAGGATGAGGATGATGAAAATTATAACATGTTAGTGTAATTACTTACAATGGTGTTCTAGAGAGGAGTACTTGAGGATATGGAGTCCTATGAGGATGAAATCAGTTCTTGAGTCATTTTGTGTTTTGTGGGAGAGGAAAATGATCGTAATGGTTTTCAAAGCGATACATTTACGTCCCACGGTTCCCCGGATCCTTGTATTTGGGATCCGCTAGTACAACCAGAGGATCCGCTCACGTAGACGAGAAAAAGGGTTGTTTGGCATTATTTTGTAGTAGGCTATAAACTAGCTTATGAAACAAGAATAGTTTTGAGGTTTCAAATGAAAAGATGTTTTGGTCGACGGATTTGATAAGTTAATTATCAAGGATCCATTTGTGACGACGGGCGTTAGTTTGACGAAATCAAGAGGAATACTATTCCGATGATGAGTAAGTCGGAAAGTGACAAAGAGAGACTTTTAAGAGACTAGCAATTAATAAATAAAAAGAAATATGATATCAACATAATCATGTAAGCTAGCTAATGAAAAGTAAACATACCTCTATGCTCTTGGTTTGGTTTATGAAGACATAATACCAAAAATACTTCATGAGCTCTTAAAGTAATCCTTTGTACTTAGAGTAAGTAGATTGTGATTACTTTTAGATCCTTTCTTGAAGGTTGACTTCATTATTCTTTGAATAGAAATGAAGGTTTTGGAGAGATCCTAGCATGAAGATTTCATGAAACAAATATGTTAGAATGATCTATCAATGTCCAACATGAAAGGAAAAAAATGTTTTAAAATATTTCCTTCTTTGTAGTTTTCAAACATACACGGATCGTATCAAGTTTTTAAAGTACAACATACTCTAAGAAACTTGGTAACGAAGCTCTGATGCCAATTGTGGAAAACTAGAATGAGGGTTGAATAGTTTTACCAATTAAAACTTCATTTTAAAATATTTAGATCGACTTATGTCAATCTATTTAGGTGTGTATGTTGGACGTTGATAGATAGATATATAAAAGTGTAATGAAAGATAAAGAGTAAGAAGCACATAACCACGACACGAGTATTTATAGTGGTTCAGCTACAAGGACACCTTCCTTGCCTACTCCACCTCCCGAGTCACCTACTCGAGAGTTCGTAATCACTACACGACACCAAATCCTTATGGCGGAGAAGCCTTCACAACGCCGCCTACTCTTTTTCCGGTACTAGGCTAACCACGGGTTCTTTTCACCAAGGTGAACCACACCTACCACAACGTGGCCTACCCTTTATCCTAAGACTAGGCTAAGTACCGAGTTCCATTACAATGGAGGAACTACTACCCAACACTACACAACACCTAATCCCAAAAGAGACCCACTCCATATTACAACACCATCAAGGATATCAACATCCTTGAAGACAAACTATCACTATATGTATAACGATGCACCTCATCGATTATACGACCTTGTCATTCTTCACTAATGCCACTTGATTTGATTTCTAGGAATTCTTCACCAATGCCCTTGACACAACGCTTGGCACCTTTCACTAATGCCTTCGTCTTGACACCTTTAGAATTCTTCACTAATGCTCTTGACACGGACGTTAAGCATCTTTCACTAATGCTTTCGTCTTGACTCTTTCGGCATCCTTCACTAATGCCTTCGACACAACACTTCTATGGAGGAAGAAAGAACTATCAACAAGAGAACCTCGATAGTCTTGATGATGACGGCATGGCAACTCATGGACTTGAGCTTGCTCGACTTCAAGAGGTGGTGATCTCGCCTTTAAGAGGAACCTAGAGAATCACACAAAAACAAAAAAACAAACTACATAGAAAGATCCTTTAGGATCAGTGGTTAGAGAGTCACAATACTTGGAGAAAGTATGTGCAAGAGTTCTTGGCCAAAAGGAAGAAATGGCTCACTATTTATAGAGGAGAAACTACTACTGTTCCACGATCCCACGGATCCCTCCATCAAGGGATCCGTCTAGTGTAAAACTATGGATCCGTAGGACGCTCCTCTTTGCCAATGGGTATTTTGGTTGTGGGTCATGGGTCATGGGTCATGGGTCATGGGTCATGGGTTATGGGTTGATCCTTGGGTATTTCTTTAAATACAATGTATCTAATGAGTGCAATGCACCTAGTCAAATGGGTATGGGTCAATACCATGGGTTGTAGTTTTTACCCAATTATAATACATACTAGTTATGTATATATTTGCCCAATATGTAAACACTAGTTGTTGTACATATGTATTACTAAATCATAAAATCACTTATACTTGTTTTAGTGTTTTATGTGAAAACGTATGTGTGTTAGAAAACTATTGGCTCAAACCATTTACGTATTTTATTTGTTTTGTTAAAATGATTTTACGTTTGTTATCGACAAAACATTAGAAGATCGTAAAATATAAATAAACGTTTTTACGGCTTATTTGTATTAACAGAGGTCATTCTATTTAAGCTAGATATTCATCCTTAAGCTTGGAATGAAAAACTTCACTTGGAATTTAAGGAATAAAACAAACAACCTTGGAATAAATGTTTATCTGGAATAAACAAATGCGGAAAATTAAGTCTAACACAAATGAAATATCATTCAAGCAAGTCTTAAATGGTATATTTCACTTGGAGTAATTTATCATGTATATATTATACTGTGTATAAGACTAGTTGTTGCTTTTGTACAAGAATAAGATGAGCTGACAACAACAATATCTAATTGAGAGTGTTTAGATTAATGTTAATACAAATGTTTACAAATTATAAAGCATAGTATTGGATATGTACAAATGATGCTAGATGATTATTAATACTAGTTGTAGTAGGATTTTATCATTTATGAAAAATCTGCTAACTAGTTTTGCTCAACATAGAGCATTGTTGCATTACACATTAAGGAATGCGAATACTTTACACTTTTAGAAACTGTAAAGATGACTGTCAGTATGTCGTTGACCTCTAATACCTCATGCAAGGTAGGGCAACATCTCCATACTATAACTCTTGCAATAGTATGAGCATATGAGATAAGACACTCATCTTATATTTCAAATCCCTCACTATATGTGAAATTTGAAACAAGTATTCGGAAAGTTTACTCAGATAACTATTTAGTTTTTCTTTTAAAGAAAGGTTGAGAATGTTGGAAACATTAGGGTTCAACTTACTAAATGAGTTTCATGCATATCTGTTTTAGTATTTGGATAATTGGGATTGAAAGACAATTTTTACTTTATGATGAATAAAGATACTCGGTATTTGTTATCATATAATAATTGTTATCATATATTTGCATGTTTAATCCTTGAATGATCTTATTGTTCTAAATATGTCCATTGTCGGTTAACAATATGGGAATATTGTTATGTAAGGCAAATGTGAGTGTTGGTTATATTCTAACGAGAATGTGGATTGTTCCTGCCAAACTCATGTGTATTCACAAGGGATGCATATTGGATACCCCAACTTTCAAACATTTACTTTTGGATCCTTGTTATAAGTAAAATATTGAAAATGGTTTGTTAAAATCGTCCTTAGACTTGAGATACAAGCAAGTTCTGTTATGTGTGGATATCACTTTTTGTAAGTATACGCAAAACGCTATCTGAATAAGGTAGTTATAAAGGCTATATTTTGGAGTGATGTGAAGCACCATCCACAACACTTGTAGTCAATAAAGGATGTGTTACTCCACTTGATATGTGCAGAAAGATACCATGGCACCTCTCCAGAATTAATAAGATAATTGTTCGGCCGAACCCAAAGGGTAATGCAAGATGATACTTGATTACATTTGGTATATCTAACTAAATTCTATAACGAGATTCTAAATGGTTAAACTATATGGAATGATTTAAGATCCATATCCATGGTTTAACGGTATCTATAACAAAAGATGATTAAAGTAAGACATTAATAACCATGCTACTGAGAAGATTTTATGAAACTATATCTCAGACACTTTTAGTTAAAAAGCGAGTGAGAGCGTTGCTAGGCGTTTCCGTCGTTAGTTTTGTGTGTCATTCGACACTCCAACTCCCAAGTGGGAGCTGTTGGTTTGTGGGAGTTTAAAATGCGTAAACGACTAGAAGTGTGTAAGGCTATGGGGGCACACACGTTAAACACGAGTACGTGAAGATCGTTTAATACTTGAATATACTTGACCCGCTTATGCTTGAATATGACCCGATCAAATCTACCACCCATGGGATCATTATCGCTTTAACTTGGGTCGGTTTGGTGTTTGCCTGGGCCTAGAGACACATGATCGGGTATTTGGTTTTGTAGCTTGAGGAGCAAGATTTGAGCCCAAGTTAATAACCGGTTCTTGAACTATATAAACAAAGATACTCATGCATACAATATACGATTATCGATATCCCTAATCGTAATCACGATTCATTGATATCCCTAACTAATAAATTACTATCCTAAACACGAAAACAATCGATTACATACCTTGTGTTCATGATTCGATCGGTTTTATCACAAACCCGATTAGGGTTTGTTAGGTTTAATTTAATTAACAACACTTGCATCTTTGATCCAAGAAGGAGGTTTGAATTTATGTTTACTACTAGTTCATTGTTCGAATTGTAGCGTAAAAGGATAGTGGGTTTTTCGCTTGTTTAATATTGACGAGTTTAATATTGGACGTAAAAGGGATTAGATATTGGACACGTTATGTCCGATAGCGGGTAATACATGGAGCGCTTCTCGGACGGTTCTAGTGGTTTTCGGGCAAAATAAAGAGAAGATGTTCTTGGGTTTATTTGTTCGTGATATTCAAGTAATTCAAGAGTTGATTGTTTAAACGTTCTCGACTAGCGTTAATCGAACGTGCTTGGTTTAAGTGTTTGTATGTGATACTCGTAGAGGCATCTATTTTAGATGCTTAGTTTTTTGGTTCTCTTGTTCGTTTGATAGCTTGCAGTTGACGCCAAAGGTTAGCTTTCTATTCCTTTTATTTATTATTGTTTATTATTTACGTGTTAACCTAATTGCGATATCCGTTGCGTACTCGTATGCGCTAATTGGTTAACGTAGTTTTAAAATCCCAACAATCATGTCTTACCCGGACACAACCTAATCATCACTAGGACGGTTACCAACACAAGAGCTTTGTGAACCCTCATACAACATTACAAGATGGTGTGTTCCACACAAGTTACCAATCACGACACAATGTAAGTATCCACATTTGGATATCACTACTCAAGTACTTGTCCACATTAGGATAGAAGGCTTTCCTAATGTTTGTCCAAAATGGGATCAAGGTTTACTAAAAAATAATAAAATGATGTTTAATAATGGTGGTACACGTTTAAGGCTTAATTAAGGGTTTAGGGTGGATGACAATTATATGAGTTATGAATGACTCTTAAGGCTTTAAATTTCATATATTCCTTAGCCTTGTCAATGGGCTTTGTCCATCTTATGCAATATGAAACGTACAGCCTACCATTTATGGATTAATTTACATGTTTATGAAATAACTGCTTAATTATATTATATTAGAGCATCCACAATGGTGGACTTTTTAAATAGGTTTATAACATGTCAAATCATTAATTTATAAACTATAAACCTATTACCACTATGTATAAACCTTTTATAATCATATCAAATTTTCAACCATAACACATAGCATTAAATTATGAAAAGGTCTAGGATCTTGGACCTCTTCATGCCACATAGATATAAACCACAAGCTCACTATGGTTAAAACAAAAGATAAATCTTTTCATAACTTTTAGACCTTTTTATAAACCTCTTATAGTGGATGCCCTTATATTAGGGTTATATTAGGGTTTAAGCCAACAATAAATGCTTACTTTTTCAAATGTTATGTCCCGTTATGATACATGTACGAAAAAAATACTCGTCTAATACTTAAATTTTATGTTCCGTGCTAATATAATACCCGGAAACTTGTTTTACCGGCTAATGTTACTAACGAGGGTTGTAGGCACCGTGCTTCACTGCAGACATGGGTTAAAATTTTGTTTCTACTTGGATATAAAACGCTAATATGGAAATAGCGCGTTATAGAAAAAGAACCAACCATACAATAAAAGAAGAATGGGAATTGCAACAAAATACAAAACATATGCTAAAACCTCATGAAAGCGTTACATCATTACATAAAAAAAATCCAACCTAAATATATACTAGTAAGAATTTAGATAGTTGTTTTAGGTATGAAGAAAGAGAAAAAAAAAAAAATACACTATCTAAATTTAACAAAGTGAAAGAGAAAGTATGGAGTTAATAGATAAGAGGGAAGGAAGGATTAAAAACATAAAGGAGGGAAAATTCTTCCCGTTTCTTTGACGTGAAATTTTTTGAAACAAAAATGGAAATTTTTTAGGATGGTTTACTATGCATCTTTCTAAATAATGTCAAGATAGTAAAAACAGTTCTAAATAAGTTATTATTTACAGCGATTTATGTAACAATTCTAAATAATGCTTTTATATTATTTAAAGCGATTAAATGCATGAACCGTTTTAAATTGGTAGTTGTGATAAATGCTATGTGTAGTAGTGGAAGTTGCATACAACCAAAAAAACATAAGGAACTTGACTACCACATGGTATCTATAACTAAACTGCTTTCGCTGTGAGCTTCCATGGATTCCTTTCCAAGCAAACCCAAACTTGATGAAACGCTTGTGCAATAAATACAAACACTTGGAGCAAAATTTAACCAGCAACATACGAATTGCAGTTAACTCTTGTTAGAAAATCTGCAGACTATAGTCCAGCACCCGGTGTCGGCTTTACCGTGGCTCGCCGTGCCACGTGGCTGGTTCGCCGTGGCTCTCCATGACACCGGGAAAGCTCGCCGTCGCTCGCCTCATCGTCTGCACGGCGAGGTGAGAATCTAACAATATATACGTTGTAAATTCAATTTTGAAAAAAACTACCGTTTTCAGACATATAGTTTTTTTTTTATTTTTTCAAATAAACTTAACACACCCTATAAATACCAAACCATAAACCAACATTTTTCTCACTATAATTCAACAAACATATATTAACTCTCTATATCTCTAGTCAAAAAAAATAAAATTAAAAAATGTCTCAAAACCCGAATGAATGAAGCTATTTCACGAACCTCCTCAATTCAAACCCACCATAATACGAGAGTTCGTCAAACCCGTCTACCCCCTCCTCGCAAAATTCTAACACGTCAGTATGACAACAGCAATCATTTATTCAAGTAAAATTGGTCAATAGTTGATATGAGAAAGCAAAGTATTGTTCCACCTCCTACTCAGCCTAAACAGAGTGTTAATGATGGTTTTCAAACTATCAATAACAAGAATAAGAGTAGGACTGGTGGTCAAAGTGTTCAAGGTAAGAGAGGATTTACTAAATCACTACAAGAATTCTGTCGATTAGCCACGAAAATTACACATGATTGACGTTTTGTGGGTATTTACCCACCGATTACCCATGTATTACCCACAATCTTAGGAAGAAGATTTGGAACAATTTTACCCTCAGGTTTCCTACAGACTTTCCCACAAAATTACCCACATAGTTATAATTTGTGTGTGGTACGTGGGTAAATTATTCCTGCTAAAATATTTCCCACAAATTTCTCACGGAATTAGTAATCATGGGTAACTGTATGGGTAATGTTGTGGGTAAATTAATTTTTCCCACAAGTCTAAGCATAAACTTTTTGTGTGGGTAATTTTTAGTGGTTAATATGTGGGTAAGCATATATTCATGTATGTACACCAATGTTTTGAAATCCGTTCGATCCGGCCGGTTAAACCAGTTGAATCATTTGAGGAGAAAACGGGTCAATTTGAACCGCCGGTTCAACCGTTTAAATGCAATGTGATTTTAGTTTAAAACTTATATTCTCATTGAATTGTATGTATTTTGTATTGTAATATATGGTTTTTAAACTAATTGTGTTATTGATATTGAAACTTTCATATTTTATGTATGTTTGGCGTTAAGTTTACATATTTCATAGGTACTTGGTAAACTGAACTATTTTTTTTTTGCTTTAACGAAAAACCAAGTTGACCCGATGGTTGAACTGGTTGGACTAGTAATCCAGTGACTTGGTGACCCGCTGATTTGATCGGGTCTATTACTGACACAGTTTTTAAAACGTTGATGCACACATGTCCTACTTTCATGAGTACTTTGTTGTGCGGAACAAATATGGGTAATTCATGGGTAGATTTTTTAACCGATATTTTTCACGCTTTCTATCTTGAGGGTATTTTGATCTTATTAAATGTTGGTACATATTGGCTAAATATTTTTTGATGTACTTTTCTCTTCGTCTTGTTGATGGAGTTTATAATGGGTAAATCTCTTTTTGCAATTTGCGTTTAGATAGATTCCCATAACGTTATATTATTATATGTTTGTATAACAAAATTATCAGTCATCATGTGGTATTACTTTTAGACTATTTCATTTTGCCACATTTTTTCGTATAACATTTCTTGAAAATATATTTACATACAAAGTATTTGCCGCCGCAAAACGTAAATTTCAAGCTATTAATTAATTATTTCTTTTTATTATTTCTTCTTAATATGTGGCCCGTAACTTAATACCATTTACGATCTTCTTTTTAAAATTTGAATTTGAGTGTGTATTTGGAATTTTGATAACCAATACTCCCTCCAAATCATTTCATATTATTTTAAATCTACAATTATCCCTCCAACAAGCAAAGTTTTATTTTTCCGTATTTCTAGCCTTGATTCCCACTAAGGGGGGAGGGAGTGGAAGTTTACTACCCTAATACCCTAAGGGTGCCACGTCACCTCTATCCAATAAAAACCTTCCAACTCAAAACTACCCCAATACTACCCTAACACTACCCTAACAAGTGGGAGTGGAACCCTAGTACCCGAATTCCATTTTTTTTTTTTTTTTTAAATACATAAAATCACATACAATATTTAAAATAAAAACATACCATTTCATTAAAAAAAAAAAAACATAATACTTAAAAAAACTACAACTTAAAAATTGAAACTACAACTTAAAAAAAAAACATTACATAAGTTGAAATTAAAATTACTTGAAACTACAATTTAAAAATTGCAAGCCCATCCGTGTTTGGCCGCAAGTTCACGTTTCTGGGTAAGAATTAATTCCAACATAGCGGGATCGCGAATGTGATCATGCGGCTCCAAAAAAAACTTCAACTCCCGTTGTGCATTCTTGAACTTCGCCCCCTCGAGTTGTGTAGCCAACAATTGTTTCGCCATCTCGCGTTTTTCTTCCAAATATTGTGTCTTTTTTTGTGTGCTGCGTTGATTTCATCCGCAACGCTTGAGATAGACGCAGAGGATGCGCTTGGTTTCTTCTTCATTTTTCTTGATTCAATTGGAGGGTGGGTCTTCATTCATGTCGGAAGGGTGTTGCTTGCCGCTTCATACCCCCACCTCCTTTTGAAGAATTGCTTGTGACCCAAGCAATATCTTGAAAACATTCTTGCTCCAACCATTTCTCATGTCCTCGACAACCTCCCACGCCCGGGTATGAATAAATTGTTTTTTTCTTGCTGTAGAAACCATTTCTGCTTGTCTCATGCGCCCAAGTCGTTGCACCCACTAGCCTTAGCACGTTTCTACATTATATACAAAATAATTTAATTGTAAATAAAAAGTATAGCTAAAACAAAATAATGTAATTGTAAATAAAAAGTATAGCTAAAACAAAATAATGTAATTGTAAATAATAAAGTATAGATTATGTACCGCTGAGGTAGTAGCCGTTGAAAATACCCACGGCCGTGTTCATTGTTCTCCACGGTATTCAACGATGAAATGTTCGTGAACTCGAACCCACGCTTGCCTCGAATGCTCGAGAACTGCTTTCCAAAACCGCCGGACTTTTGTTCATTACCGACAACACCACAAGTGGAGATTTGAACCCATGCTTTCGCCAACGCCTCCTCTTGTCGGCGTCCAAACTTCACGGGCCTCCTCCCGTGAAAGCTTTTTCTTCCCTTTAGGATCGACTTCTTGAACTTCCTCATCTTCGCCTTCTTCATTTGGTAGTGGTTGTGTTTCGGTACATACTCTACGCCTTCACTTAGGTTTTCGAACGGGAAAACTCGCTGTAGTGATAATGTTGTAGTGTTGTGGATTCAATTGAGGAGGACCCATATTATATGGGAAAAATTGTGGAGATTGGGGTTGTGGAACATAAAATTGATTCGGGATGGTTGAGAATAAAATTGGGTAAATCTAACGGAGTTTGTTTTGGTTGATTCGAGATGGTTGAGACCGACCTTGACGCGAGGTGAAAGTTTTTTAGCTCTCCTTGGATCCATAGTTTAGTGTTTTGAAAGATTATTGTGTGTTGTGGGTTTTATTTTGAAAATAGAGGTGAAATATTAGTTTAAATAGGAGTGAATTTTTTTTTTTTTTTTTAGTTGGGTTTATAGCATACTAACGGCTCTTTGATACAAACGGTCCAAAAATCCAACGTTCACAAGCGGCTTCGAGCTCATAAAAGCAACCCGCAGGCCGAACCCGAGGTAGGCGGAGCGGTGTTGCCGCTCGGGTTCAAGAACCCGCTGCCCAACCCGATGCCCACTCCGTTGTACCTAACTCATAATTGTCCACATTACATTATCCTTTAACTTCAAAACAAAAACCAATTAATCAAATCAAATCATCCCCTTTATTCTTGTCACCTGACTGCCATGAATTTTTTTGATCAATGATGCTGCTCTAAAGTTTATTGTCTCTCAATTCTTGCCTATGTATCCCTTTAATTAATCCATAATCAACTTGCAAAATGACTACTAGGCCTTAAGATTTGCTAGCATAAAGCCTTTCAATTAAAAGCATGTACGCCGTTTATTTATCTTCTTGTTTAATTACTCTCATTATCTTGTTTCTTTATTAATTTTTTTTGTTTTGTTTGTGTGTGCAGGGTTTTCTGAGACGTTGATTTGTTAAAGTGTACAAAAGCATTGAACCTAGGTAGTGTTTTTACTAAAACCAAAACAAAACAAAAGAATGTTTTAAATCATGTATTTGCATTCACATATTCTAGCAACACATAATATTGTTATTTTACTTCATGTATTCTTAACTTTTAGAATTAATTGCATATATGTGTTATCAGAGGAATTGTTTCAGGAGTAATTCATGGCCTTATAGACATTTGGTACAAGTTTTAGAAGCCTTTCATATGTTTAAAGAGTATCTTGTAACATTCATGAAAAAGCTATTGGTAACAAATGATCATATGTTTATGTGACGTTTAAGAACCCAACACTTTGGCACTAGTTTGTGATCTCGGGTGCACCCAGTTGCTCACCTATAATATCGATACTACTCATGATTATGCGCTTTTATGTTGTTTTAATGGTTTTTCTTCCTTGTGTAGGGTATTTGAATTATTGTTTCCGAGTGGAGACCAACATGTGAAAAGCACATAATGAAGAAACGACATCGTGTTTGAGCACCTCAATTGACAAAAGGATATCGCTTTGGTGCACTAATGGCTAAAAACTATAACACTGCACCATATGTAACATATAAGAGAATACATATTCAACTTTCATAATGGCAACAATGCATTTTTTTGTTTTTATTTCTGTATTGAATGATTGATGAATGAGTTTACATACTGTTTTTATATGAATGAATACAATTACATTTTAGTTTAGTATGCGTGTCTTGGGTTCTTTATGATTGTAATCATGAACTAAAAATGAGAAAATATTGACCCATGAAATGCGATTCCCACATTGGTAAATGGCGATTTGGAAATACCTTACGAAGAAAATCCCCAAGGACTTAACACTATTACCCATCAAATTTGTCGTAGGAAAAATCACCCATAAATTACACATGACTACATCATGGGTATTTCCGTTAATTTATTGCATCCCACAAAACTATAATCATGAACTTAGCACAATCACCACATAAAATTTGGTGGTTGTATTTACCCACATATTGAAAATCTCATGGGTAAGAAATTAGCCTCAAGGTTTACCCATTTTCTTGTTTTGTGGGTGGTTCAGGTAGCAACCAATTACCCACGAAATATGTTCTTTAGCCACAAATTTGAACCGTGGGCAATTGGTGAATTCTTGTAGTGAAACTTGGTGCGGGTCCTAAGTTTAGGTATCAACCTACAGCGCCTTCTCTTGAACCCAATAAGATGGATAATACAAAGAAGAAAGGCACTGAAGTGGCTAGTACGAGTGGGACGAAGATTTCTACATCTAATCCTTTTGCTGCACTTAATTTGATCGATACTGATGAATGTGGCACTCCTACTGATGTAGTTGATTCTGGTAGTACAATGGAAGCTAAGGAGGTTGGGTCTCTTAAGACCGGTAATGTATCACACGAACCGCTTGTGAGTGAATCAATGAAAGCTAACGAGGTTGGTCCTACCCCTATTGTTGAGAAAATTGGGGAGTTTGAAAAGCTTCTTATTGATGGGAAAACTACTCTTGTTGATGATGATGGTAAATTGGTAATCCTATTAAAAAGGTTGATTATCCAGGTAAAAGAAAGGATTTTTCGTCTACTACTTCTACTAAGAGGGTTAACCCATTCTCTAAGGTGGGAGAGATTGTTGACTCCGATAGTAATGAAGAGGTGGTTGTGAACACTTTTGATGAGTCAATGAACCTATTTGGTGGTGGTCATGATCATGAAGATGATTATGATGACTATGCGGACCAGGTTTACGATCTTACAGGGAATTTGGATGCCTATTATGACACGTATGGTATCAAGCTCCAAGGCCTTGGTAGGAAGTAATTTTGTTTCCATAGGAGTCTAATGTTCTCTTTTGAGTGTTATTTATTTTCTTGTATAGAGAATACGAAGTATCTTGTTATGTAGCTTTCCGCCTATGTAACGGGCTGAGATATAGGATTCACCCATATCCTTTGTACTTAAACGTTTTTTTGAATAATATATTTACCGGGTCTCCGACCTTTACCCAAAAAAAAAAAAAAAAAAAAAAAAGTATTGAGATATACATAACTTTAATAATTATACCTAACACCCATAATGACCAGGTGTTATGCTCTCTATAATCTATATAACTTACCTAGGGTCTTTGAGTTGAAAGGGTTCCTATTTAGCATTGACAAAATGAGGCAAAGAAAATTATTTGCCCCACAAACATTAATTGTCAATAACATTATTACACTAAAACTATGCTCTCTATATAACTTACCTAGGGGTCTTTGAGTTGAAAGGGTTCCTATTTAGCATTGATAAAATGAGGCAAAGAAAATTATTTGCCCCACAAACATTAATTGTCAATAACATTATTACACTAAAACTATGAGAATAAAAAACAGTTGAGAGGTTGTATGCATTAAAATATCAACGAGGGGCATCTTTCGACTCTCCTTATGCAGTAGACATGTTTAAGATACATTACTAGCCAAGAGTTGAGATCAATATAGTACTAATATTTGTCATAAAACAAATGAATCAATTATAACCCTCCATTTTTTATCTAAATTAATACAAAATCATTTTTCACCTTTTTTAAAACAACATATCATACAAACGGTAAATCTTCAAAATATAAAAATAAACTATCGTGACGAAATTAATTATCTTTCTATAGATATGCACTTTTATATATTTTAAATAAACATTTTTTTCAAAAATTCCGTCAGAAAAATCATATATGATTTTTACGAATCATATATGATTTTAAAAATCATGTATGATTCGATTTTACTGAATCATATGATTTTACAATCATATATGATTCTCAAAATCATATGTGATTCAGAAATCGAATCATATATGATTTTCACAAATCATATATGATTTTGTTGACCAAATTTTGAAAAAAAAAGTTGTTAAAAATATATAGTAGTGCATATCTATAGAAAGATAATTTAATTTCGTCATGATAGTATAATTTTTATCACAGAACGATTAACGGTTTTGTAGATATTTAATTTTTAAAAAGGGTGAAAGTTTATCATAATAAAAAATTAATAACTATTATTGGTTCATTGAATCTATGATAAATTTTGGATCTATATTGAACTTTTGCCTACTAGCCAAAACAACCAATTATAAATCATAAGTATATTTTCAGTTTTGAAGTATTGTTCAGTAACCCCATACAGCTTATGAATTATTGCGAAGTTTCCAAATTGAATATTAGTATCCCTAAGTCGTTTGATGTGGAATTATTTATAAAAGTGAAGCGCAATAATCCAATATAAATATTATCCATGGAATCACAAAAGGAAAAGTTCATATTATTGCAAAGTTTCCAAATTGAATATTAGTATCCGTAAGTTTGATGTGGAGTTATTTATAAAAGTGAAGCAATAATCCAATATAAAAGTGATCCATGGGATCATAAAAAAGAAGAGAAATTTTCATTTACTTACCTTTATTTTGATGCTTACCAATGGACAAATCCCATCATCCATCTATTTTGATCTAATGGTATATGGCTGAGATACCACATTAACCTCAAACAACCGCTTGAACAAATAAAGAAAGACTATGAGATAAGACGCACAGTCTTTATTAATTATTTGAATTGCACCAGCCGGGAATCGAACCCGAGTCTGTACCGTGGTAGGGTACTATATAAAGCTTTTTCTACTTCTTTTTTTTTTTATTCGCTTCATTTTTTTCACACAGTTAATGTGTGTTTTCCTCACAACCTGCTCTCATCATTTCCCTCCAAAAAGTAGTTATTCCAATCAACTATTACCATTTGATCATCACCAGTTGGATCACAATCACCATCATCATTCCAATCACCATCACCATTCCGATCATCATCTTATCATCACCTCCCGATTATATCATCCTTTTTTTATGTCTTCTTTTGATTTGAATAAACCGTTTGTTTCAGAAGCTAATTTGATTGATGTTGTTGCGGCTGATAATGTTGTTGATTGGTTGTTAATTATGTGGATCAAGTTGTTCACATTCATTCTTATTAAGTTGCACACCAAGTGTTTGGTGAAATGTGTGAGTGAAAAATGTTTGATAATCTTGTTATATGCTCATGTAATTCTGCTTATTAATTAAGTTATTAGTTGAATTTTGTTTTTAACGCATTAGAATCTTTGTTTTTATGTCCGATTGTTGTTTTATATCCGCTATGTATCGACGTAATATCACCGGTGATATTTGAAGTTGAAGCAGATATGTGTATTATCACTAATGATATTTGTATTATCACTTGTGAAATTTTGTTTATTTGATACTTTTAGTTTATGTTTTATATTGTGAGTAGCATTAGGTTTTAGTATGATATCATTTTGGGATGGGTGAATTGATGAAAATTTGATGCATGGAAGGTGTTTGATAAAATGCCTAAGAGAGGGATGCACAAGTTGAGAAGCAATCACATGTTCCTATTTGTCCATCATTTCATATATAACCAAATTAAAAATATTTATTTGAATAAACAAGCTTTAGGGAATTAATCAAAGTGTAATGTAGTTATTGTAAATGAGTAATCATATCCTATGTTGCATTAGTTGATGCTTATTTTCATTTTTCTGAATGACGTCATTTTGAATTATTTTAGTGCGTTTTGTATTTTGCTTTCTCCATCACTCTATATCTGAGGTGATGCAAATTTTATGTCTTGCTCGATAATCTTGCAGAGCTTAAGCCACAAGGAGTTCTTGTCACACCCCCAAATTACTGTTTTGCGTGAATGGAATACCTTGGGAGGCTGTCATAGCATCAAAGTTCTGATTATATTGAAGCGACCTAAAGTGTCGTTTGGAAAATACATCGTTTGATTTAATAAAACAATCGAGTTTACAAAGTAGGTCCCAAATGAAAATCAACTTGTGCGGAAATAAGTTTGTTACAATTCAAACGATGTTTTAAAAGCACGTAAAACCCAAGTGAGAGCGTCGTCATCGCGACTCCATGATGTGTCCAAATGCATGCCATGAAGTGAATACCTTAGATACCGAGATAAAACATGCTAAAAAGTGTCAACACAAAGGTTGAGTGAGTTCATAGAGTTTGTTTTGAAATGTAAAGCCTTTAGAAATCGTTTATGCAAAGAAAGGCATCAGAATCCACTCGGCCCAAGTTCCGCCCATACAAAACTTGCAACTTTGTGTATTCACAACTCATTGCCAAAATGTATATAGTTTATGTTCAAGCGCATGATGTCAAATGAATTCACATAATAATGCATGACTTAATGTATCAATGTTTACTTGACATAATTATACCAAGACATTCGGTTCAATGAAAATCCCAAGACATCCATTTCAATGATAATCCCAAGACATTCAAGACAATAATAATCCCAAGACATTCAAAGACAATGTTAATCCCAAGACATTCAAAGACAATGATAATCCCAAGACATTCAAGACATCCCAAGACATTCAAAGACAATGATAATCCCAAGACATTCAAAGACAATGTTAATCCCAAGACATTCAAAGACAATGATAATCCCAAGACATTCAAAGACAATGTTAATCCCAAGACATTCAAAGACAATGATTTATGATAGAGGATATGACTACTCATTAAGTTCGATTAAGCATGTAGTTTCAAATAATCAAGATAGTCATAAAATAGTTGAGCATGTATCTCCCCAAAATGCTTATGAAAACAAGTAAAAGTAGGGGCTATGAAAACTCACTGGACAATAATGCGATGGCAAAAGTGGATACCTTGAAATGTAGCGTGAATCTAGAAAATGACCTATTATGAATGGTATGATATGTAATGAGTTGCAATGTAATGTTATGCATGCATTTCAGTATGTTATTTATACCATTTGTGAGTTTTGAAAATAATACTTATCGTCGAAAAATACTCTTTTGACGTCTTGACCACTCAAAAATCACTTTACAAGTATTTACGTCAAAATGTCATCCTACAATGGTTTCGTAATGATTTATGGTGAAATTTTCACTTTTCGTCAGAAACAATGTCGCGGAATTTTATAAAAGTAACAAAATGGCTTTGGAAAACTAGCAGTAAAACGGTGTCGTCGATCGTTAGAGAACGAACTCGACAGTTTTGGAAAGTTTGTATCGATATCTAGAAGTTTCATTCGGGAGTTTTCGTCAAAAGGTCTCGAACATAAAGATAACAAGGGTTAAAGATAGTGATTTTGGCTAATTGTTGTGCGAAAATGAGTTTCGCCAAGTTTGAACATCGATGAATTAATTTACTACAACTCCGCTATACAAAGCGGCTTGTCGTTTTGAAAAATATGGCCGGTGAACTTGATTTTCTAGAAGATAATTCGCTCCAAAAGTTTCACAACCTTGTTAAAAAACAAAGAAACATGGGCGTTCATGACTAATGTAACACTTGTAACGTAAAAATAATATAGTTTTAGAAAATAATAGTTACGGAAATTTTATGAAAACGTGCATATCTTTGTCGTTTTAAACCGTTTTCTACGATAATATGCCCTTAGCTTCAGATCGAAGTAAACTAATATATTTTGACTAGTCGAAATAATTTGTGAAGCTTAAGGCTCGTTTTGACTCGGACAAAGTAAAAGCGACAAAGTGAATTTTACGAAAAATATCGTTTGTCGTCAAACTTTAAAATCCATAACTTCTTCGTTATAACTCCGCTTTTATCCGCTCAAGCGCCACAGTTCGTTTTAAAGTATATTTTCTAAATATCAAGGCCAAAGTTTCGTACCAACTGTCGGTTTTCCAGAAAATCGAAATAAGGACAGAACATAAATTATAGTTATCGAAAATAGTTTTCTCGGACAAAACCTATTCTAATCCCTTCAAATCAACTCCAAAGCTAATCTAATCCTACCATACACCTTCTTAGGGTGTCATGGGTTCCTAATCACCATCAAGACCAAGAATACCATGGGGATAATTATAGGATGACCATATATATAAATAACTCTAAAAATCAAGTAAAAATAGTATAAATCACATATGTCTTGCATGTTGCTCCAAAAATGAAAAGATACATATGAGATGATAAGGAAACATGAAAATGAAAGAAACATGCTTACAAGTGAATATGATGAGGTGCAAGTAACAAGGTTAAACTTAAATACTCTTGGTTTTTATTTCAAAACCTAATAAAGAGTATAAACTAGATTGATTATACACTTGAGAAAATTTTTGAAGATGATCCCTTGCGAGCTTGATGTAGAACCGGTTGAAGAGAGGAGAACAAGAGAGGAAATGATTTTTGGTTTTTCACCTTGACTTGTGTATTTTTGTATGTGTAAGTAAAACCAAGAACTAATAAATGTGTATATCAACTTGAATGAAATAAGATTTCCACAATATCACCAGGGGGGGGGTTCGGCTGAATTTTTGGAGGAAAAGAGGGGGAAGGGTCATGGTGCATTAAATGATCTTGTCTCTTGGTTGGGAAGTATATAATGTATACATGTATATATATATTTGTATAATAATATAGGTATTATCAATTGGGTAATGAGTTAGCTACAAACAAATTTTAGTGGGATAAAATAAAGTGTAATGAAGTCATAAAAATTATAAAAATGTATTTCTCACAAGTAATTAGTGAATAAATATTTATCGTGTAGTTTTTAAGAAAAACGTCGTAATAATATAAATTTAACGATTTATATACAAAATAAATTTAGAACATTAGTAAAACTCAAAATATAGTTTTTACAACTAAATGTAAGTTTAAAAATATGTCGGGATCATCTTTGAAAGTAACGGATTAAATATTTAAAATAATAACTCACGCGATAACGTTTATTCAATATAAAAATTACGCGTTAAATGTGAAATGAAATGTCGTGAATGAACTAATAGGATGCAAATGATGTAAATGAAATGTAGACTAATCTTAGTCCATATGAAATGTACGTGATGTTATGATCATGAATTCGCCGCTAAACCTTCAAGGTTACGCGAATTTGGAACACGTAAACCAAGTTTACGATAAATGTTGAAATAATGAGGCATAAATTGTGTCAAGAAATGACCTGAAAGTACGGGTTGTCACAGTTACCTTAAAAATCGTGAAGGAAAATAATTTGAAAAACATGGAAATTATTGGGAAGTCTGATCCTTATGTAATTGCATATATTCAGCCATTTGAAAAGTTCAAAAGTAAGGTTGTTGATTACAACTTAAACCCTGTTTGGAATCATGTAATTCGGTTAATTGCAGAAGATAAGAAGACCCAGTGTATTGTACTTGAAGTTACGCTTTTCTCCTTTTTGCTTTTCTATATTGCTGGTTTCTCAGTTGTATCATATGTGATATCACCTGTGATATCACAGGTGTATCAACTTTTTTTTATTTTGTCGAATCAGTTGTGGTAATGGAGGATCTTATGATATCACAGGCGATATCAAAGTTGTTTGAGCTTCTTCAATTTGTTTTGTGGAGTTGGTGTGCTTTTTTGAACCACAGTTGCAGTTGTTGTTGATTCTTTCGTTTGATGGAGCCGTTTTTTTGCAAATTGCAATCACAAATAATTTGGTGATATTGTCTCTTTTTACGCCACATACAAAACAAATAAGTATGCTTTTTAATTTGTAATATCTCCTGTGATATTTCATTGCTTTGTACATTTTGTATATATTATCACCTCAGATATTTCTCTCTTCAGGTACATGATGGTTTTTGTGTCTTTTACTGCAATTGAAAATCACAGGAGTTCTGTTACTGTTGGTTCTGGTATGCTTAAGAATGAAACTATTGAATCTTGTGTATTGTTACTCCAAGCATTCAAGAAAGCTTTTGTGCGTTATCCGAATATCATTGTAACTGGTCAAGATGGTGCTATGCGAAAAGCAATTGCAGCTGAGCTTCCTGGTTCCAAGCCCCGTCTTTGTCATAAATTAGAAGTTATGTATCTCTTGTGATAAATAGTTGGAATTAAATTTTATGATGTCTTTGTGAGTTTATAAAATATTTTGTCATTTTATCACTCGTGATAAAGCATGAAAATGCTGAAATATTTACATCATTTATGTGTTTACTTGTTTCTGACATGTATCACTTGTGATATTATTCTTTAAGTGATATATATGTTGACCTTTTTTTGGCCGAATCGTTATGTTACTCAAAAGCAATGCTTCATTAATCATAATCTTTTTTGATTTTAAGAATATGTCATGTTTTTATTTTCATAGTTTTCTTCATGAAGTCAATGGTATTCTTAACTGACTTTTCATTAATATCACTTGTGATACTCTAATAAAATTACCAAAAGAAGTTTATATTCAGATAAACCAAAAGCATTGTTTACAACTGAATAGAAATTACCATAGTTTACAATTTAAGTAGCAAGAGAAAATTACAATTTAAGTAGCAAAAGAAAATTACTAATTGATGCTTTGTCTTTTTATTTTCTACAACTTTCTTCTTGCCAGCTTCATGAGCATCCCCTCCCTTTGTCTTCTTTCTCACTTCATTCTTTTTAGTTTGCAGCTTCTTCTTCTTCATTCCTCTTTTTCTTTTTCTGCAACTGTCTTTGCTTTCTTACATGCGTCTCATTGTCGGCTCAACAATTCTTGTTGGTGGTGTTGGTAGTTGTAGATCCCTGTTATATCACGGTGATATCACAAATGTTTCTTTCAAGATTTTTTTGGTGGTGTATCTGTTTCTGTGTTTGTTCTTCGTGTTTTCTAAGCTTAAATGTCTAGCAGCGGATTTTGTTAATTTGTTTGGTATTGTTAGTGTTGTCGGTGACGATATTGTTTCTTTGTTCACTTCTTCAGTTTGACTTAGTTGTTTTCTCGCGAAGGTCTTTTTCCTTTCACCTTTAACCCCTGCTTTTTTGCTTCTTGATAGTTCTCAGTTTTATATTCAAATCTGCATAAAATATATACAATGTTAGTGTATGAATAGTTCATTGTTTTTTAATATCATACGTGATATATAAACTGAATAAGTATACGTCATCAAATATCATAGGTGATATACTACCAACAAGGAATCATTACAACTGTTGTATCACAGGTGATATACTACCAATAAGCAATCATTACAACTGTTGTATCACATGTGATATACTATAAATAAGCAATCGTTGCAATTGTTGTATCACACGTGATATACTAACAATAAGCAATCATTGGAACTGCTGTATCATAGGTGATATACTATCAAATAATACTAGAGTCAAATATCGCTTTTAAACATATCAAAGCATGCCCAATCTATCCATTACGCACATATATCTACCACAAATCTAACAAAATCATGTTACACTCACAATATTTATTTTAGCCTGTTAAGTCTCTCATATTATCACAATAATCATCTAACTTTCACAACAATCCCTCAATAAACTACTAAAATCTACAAAACATCAAAGTGTTCATCTTGTAGAATAAATATCCATGTTTTAAGGGATACCATTATAACATTCTCGAAAGTATACATACACATTCTCATCGAATGTATGTATCATCGGTGATAACACATAAGCTAAATGTTAAATCAACTACGCGCATACATTCGTGGTTTTATCACGCTTAAATTTCTAAAGGAGACATGCTTATACGTACAATATACCTTTACTTTTATGAATCTCGTAGATGGAGTCAAAATATGATTGATAATGTAGAATCGCATTTACTCACAAAGAATAGTATATTATCAAAACTTTTAGCGAGAAAAAAAAGTTTAACTATGGTTAAAAACAATAACAATAAAATATCAAAAGTGATACTATGACATATAATAAATCTTAACAAGTAAACAAAAAAAACCTATCAAATAAACAAAAATTTCACAAGTGATAATACAAATATCACTAGTGATAATACATATATACAATTCAACTTCAAATATCACTGGTGATACTACGCGTATGATACTTGATCTGAGCTAAACCGTCAAGTCTAATCACACAAACTGGCCAGTTGTGAATGACCAGCCGTAACAGGCTTAAAACAGTTCATACACAAATACAATGAAGATCAGAGAATACAATGGATTCCCGGGACGTTAAGTCCCACGGAGACTCAATGGTGTGTAAAACACAAACTCAGAGGATAGAATGATCACTCAGGATAGTGATCTGTAAAGGTTTTGATTAGAAATATTACACTCTTGATTGATTGGAATGGAATGGAGTATGAAGTGAAAGCACAACAATCGATAAGAAAAACGTAAACGTAAGTTTTAAAACTACGATACGCACAAAATAAAAAGTGAAAACTAAGAAATAAAAGACCTAAAATATAAAATGACATTTTCAAATCCTAAAAATAAAAGAAAATTATTAGAAAAGAAAATTATTTTTAACACTATTTAATTAATTATTATTAATTAAAACTATTTTAACTATTTAATAAATACTCAAATAAAAGAAAATAGGAAATAAGGCTAGAAAAATAAACTTATGATTGAGAAAATCTAAAATACTATAAAACTAATTTTAAAATCAAAATATATTTTTCACACTTTTATTTAATTATTACTAATTAATAACTATTTAAAATACACTAAATTACTAGAAAATATAAAATAAACTTGGAAAAATAAAATTTTAACTTGGAAAAATCTAAAATAAGATAAAACTAATTTTAGAACTGAAAATATATTTTTTATACTTCTTAATTATTTATTACTAATTAATTACTATTTTTAACTAATTAAAATTATAATAAATACTAAAAAGATAGAGAAAAATATGAAACTTTTTCTAAAAATACTATATGATGACTGAAAACAAAGAAAAATAGAAAAACAAGATTTGCTTATTAAAAAGCTAAAAAGAAAAATCAAAAAGCTAAGAAATATTAAATAAACACTATCACTGATTTTTAATTGGTCTTTTTCTGGATTTTCTTTTTGAAAACTACTTTAATACTGATTTTATGAAACTTTAATGAACACAAAAATTTTACAAGTCACAAATAAGCTGTTTGAGGAGCTTAATATCACAATAGTGGCTAGAATGAGCTTATTTGGTGAAATAAGCTCAAACAAGGTAACCAGCTGAAACAAAAGCTCAAAGTAGATGCAAACAAGCTATAAGAACTAAAATGAAGCTAAAAGAGACAGAGAAGCACACTGAAAAGCTATAAATAAGCAATAAGCACTTTTGATTAAAACAGAAATGGGACAATCTTTAAACTACTTGCAGCCCTAGCTATTAAGCTTCAAATTGAAAAACAAGAGTTGGAACCTCAAGATAGCTTGGTTGGCTACCCAAAGAAACAAGTATCACAGTATAAGACCAAAAATTGAGCTCTGTGCAAGCTTTTCAAAATGGGCTTATTCACTGTGCACAGGGCACTTTTCAGAACAGGTATCCACAATAAGTAGTAAAATAAGCACTTAAAAAGCTGAGAAACAGAGAACTAGAATTTTTATATTTTTCTTTAGCAACCACACTTTAATATCCCAAAAGCTTTTAAACTGAAACTCACTATTGAACACACAATGAAATTCCACAGTTTATTCAAAAACGACCTTATGAAAATTTTGACTTTTCTTAAAAACCAAGATGTTGACTAAGATGAACTTTGAGTTGATTTAAAACACTTGAATATGTTGTATTAAGGTATGTTAAGACCGATTTGAGCAAGATTAACAACTTATAAACACAAAACAATGATCATGGATTATGAAATCTCATCGGTGGACTCACAAGACACAATCAAATGAGATTTTGACTTTTAACCAAAAGACAACTTGTTTTCTTGACTTGTTTGAGGTAATAGGTACTAAAGTGACATAGAACAAAGGAATGTCTGTCTTAAACACCCTTGATCACGGATAAACAAGTTAAAACAAACACCCTTTTGTTTCTTGTTTAGAACTTTTCAAAACAAACCCTGACTTATAACCATGGCTGAATTCGGATATCATGTAATCATTAACTAAGACCAAATAAGCTTGAACCAACAATTGAAAATAACATAAAACTAAGACTTGATGATAATGCAACTTTAATGTCAAAACTAATTTTTGTAAACTACAAATTGAAAAGAACAAGTGGTGATTTAAAGGCTTAAACACACTTAATTATAACTAGTAAACAATAAGAAACAGAAATTAGAGCTAAAGAACAATTTCAACAGTGAAATGCCAAAATGGTTAAAAAGCTTACAAATGGGTATTCAACTGCAAACCAAGAACCAATGACCAACACCAATCCTAATAGTTTCCCACAAAGCTTGATAAGTGCGTATTCACTCATCATTTTAGGTCAAATCTGAACTGCAAAACATCTAAAAACACTCCGATATGCATCAAAATACTAAAAATATCTCAAAATTGTGTTTTATATGTTTGGATGCAAATGTTTAAAATCGATGAAAAGCGAACAAAGTTTGCATAATTGGCGGTTTAGGTCCCCAACTTTTAAAATGGCAACTTTAGTCCCGGAATTTCATAAAATAATGAAATTCACCCTGGACATTTTAAATTGGAAAATAAACATTTTAGTCCTTTGGTAAATCTTAATTGTCAAATTTGGTCCTTTTGATAATTTTGAAAATTACAATTTGATCCTTGAGTTTAAAAATGACTGATTTGGTCCCTTGAATGTTGGAGATTGTCAATATTGGCCCTTGGATTACATTTTTCAGATTCTACATATTTGATCCCTGGACTTTCAGCTTTGGCACTTTTGGTCCTTAAAAGTATTATTTGATCCATGTTTAATATCTAAACCATTAGTCCAAATACCACCTTGGCCCAACCAACCCAATCCATGACCCGGTCAACCCATAACCACACCCGGTCAACAAATAATACACAACCCGTCTTCTTCCCCATTCCCGCCCAAACTAAACACAACCCGAACCTAGAATCCTCCCTTTCTGCTTCCTGCATCCCACCTCCCCAAACACTCCACCTCCTTCATCCCTTTTACCCAATCGCATCAAACCCAAGACCACCTTCAACCTTTACCCAGTTTCCTACAAATCCCTAACCCACTTCCATTTTCCCCAATGTCCATTTCATCAATCCTAGTCAAAAGCTCGGTGGATGGTCAAGATTGAGTTCAAATGCTACCTACGATCATGGTGAGATTAGTTCAAAGAAGCACAAAGGTTGGAGCTTTTTCTGCTTTCCACTCTCAAAACAAGCACGAGATGAAGACATCAAGACTTAGTAGCTTAGTATAAATAGGAGACTTTGTAGCCATTCATTGGCACCCTAGTTTTTAGAAGTTTTTTTAGTTTTAATTTTCTCTGTAATCTCAATTTTAAGTTCAATGAAAAGTATGTTTTGAATCGCTTTTATTTCCTTTAATTGTTAGTTATTCTTGTTTTTAAACTATTAGTTAATTGTATTAACTTTCGGAAAAAAAAAAAAAAGAGAATTGGGGTCAAAAGTTTTGAAAAAGGGTGTTTGGTTGTAAGAGGAAGCTGGTCTTGAAACTATTTTGACCCGTTTGACTACTTGAGTCAAACTCATCTTTAAGTGAGATAGTTGTTCTTTACATGTTGGAATTGATAGGGTGTTGATTGTAAGATTCAAGTAAAGTAAAAAGTGTTTTCTTTTTTTTTTTTTTTTAAAGCGCACAGGCAAGCGGTTAGTCAGCATTCTTCGGGGTCACTTTCGGTTTAATTGGTGTCTTAAGTGAGTAAATTTGCTTTTTCTCAAATCCTTTTGTCCTTAACTTCATTTTGTTTCATTTGTATGCATCTCAATTTCTTCTAGCTTAGTCAAAAGTGATTTCAAAATTTTGCTTTTCACTGTCTCTTTTGGTTCTGCATCAGCAGTCAAAACAGCAATAGCCAGCTGATCTTGGCTTAATTTCAAGCTATAAACAGCTTATTTTTGTCCCTCACTTGGTTTGTACTACATTTCCACCACCCTAACTTTGTTTTGCAGCTTAGGTCTTGCTTGGAAGCTCACTCTTCAGCTCAAAAAAATAGCTCAAACAGGTCCAGGGCATTGCAGGTGTGATTATCTGTGAAGAGTTTCATTGCTTTTTATTTTGGCTTATCAAGTTTGTAAACTGCTTATTAGATATACTGTAGTGAGTTTAGCTTAGTGTGGTTAGGATTTGGATTATTAGTCTTCCGTTAGTGCTTATTAAAATAACTTTAGTGATTAATCCACATTCATTAGCTTTAGCACAGCTCATTCCTTAGCCGACTGATTTCCCCTTAATCTTTGCTTAATTGTAGCTTAACTGTGAATGTTCCAGCTTATCTGTCATCAGTACTTGTTCATCCACTATTTTCAAACTGCTTTTCAGGCTTATTTGAGTTTAAAACAGTTTAAGGAGTGTTTGGTTGTTGTTTAAAAAGATGTTGGTTTTGCTATTTTCACAACTGTTGGTGAATAAGCAGTTGTAACTGCTTATTCCCAGCTCTTCTCTAATCAAGTCTTTAGACAAAATTGCTCGTTTTCATCTCTTAAACAAGTTTCAAAAAGAAAAAGTTGAAAAAAAAAAGTTTTGCAAAAAATGGCATGGCTGGGACTCGAACCCACGCCATCCATCTCATAACACAACACCTCAACCAACTGCGCCCTTGGGACTTGTCTCACAAGGTTTTCTCAAACAATTCTTTTAAGGTCAGTTAGGCAGTTTTGCTTATAAGCCAACTTTGGCTTATTTCGAGCTTATTTTCCAAAGCAACACCCAAGTTTTTAAATTTTCTCAGAATCAGTGTTACTTGAAGTACTTTTAGTGAAATTTTCTGATTTTTCCCAACTAGTTTAGTATTTTAATCATTTAATTAGTGTTAAATAGATTTTAATTGTAGTAATTATTTTAAAAGTCAAAAAATATTCCGCTTTTTCCTAAAATTATTTTTAGTCAAATAGATCGTAGGAAAATTGGTTTCACACCCGTAGCCCTTAAATTGCAAAACTTTTTCGTTTATGGCTCGGGTTGTTTTACCGTTTTTACGTTTTTTGCGTTTTAGCACCCTAGGACTTAGTGTAACTTAGTTTTATCATTCCTTAGGTTTAGTGATAGTTTAATTTTAGTTTATTAGGGTTCCCTTGCCTTAACTACCTTCCCGTTCATTAAATTGTAGAATTCGTAATCAAACCCAAAATCATTAAAAATCCAATTCAAGTTCAAATCACGAAACTCAACGAATCCTTCCATTCACACCTCGTTGGGACACGACCCGGGGAAATCACTTTTCCGGTATCACTTTTATCACACCCGTGAGGTTTGGCACGTTGACCTTTTTCCTAAAGGGTTGATTTGTCGAATTTTACGGTTATTTTGATATACGTTGATATTGTGTTTTTCACCACTCACTTCACAACGAATCAAATTTTGGCGCCGCTGCCGGGGAGGTGTGTTGCGACAATATCGTGAAGTTTTTGCGATTAGTGACTTGAAGAACCTTCCTCGTGAAGTTATTGTTTTTATAAAATACAAAATACAAAATATTTTTCTTTTCTTTGTATATATATGTAAAAGATTAAAATACAAAAGATTTTCCTTGTTGTTTTAAATAAATAGAAGACACAATCAATATAACATTCTTAATCGAGGTGTTATCATTATAAGTTCCCGAACAAAAGATTTAAAACTTGCCTTTGTGTCGCTTCGTGTTTTGGTTTACTTTATCGGTTTAACAAACGTGTGAGGGTATAAGGACTACCGACATTAAATTGCGGTGAAAAGAGACGGGTTTTAATAAGCTTTACGACCTACAAAGTCTCTCCGCTCCTTTGTGCGTTTACTTATAGAAGTGATCATTTCACGTGGGATTATTGGTTTAAGTTCACGTTGTTTTGCCTCGGTCTTGTTTTAATTGAAAGTGTTGTTTTGGAAGTGCATGCGCATTCCGAAGCTCGTGAGACGAACCGTAACCAAGCAAACGATAACCCAAAAGATTCTTCGTTCCTCATTTTCATAATTCTCTTGTTTCCTCGAGTTTCTTCTAGTGCATGCGCACTCGTTCTTCTAGATCATTGAGCCCTTTCGTGATCTAGTAGAAATTCCTAGAAGACGTTCTCATAGACGTCTTCGCCCGAATAGTCGAACCCGAGATTCGTACTATTCCAAACAACAATATGGCGATTTAACGAACTATGGCGGAGATGCTCCAAGCACCCACCGAGGGTTATGGAGATGCCATTGTTTTACCACCAATCAATTTCGATCACTTTGAATTGAAGACGATTTGATCCAACTTGTGTCTACGAATCAATTCCACGGGTTTGATCGAGAAGACCCGTATGCACACATCCGTTGGTTTAACAAGTTGACCTCAACCATCAATTACAAGGATGTGCCACAAAAGTGATCAAAGCGATGCTATTTCCGTTCTCACTGAGGGGGCCGGATTTGGCCGAAAAGAACCCCTCGATCCATCGAAACTGGGAGGATCTTGTTCAAAAGTTTGTCAATTATTTCTTTCCTCCATCAAAGACGACTAATCTTAAAATGAAATTTCGGATTTCGTCAAAACTTGATGAAAACTTTGGAGAGGCATGGGAGAGATTCAAAGATCTCCTCGGGAAATGCCCCATCATGAATTCACGAGCTTCAACAAGTTAATATCTTTTATAATGGGTTGAACGGTAACGATCAAGATTCTTTGAACGCAGCCGCCGGTGGCAATATCTTGAATCGTAAGCCTAAAGATGTGATTGAGATTTGCGAAATAAAATCAAAAGTTCCTATTTCTCGCAACAAAGCAAATATTCCGAACACTCCTGCTTCTTCATCCAATAACTCTTCCGAGTTAGCCGCTCTGTTAGCCGCTCTAACGGACGTCATCCGTTGTATGATGAAAGAGGTAAAGGAAATCAAAAGCGAAATTCATAAAGCGGAACCAATCAAAGCCGTGAACAAGGTGTGTGAAACTTGTAGTGGTCCACACGCGTATTATGATTGTCCAAAGAACCGATGCTTCTCTTTACCAAGCTCCCGTAGCTTCGTAAACCACAATCAATACCGACCACAAGTCGATCCTCAATACCGTGCACCTAGCGGTATGACACCACCGGTTTTCCCCTGCAAAACCATGGCAATCGAATCGCTTTGTTCCAAATCAAGGTCAAAACTTCAATAACTCTCAAAATTTCAATCGAACGGAACAATTTCAACCAACCATATCAAGCTCCAAATCGGCAAAGTTATCAACAACCTTCTCAAGCTCCCTACCAAATGACTTCATAAAATTATCGAGTCAAGCATACGTTCAATGCAAACTCGGATCAATAACATGAGGTTGAGCTAAAAAGGAAATTGATACCACAATGTCTCGGCAGACAAATGAGTTGAAGAATATGATGAGCGGTTTCATGAACATGAATATGAACAAAGCTTCGTCATCTTCGGAGGACTCCCAAGCAATACTGTTCCTAATCCAAATGCCGAGTTGAAAGCCGCCACCACTCGTAGTGGTAAGACGACAATGGACCTTCGACTCCAATGCCTCCTCCACCGGGAGCAATGAGTCAAGTTACCAAGGATACAACGGACAAGGTGCATTTCTCAAGCCCACGGCATCAAGACACGTCCCACCTTCGTAGTCCAAGCTTTAATTCCGGAACCCAAGTTCGAAGACAAATTCGAGCCGAAATGACTTCCGTCCGGCTTAAAAGTCTAGTCGACTTCCTTACCCATCAAGATTGCATGATGAGAAGCTCAAAGACAAAACCAAAGAGCAAATGGAAAAATTTTCCAAATTTTCAACGAACTACACTTTGATATAAGCTTCGTTGATGCTCTCGTTCTAATGCCCAAATTTGCATCCACGCTTAAAAGCTTGTCGACCAACAAAGATAAGTTATCCGAGATGGCTAAACCCTCTCAATGAGCAATGCTCGGTCATTCTCAAGAAGCTTCCCAAAAGCTTGAAGACCCGGCGGTGTTTTAATCCGTGTGATTTCTTGGGATGGTTCAATGCTCCGCCTTGCCGATCTTGGCGCTAGCATTAACCTCATGCCACTCTCAAGATGGAACAAATTGTCTCTTCCTAAACTCACACCCACTTGTATGACACTCGAGCTAGCGGACGGAACCAAACTCGTCCACTTGGGATAGCCGAGGATGTCGTGGTGAAAGTAGGAAAGTTTCACTTTCCTCACCGACTTTGTTGTAGTAGACTTTGATGCAGATCCTAGAGTTCCCTCATCTTGGGAGAGCTTTCTTGAGAACGAGCCGTGCTCTAATCGATGTATTTGTCAAGAGTTGACCATACGGGTTGACAACGAAGAACTCACGTTTAATATCAACCAGAACTCCAAACCTCTATACAAACATAGTGTTGCCACAATTGATCAAAAATCTGAAAGAATCAATGCAACACTCTCAAATTTCACGGTTAAAAGGAGTCACCAAAAACGTGCTGAGCTAAAAGCTTTGAAAATCAACCCTAGTTCAAACAAATGGTTTGAAAGTTGTACCAAGGAAGTCCAGAGTGTTCTTGATGACGATGATCTAGAATCGGAGACTTTATCGGAAGTGGTGGAAATTGCTAGCTCTAAGAGCACACCACTTGTCCCACCTCCGGAATCAGTTTATCGCATCGAGTTTGTTAACTCTGTGAATGAAACCAAACTCTCTTTGGTTTCATCTGGATTGGATGATGATGTTTGTGATCCAATGGGAGACATTCTTCCCATTGAAGAATTACTCAACAATGATCCATCATCCCCTAGTCTTACTATTCCCGACTCTTCCATCCCTTCTCTCACTCCTGATGAGGAAGATGACAACTTTTGGAATGAAGTCGATGCATTTCTTAGTGATGAGTCAATTCCAACGGAATTGATAACACTTACTTTGATCAGGAGGAGACATCCTTTTTCCGAAAATCTGTTGAATGAAGAACCATTTCCAACCCTCCTCCCGGACATCTTTTTGACAATCACCATCTAAGCTTCAAGTTTAAGCTTAAAAATGTCAAAGCGGTGATTTGCTTCTCTCGATGAGGAATGGACTTGCATTCTCATGTACGTCTTTATTCCATTCTTCACAGATGGTGTGGTTGCTCTTTCCCTTTCTCTTTCGGAATGAGGACACCATCTTTGACCCCGTATCATCCTTTATAGTTTCTACTATTAACAATACCGCGGTTGTATCTCGTCGGTGTGGAACTTTCGATGTTCATATGTTTATTAACACCGTGAACGAAAGTCCGATCGAGATTGGTTTTCCACGTTGCTTCCCAAGAACAAATGAATGCGGGTCGAGTCAAGCTAGCGACTCGGGAATCAAAAACGAGAGCATGCCATATGGGTTTTCACCCATATTTCGATTTCTTTCTACTTTCTACCACCCTAGTGTGGGGGTTTGCCCACATGTTGTGTAAAAAAAAAAAAAAAAAAACCTTTCAAATAATGGCCGTAGTATTTCCCTTTTACGTTTTTGTTTGGCATAATGCGGTACTTTGAATATTGAGGGCAATATTCATTTCTTAGTGTGGGGGAATTCTCACGAATTTTATCATGTATTATCCACCCAATTCCCGTTTTTGGCCAAATTTTTTTTTTTTTTTTTGGAGTAAGTGTTTTGCACTTACTCATGTGGTTATCGATCCGCCTTGTCTAATAAACAAAAGGATTGGCTAATCCAGAGCAAACGGCTCTTGGTAAAGATTTATCAAATCCGTTGACGGCTTGCAATTTGCCCAAAATTGTATGGTGTTCATTTCACCATATCTTTAATTAGTGAAGAGTTGGCTAGCCCGCAAGTTTATGGCTTGTGGTAAAGGCGATTGAAAACCATAATTGGTAATCGACTCACCAAAGATAATATTGATAATTTATCTAAGAGTTGGCTAGTCCGAAGCAAACGGCTTCGGTAAAGACAAATCAAAACCGTTGAAAGTCGGTGGTTTGCTCAAAATCACATGGTTATCGGTGTACCATAGTTCTTACTTGAACTGAAACATTTGGCTACTCCGTAAGTAATGGCTTTTGGTAAAGAGATTCAAATCCATTATGTTTTCTCAAAAGATTGCTAGGGACTAGCAATGTTTTAGTGTGGGGATTTGATGAGTGCGTATTCACTCATCATTTTAGGTCAATCTGAATCGCAAAACATCTAAAACACTCCGAAATGCATCAAAATACTAAAAATATCTCAAAATTGTGTTTTATATGTTTCAGATGCAAAATGTTTAAAATCAGATGAAAAACGAACAAAGTTTGCATAATTGGCAGTTTCAGTCCCCCAACTTTTAAAAATGGCAACTTTAGTCCCTGGAATTTCATAAAATAACAGAATTCACCCCTGGACATTTTAAATTGGAAAATAAACATTTTTAGTCCTTTGGTAAATCTTAATTGTCAAATTTGGTCCTTTTGATAATTTTTGGAAAATTACAATTTCAGTCCTTCGAGTTTAAAAAAATGACTGATTTGGTCCCTTGAATGTTGGAGATTGTCAATATTGGCCCTTGGATTACATTTTTCAGATTCTACATATTTGATCCCTGGACTTTCAGCTTTGGCACTTTTGGTCCTTAAAAGTATTATTTGATCCATGTTTAATATCTAAACCATTAGTCCAAATACCACCTTGGCCCAACCAACCCAATCCATGACCCGGTCAACCCATAACCACACCCGGTCAACAAATAATACACAACCCGTCTTCTTCCCCATTCCCGCCCAAACTAAACACAACCCAGAACCCTAGAATCCCTCCCTTTCTCTGCTTCCCAGGCATCCCACCACCCCAAACACTCCACCTCCTTCATCCCTTTTACCCAACTGCATCAAAACCCAAGACCACCTTCAACCTTTTACCCAGTTTCCCACAAATCCCTAACCCACTTCCATTTTACCCCCAATGTCCAGCTCATCAATCCTAGTCAAAAAGCTCAGTGGATGGTCAAGATTGAGTTTAAAATGCTACCTACCTGATCAAGGGCTGAGATTAGTTCAAAGAAGCACAAAGGTTGGAGCTTTTGTCTGTTTCCACTCTCAAAACAAGCACAGAGATGAAGACATTGAAGACTTAGTAGCTTAGTATAAATAGGAGACTTTGTAGCCATTCATTGGCACCCCTAGTTTTTTAGAAGTTTTTTTTTAGTTTTAATTTTCTACTGTAATCTCAATTTTAAGTTCAATGAAAAGTATGTTTTGAATCAGTTTTATTTCCTTTAATTGTTAGTTATTACTGTTTTTAAACTATTAGTTAATTGTATTAACTTTCAGAAAAGAAAAAAAAAAAAAAAGAGAATTGGGGTCAAAAGTTTTGAAAAAGGGGTGTTTGGTTGTAAGAGGAAACTGGGTCTTGAAACCATTTTGACCCAGTTTGACTACTTGAGTCAAACTCATCTTTAAGTGAGATAGTTGTTCTTTACATGTTGGAATTGATAGGGTGTTGATTGTAAGATTCAAGTAAAGTAAAAAAAGTGTTTTCTGTTTTTTTTTTTTTTTTTAAACTGCACAGGGCAAGCAGTTAGCTGTTGTTCTTGGGGTCACTTTTCAGTTTAATTGGTGTCTTAAGTGAGTAAATTTGCTTTTTCTCAAATCCTTTGGTCCTTAACTTCATTTTGTTTCATTTGTATGCATCTCAATTTCTTCTAGCTTAGTCAAAAGTGATTTCAAAATTTTGCTTTTCTTTGTCTCTTTGGTTCTGCATCGTGATCAAAGCAATGATAACCGGTGATCTTGGCTTAATTTCAAGCTATAAACGACTTATTTTGTCCCTCACTTGGTTTGTACTACATTTCCACCACCCTAACTTTGTTTTGCAGCTTAGGTCTTGCTTGGAAGCTCACTCTTCAGCTCAAAAAAATAGCTCAAAACAGTCCCGAGTACATTGCAGTGCTGCGATTATCTGTTGACGAGGTTTCATTTGCTTTTTATTTTGGCTTATCAAGTTTGTAAACTGCTTATTAGATATATTGTAGTGAGTTTAGCTTAGTGTGGTTAGGATTTGGATTATTAGTCTTCCCTTAGTGCTTATTAAAATAACTTTAGTGATTAATCCACATTCATTAGCTTTAGCACAGCTCATTCCTTAGCCGACTGATTTCCCCTTAATCTTTGCTTAATTGTAGCTTAACTGTGAATGTTCCGACTTATCATCATCGATGCTTGTTTATCCACTATTTTCAAACTGCTTTTCAGGCTTATTTGAGTTTAAAACAGTTTAAGGAGTGTTTGGTTGTTGTTTAAAAAGATGTTGGTTTGCTATTTTCTATTGTTGGTGAATAAGCGTTGTAGCTGCTTATTCACTCTTCTCTAATCAAGTCTTTAGACAAAATTGCTCGTTTTCATCTCTTAAACAAGTTTCAAAAGAAAAGTTGAAAAAAAAAAGTTTTGCATAAAATGGCATGGCTGGGACTCGAACCCACGCCATCCATCTCATAACACAACACCTCAACCAACTGCGCCCTTGGGACTTGTCTCACAAGGTTTTCTCAAACAATTCTTTTAAGGTCACTTAGGCAGTTTTGCTTATAAGCCAACTTTGGCTTATTTCGAGCTTATTTTCCAAAGCAACACCCAAGTTTTTAAATTTTCTCAGAATCAGTGTTACTTGAAGTACTTTTAGTGAAATTTTCAGATTTTTCCCAACTAGTTTAGTATTTTTAATCATTTAATTGGTGTTAAATAGATTTTAATTCGTAGTAATTATTTTAAAAGTCGAAAAAATATTCCGCTTTTTCCTAAAATTATTTTTAGTCGAATAGATCGTAGGAAAATTGGTTTCACACCGTAGCCCTTAAATTGCAAAACTTTTTCGTTTATGGCTCGGGTTGTTTCTGGCTTTTACGTTTTTGCGTTTTAGCACCCTAGGACTTAGTGTAACTTAGTTTTATCATTCCTTAGGTTTAGTGATAGTTTAATTTTAGTTTATTAGGGTTCCTTGCCTTAACTACCTTCCGTTCATTAAATTGTAGAATTCGTAATCAAACCCAAAATCATTAAAATCCAATTCAAGTTCAAATCACGAAACTCAACGAATCCTTCCATTCACACCTCGTTGGGACACGACCGGAAATCACTTTTCCGGTATCACTTTTATCACACCCGTGAGGTTTGGCACGTTGACCTTTTCCTAAAGGGTTGATTTGTCGGATTTTACGGTTATTTTGATATCGTTGATATTGTGTTTTTCACCACTCACTTCACAACGAATCAAAGCTTCTAACCCAAGGCCATCCACAATTCACCCTTCTCCAGCTGTGTACACCATTTTCAACTGATTTTTGATTTTTTAGCTATTTAATTGGTATTTTTGGTGATTTTTGCTTTTTGATGCTAAACTGAATTTTAGGATATCTAAAAGCTTGATTAAGCTTTCTAGGAGCTTAAGTGATCTATTCTAGTCCATTCAAACAACTGAAAACAACATTTGAACCAACATGAGATTTTGCATAAACATGAAATTTTGCATAAACTTGAGAAATGGTTAAGACTTGAAATTGCTAATTGAAAAAGCTTTACAATACACTAAAATACTTCAGCAGTGCTTGGAAGCTTTAAATTACACTTTAACTTGAAAAACACTTAAAGCGACATTAAGAAATTAAAATACACTACTTAGCTAAATACATTGCATTCCATCCTTCCTTTATAGACTTTTGTGAATCCTTGATGTCCTCTGAATCTTTCCCACCAAAATCTAGCCATTGGATCTTTGAAACTCATCATATCCGTCCACTTGTTATTTTGGCGCCAAATATTTCTTTGAGCGGGTTTAGGAATTAATGGGTTTGGTTGAGATAATTAAAGGTTTGGAGTTTAGAGGAGGTGGAGGGACATAGTATGGGGTGTTGAAAATGTGGAAAACCATGCTGGTTTTGAGGATTGAGGGTGGGAGAGGTGATGCTACTGATGCGGTTTTGGGCGCGTTGAGAGTTTTGACTTTCTTTGACCGGCGGTATTAATAATCAAAGGGGGGTCAAAGGGGTTGGTGGGGTCAAAATGCAATCGACACAGGGCTCAAGGGTCAAGGGGCCAATGGGTTTGGGCTTGTGTTGGATTTGGGCCTAGATATTAAAATTGTGTCCGTTTGGTTAAGTGGTAACAATGAGGACCAAAAGTGTAAATTATCAAACCTCGAGGACTGAAAGTACCATTATTCCAAACTTATCATAAGGACTAAACTTGCCATAAATGAATAGTACAAGGATAATTTTTGCATAAAATTCCATTTTAAAACATCGAGGACTACTTTTGCAATTTTCCAAAGTTTAGGGACCTTTCTTGCCAATTGACCAAAGAATCATTCAAGGACCATTTTGACATTTTAGAATATTTTAGGGACCTTGAATGATAAAATTCCACATTTTGAATTCGAGGACTAGATTTGACAACTTTTAAAACTCGGGGACTAAAGCGCCAATTTTGCAAACTTGAATCATTTTCATCGATTTTGATATTTTGCATTTAAAACACATAAAACACATAAAACACTAATTTGTGATATTTTGATCATTTTGATGTGTTTACGAGCGTTTCGAGATGATTTTGCGGTTTAGATTATACAAAAATGATGAGTATTTAGACACTCATCAATCCCCATCTTGAGATATTGCTAGTCCTAGCAATGATTTGAGAAAACTTGATGGATTTGAAAACTCTTTACCAAAAGCCATCACTTACGGAGTAGCCAATTGTTTTGATTCAAGTAAGAATCTTGGTACAACGATAACCAAATGATTTATTGGCAAATCATAAACCATATAAGCGATTTGATGTGTCTTTACGAAGCCGTACCCATACGGACTAGCCAACTCTTAGATAAATTATCGAATTATCTTTGGTGAGTGAATACCAATTATGGATTTTCCATTGCCTTTACCACAAGCCATAACCTTGCGGGCTGTAACTCTTCACTTTTTAGGATATGGTGAGTTGAGAACCATACAATTTTGGGCAAATTGCAAGCCGTATAAGCGGTTTGAGAAATCTTTACCAAGAGCCGTTTGCTCTGGATTAGCCAATTCTTTTGTCTTCTGAGACATGGCGGATGAATACCAAGATGAGTAAGTGTAGAACACTTACTCCAAAAAAAAAAAATTTTGGCCAAAAGCGGGAATTGGGTAGATAATATATGAAATTCGTGAGAATTCCCCACTTAGAAATGAATATTGCCCTCAATATTCAAAGTACCGCGGTTATGCGAAACAAAAAACGTAAAAGGAAATACTACGGCCATTATTTAGAAGAGATTTTTTTTTTTTTTTTTTTTTATAGGCGATATGATTTTATATACAACGATTGTGGAAACTCCCCACACTAGGGTGGTAGAAAGGGGTAAGAAGCGAAATATGGGTGAAAACCCATATGGTGCGTGCTAATGTTTTTGATTACCGAGTCACTAGCTTGACTCGATCCCGCATTCATTGGTTCATGGGAATGTTTGTAAATCCGGACAACCACGGGGAATGTCCTCTCCAAAGTAATGCTTCACTCGATGACCATTCACTTTAAAATTAGGACCATCGGGTTGAGATAACTCAGCGGTACCATAAGGATAAACCTTAGCAATGGTGAATGGACCGGACCAGCGGGACTTGAGCTTTCAGAAAATCTTCAATCTTGAATTGAAAAGAAGGACTCGATCACCAAGCGTTGAAAGCGCAGTTCTTGATTTTAGAGTCATGAATCTTCTTTATCTTTTGTTTGTAGATCAAAGAGTTCTCGTAAGCTTGATCACGAAGTTCATTTAGTTCATTCATTTGAACTTTTCTATGATCACCGGTATCGTATATCGAAGTTTGCATGCTTCAAGGCCCGGTATGCCTTGTGCTCTAACTCGATCGGAAGATGACATGCCTTTCCGTACACTAGCTTGTATGGAGTACACCCGATGGGTGTTTTGAAAGTGTCACGGAAGGCCAGTCGTCATCTAGTTTATCCGACCGGGATGCACGATTTTCGCCTCTTGTCCTTTCAAGAATCCTTTTAATACCCGGTTTGAAACTTCCACGCCTTGACTTGTTTGGGGTGGTATGCGATAGAGAGGCGGTGGGTAACACCATATTTTTGCATGACTCTTTCAAATTGGTCATTGCGAAATGTTTACCACGATCACCGATTATCGCTCTCGGAGTTCCAAACACGGCAAAAGAGATTTCAAAACTTCACAACAACTCGGGCATCATTGGTGGGTAAAGCTTTTGCTTCAACCCATTTTGACAGATAGTCAGCGACCACAGTATGTACTTGTTACCACGAGGCGAAGGAAATGGCCCCATAAAATCAATACCCATATGTCAAATATCTCACAAACTTGAATGGCATTTTGTGGCATTTCATTCCTTTGAGATATATTTCCATAGCGTTGACAAGCGTCACATGTTTTGACATAATCGTGGGCATCCTTATAAATTGTGGGCCAATAGAACCGGAATCAAATACCTTTTGGCGGTGTAGTTTGGACTATGATGGCCCCAGTGGGTCGGCATGGCAGGTGTGAGAATATCAATAGCTTCACGTCCATAAACACACCGTCGGATGACTTGATCCGCACAGATTTTGAATAAGAAAGGGTCGTCCCGAAATAATGTTTAACATCTTTGAAGAATTTGTTCTTACATTGGGTCGACATTCCTTTCACAATGAACTTACCGCATGGTAATTTGCGAAGTCGACAAACCATGGGGTGATAGAATTCCACGAAAAGAAACCGCATTGAGTGTCTCGAGAGGAAATGTTTCATTTATTTCCTTTTCTCGAAGACATCTTGGTGAGGGTTTTCTAATGCAGACGGATGATCGTGACTAGATTCTCGGCTCCTTTTTATCACGTATAATGATATCAAATTCACGGAGGAGGAGAATCCAACGAAGCAATCTCGGCTTTGCATCTTGTTTTGCAAAGAGATATTTAAGAGTCGAGTGATCCGTATACACTACGCATTTGGTCAAGATTAAGTATGGCGAAACTTCTCAAATGCATACACCATGGCTAATAGCTCTTTTACGTGGTGGTGTAATGAGTTTGAGCTTGATCATCGTCTTACTTGCGTAGTGAATAGGTGAAAATGCTTGTTTCTTCGTTGCCCTAGGATTGCACCGATAGCAAAATCACTTGCATCGCACATGAGCTCAAAAGGCAAGTCGATCGGAGCAGCGAGAATGGGTGCTTGATGGCTTTTTCTTTAGTGTTTCAAAAGCTATGATGCACTCGGGTGAGAAGATAAAAGGAGCATCCTTTTCAAGAAGATGGGTCATAGGTAGGCGATTTTGGAAAAATCTTGTATGAATCTGCGATAGAAACCGGCATGACCTAAAAACTCCTAATACCTTTGACGGTAGTAGGATGAGGTAATTAGCAATAACATCAACTTTTGCTCTATCTACCTCAATCCCGTTCTTTGAAATCTTATGGCCAAGGACAATGCCTTCTTTGACCATAAAGTGGCTCTTCTCCCGGTTTAGACAAAGATTGGTGTCTTCACACCTTTGAAGCATTTTATCTAAATGGGAGACATGATTGAAAAGAGTCCCCAATGACCGAGAAGTCATCCATAAACACCTCCATTGTTTCCCGATCATGTCGTGGAAAATGGCCATCATACATCGTTGGAGCGTGCGGGAGCATTACATAAGCCAAAAGGCATCGTTTGTAGGCAAAAGTTCCGTATGGGCAAGTGAATGTGGTCTTCTCTTGATCACGTGGATCAATAGGGATCTGAAAGTAACCCGAGAAACCATCAAGGAAGCAATAGTATTCATTCCCTGCTAATCTCTCAAGCATCGGTCCATGAAGGGTGAGGAAAATGGTCTTCTGGTGGCGTCATTCAACTTACGATAGTCAATGCAAACACGCCATCCGTAACCAAGCGAGTTGGAATTAACTCGTTATCTTCATTGTGATAACGATAATGCCACCCTTTTTGAACACAATGAATTGGGTGACCCAAAGACTATACGAGATCGGGTAAATCAATCCTGCATCAAGAAGTTTGATAACCTCTTGTTTGATAACATCATGGATTTTTGGATTCACTCGTCTCGATGTTGAGCTATTGGTTTAAAGTCATCCTCCATCAAGATTTTATGAGTACTGAACTCGGGGTTGATACCTTTGATGTCGGAGAGTTTCCAAGCAATTGCTTGCTTGTGTGACTTCAAGATTTTTATGAGGCGACTTTTCATCTTTACTCAAATCTCGAGCAATAATGACGGGTAATTTATCATCACCTTCAAGAAATGCATACTCGAGATGAGGAGGTAAGTCCTTAAGCTCAACCTCGGGAAATTCTTGATTTTCTCAATGACTTGACTTCCTTATTATGAAGTTTGATGGGAGGAGAGGAGGAGAAGCATCGATTTGACACTTTCTTTAGAAGAATATCTCCTCAGTTAATCTCATTTGATTAATCTCATTAGGAATTGAATCACTAGGATGAGGGTTGATGATGGGTCATCATTGAGCAACTTCTCAATAAAGTATATCCCCTCAATATCAATTGGGCGTGATCAATTTCCCATGGAGCAGAATCACTAGCCAAGTATGCTTCAATCTCATCTAAGATGAAGTCGCTTCCCTCAAGCGGGTGAGAGAAGGAGTAGAATTGGCTATGATAGGTTGAGAAGATGTGGTGGAATCCCACTCACGGAATTATGAGAATAACCAAGAACTTCTTGAGAGTACTCGTCGGAAGCAACATCAATGATATCTATTCGGTTAACCGATTCGGAATCATAGTTTGCGGAGTACCTCGAAGTTTGGTCAAGGTTGAAGGTGTGACTTCATTACCAACACGCAATGTGATTTCTTGCTCAAATACATCTATGAGAGCACGCCCGTTCTCGGAATCCTCGACCAACAATGAGAGGAACCCGATGATCGGCATCAAAATCAACAACCCAAGTCGGTGGAAAATGGAACTTTCCTACTTTCACAAATCGTCCTCGGCAATGCCAAGAGGACGGGATATGGAAACGATCGCAAGCTCGAGAGTCATGCATGTAGGAGTAAGTTCGGAAGAAAGTTTCTTCCACTGAATAAGGCATAAGGTTTATGCTTGCACCAAGATCTGCTAGGGCAAAGCATTCAACCATTCTGAGGAATACACAAGGTAAGAGAAATTTCCGGGATCTCCAAGCTTTTCGGAAGCTTCTTGAATAGCTCTTGGCGAGTTCTCGTTAAGAGGAGTCTTTCCATTTCAAACGACTTTTCCTTATTGCTTAACATGTGCTTGAGAGTTGATGCAAACTTGGGCATCGGCATGATAGCATCCATAAAGCTTATGTCAAAATGTAACTCTTGGAAAATTTGGAAAAATTTATCCATTTGATGACTAGCTTTTCACGGAGCTTTGCTCATTCAAGCGTGATGGATAAGGAATAGAAGATTTGGATTCGATTCTCAGCAGGAGCTACGGAGGTTCAAAACAACTCCTTGATTTGACTTGGGTTTCGGACCACTTGAGGTTGGACTACAGAAGGTTGGACGTGTCTTGATGCCGTGGGCTAGAATAATGCACCTTGTCCGTTGTTTCCTTGGTAACTTGACTCATTGCCACGGTGGAGGAGGCATTGGAGTCGTGGGTCCATTGTATGTCGGAGGTTCACATCCACTACCTTTGGGAGAGAAGAAGAAGAAGAGGTAGTAGGAGCAGCGGGTCCATCATATGAAACACCACTTACGGTTGTGATCGCCTTAGCATCGCCCCTCGGGTTAGCGATCGTGTTGCTCGGAAGTTTTCACGAGCAGGGTTGATCATTTAAAGACTTCTTAAGATCGACAATCGGTGACCAACAACTGTTCATTTCATCTTGGGACTTCATGAGCGCTTGATAACTCATCGGATGATGGTCTGGAGGAGTAATGTGGAGGAGGCTGGAGGGACAATTTGAGGCCGTATGTTTTGATTATAGCCAAAATTCCCTTGATTAGGATTCATATTCCCATGAAATTGATTCCCTCGATTGAAATTGTTTTGATGAAGGTTTCCTTGATGTTGGAAACCTTGATTGGGTCGAGGATAGAAATTACCTTGGTTTTGATAACCTTGGTTCATTCTTGGTTGGTTCGATTCGGTTTTGCATGTTGTGATTACGGTTAAAACCGGGTGGTGCACGATTAGTGTTATACGGTAGTGTGGTTCATTTGAGGACGGTATTGATTACCTCCTTGCGTGAACTACCGGCTAGAGCATTTGCTTCAAAAGGACTACCATCGGTGGCGGTACAATTGTAGTAAGCATGAGGACCACCACAAGTGACACAACTTTCAACTTTCTTCACTTGACATGTGTTGGTGTGCGAGTGAAGGAGACTTTCTTCGGTTAGCAAGAACCAAAGCTCGAACAATGTCGTGAGTTTATCAATCTTAGCATCGGTGCTAGAGGTACTCATTTGGGGATGAAGAAGAAGAAGGTCCGACATTAGGCGATATGTCTTAGCTCGAAAGGACGGACACGAGATTTGTTCTCAATGATCGCAAGGCCTCTTTGGTGGTCTTGCTCAGAAATACCTCCGCGGAGGCATTCAAAGAGTCTTGATTAGTTTGATTGAGACCATTATAGAAAGTATCCATTTGCATTAACTCGGTAAAACCGTGATGCGGACACTGCATGAAGCAACTCTTTATAACGATCCCATGCCTCCCGAATGATTCATCAAATCTCGAGAAAATTTCATTATCTCATTCTTAAGACTTGTGGTTCGGGATGGAGGATAGAACTAGTTAACGAACTTGGTGACAAGATCTTCCCATGTCTCAATAGAGCGAGGGGTTGTTTCTCGAGCCAATTCGGGCTTGTCCTACAGAAAATGGGAAGAAGAAGCTTGATAGCTTCATGTGGGACATTCTTGTACTTGATGGTAGATGCAATCTTGTTAAACCATCGAATGTGTGCATGAGGATCATCCGCTCAAAACCATAGAATTGGCTTTGGGTTACTAGATTAAGCAACCCGGTTTGAGCTTGAAAGTGTCGACCACGATGGTTGGAACAACAATGGCATCTCCGTAACCCTCGATGGGTGCTTGGAGAAGCCCATTCATGGGTTTGTCTTACGCCATTTCGGCGGAGGTGGTGGTGGTAGGCGTTCCTCGATCACGGTGAAGGAGTGAGCGTCCTCTCGTCACGAGGAATGTTTCCAAGTTCGAAAGTGGACTTGTAGAAGCTGGAAGAGCAGTGCGCATGCACTAAGTATAAAAATCAATTTTCAAAACAAATGAGGCAAAACACAAGTGAACTTAACCAATAATCACAAATGAAATGGCTTCTTTGAAAAAGGTACACCAAATCACAAGGACACAATGGCAAGTTTTAAATCGATGTTGGGAACTTATTATGGTCGCACCCCAGTTAGGTAGTGCCTTTGCCTTGATTTCTGGTGGTTGATTTTATGTATATTAAGTACCTTTGAAAAGGCGTAGGTAAGATTTGTGCGGATGGGTTCAAAACTTTTGGACAATATTTTTGGGATCGTCTCGTTTAACCAAATCGTATTGTTTTAAGAATCACCTTAAAAACAATACAAGATAGAAAACGCTACGATTGTTTTGTTGTTTTATATATTTTTGGTGTTTTAACACTTTAGGAAAAGTGTTAATGACTTTTTTGATTTATATTAACTTTACAAAACTTTTACAAATGATGGGTATGTGCAAGAATGGGTGCGAAAATGGCTAAACACACGCTAAAGCCTCCCGCGTGGCGTAAAATTTGATCATCTTGAGCTAAACCGTCAAGTCTAATCACACAAGCCGCCACTTGTGAATGACCAACCGTAATGAGGCTTAAAGCAGTTCAGACACAAATACAATGAAGATCAGAGAATACAATGGATTCCCGGGTCGTTAAGTCCGACGGAGACTCAATGGTGTGTAAAACACAAACTCAGAGGATAGAATGATCACTAAGGATAGTGATCTGTAAAGGTTTGATTAGAAATATTACACTCTTGATTGATTGGAATGGAATGGAGTACGAGCAGGAAAGCACAACAATCGGATAAGAAAAGCGTAAGCGTAAGTTTTAAAACTACGTATCGTACAAAATAAAAAGTGAAAACTAAGAAATAAAAGACCTAAAAATATAAAATGACATTTTCAAATCCTAAAATAAAAGAAAATTATTAGAAAAGAAAATTATTTTTAACACTATTTAATTAATTATTATTAATTAAAAACTATTTTAACTATTTAATAAATACTCTGAAATAAAAGAAAATAGGAAATAAGGCTAGAAAAATAAACTTATGATTGATAAAAATCTAAAATACTATAAAACTAATTTTAAAATCAAAAATATATTTTTCACACTTTTTATTTAATTATTACTAATTAATAACTATTTAAAATACACTAAATTACTAGAAAATATAAAATAAACTTGGAAAAATAAAATTTTAACTTGGAAAAATCTAAAATAAGATAAAACAAATTTTAGAACTGAAAATATATTTTTTATACTTCTTAATTATTTATTACTAATTAATTACTATTTTTAACTAATTAAAATTATAATAAATACTAAAAAGATATAGAAAATAATGAAACTTTTTCTAAAAATACTATATGATGACAGAAAACAAAGAAAAATAGAAAAACAAGATTTGCTTATTAAAAAGCTAAAAGAAAAATCAAAAAGCTAAGAAATATTAAATAAACACTATCACCGATTTTTAGTTGGTCTTTTTCGGATTTTCTTTTGAAAACTACTTTAATACTGATTTTATGAAACTTTAATGAACACAAAAATTTTACAAGTCACAAATAAATTGTTTGAGGAGCTTAATATCACAATGATGGCTAGAATGAGCTTATTTGGTGAAATAAGCTCAAACAAGGTAACCGGTGAAACAAAAGCTCAAAGTAGATGCAAACAAGCTATAAGAACTAAAATGAAGCTAAAAGAGACAGAGAAGCACTTTGAAAAGCTATAAATAAGCAATAAGCACTTTTGATTAAAGCACCAAAATGGGACAATCTTTAAACTACTTGCAGCCCTAGCTATTAAGCTTCAAATTGAAAAACAAGAGTTGGAACCTCAAGATAGCTTGGTTGGCTACCCAAAGAAACAAGTATCACAGTATAAGACCAAAAATTGAGCTCTGTGCAAGCTTTTCAAAATGGGCTTATTCACTGTGCACAGGGCACTTTTCAGAACAGGTATCCACAATAAGTAGTAAAATAAGCACTTAAAAAGCGAGAAAGCAGAGAACTAGCATTTTATATTTTCTTTAGCAACCACACTTTAATATCCCAAAAGCTTTTAAACTGAAACTCACTATTGAACACACAATGAAATTCCACAGTTTATTCAACGACCTTATGAAAATTTTGACTTTTCTTAAAAACCAAGATGTTGACTAAGATGAACTTTGAGTTGATTTAAAACACTGAATATGTTGTATTAAGGTATGTTAAGACCGATTTGAGCAAGATTAACAACTTATAAACACAAAACAATGATCATGGATTATGAAATCTCATCAGTGGACTCACAAGACACAATCAAATGAGATTTTGACTTTTAACCAAAAGACAACTTGTTTTCTTGACTTGTTTGAGATAATAGGTACTAAAGTGACATAGAACAAAGAAATGTCTTGTCTTAAACACCCTTGATCACGGATAAACAAGTTAAAACAAACACCCTTGTTTTCTTGTTTTAGAACTTTTCAAAGCAAACCACAACTTATAACCATGAAACTGAATTCAGATATCATGTAATCATTAACTAAGACCAAATAAGCTTGAACCAACAGTGAAAATAACATAAAACTAAGACTTGATGATAATGCAACTTTAACTGTCAAAACTAATTTTTGTAAACTACAAATTGAAAAGAACAAGTGACTGATTTAAAGGCTTAAACACACTTAATTATAACTAGTAAACAATAAGAAACAGAAATTAGAGCTAAAGAACAATTTCAACAGTGAAATGCCAAAATGGTTAAAAAGCTTACAAATGGGTATTCAAGCGCAAACCAAGAACCAATGACCAACACCAATCCTAATAGCTTTCCACAAAGCTTCTAACCCAAGGCCATCCACAATTCACTTTGCTCAATTTGTGTACACCATTTTCAATGATTTTTGATTTTTAGCTATTTAATTGGTATTTTGGTGATTTTGCTTTTGATGCTAAACTGAATTTTAGGATATCTAAAAGCTTGATTAAGCTTTCTAGGAGCTTAAGTGATCTATTCTAGTCCATTCAAACAACTGAAAACAACATTTGAACCAACATGAGATTTTGCATAAACATGAAATTTTGCATAAACTTGAGAAATGGTTAAGACTTGAAATTGCTAATTGAAAAAGCTTTACAATACACTAAAATACTTCAACAGAGTGCTTGGAAGCTTTAAATTACACTTTAACTTGAAAAACACTTAAAACGACATTAAGAAATTAAAAATACACTACTTAGCTAAATACATTGCATTCCATCCTTCCTTTATAGACTTTTGTGAATCCTTGATGTCCTCTGAATCTTTCACACCAAAATCTAGCCATTGGATCTTTGAAACTCATCATATCCGTCCACTTGTTATTTTGGCGCCAAATATTTCTTTGAGCAGGTTTTAGGAATTAATGGGTTTGGTTGAGATAATTAAAGGTTTTGGAGTTTAGAGGAGGTGGAGGGACATAGTATGGGGTGTTGAAAATGTGGAAAACCATGCCTGGTTTTGAGGATTCGAGGGTGGGAGAGGTGATGCATGTCGGTTTTGGCGCGTTGAGAGTTTTGACTTTCTTTGACCGGCGGTATTAATAATCAAAGGGGTCAAAAGGGTTGGTGGGGTCAAAATGCAATCTGACCTGGGGCTCAAGGGTCAAGGGGGCCAATGGGTTTGGGCTTGTGTTGGATTTGGGCCTAGATATTAAAATTGTGTCCGTTTGGTTAAGTGGTAACAACAAGGACCAAAAGTGTAAATTATCCAAACCTCAAGGACTGAAAGTGCCATTATTCCAAACTTATTATAAGGACTAAACTTGCCATAAATGAATAGTACAAGGATAATTTTTGCATAAAATTCCATTTTAAAACATCCAAGGACTACTTTTGCAATTTTCCAAAGTTTAGGGACCTTTCTTGCCAATTGACCAAAGAATCATTCAAGGACCATTTTGACATTTTAGAATATTTTAGGGACCTTGAATGATAAAATTCCACATTTTGAATTCGAGGACTAGATTTGACAACTTTTAAAACTTGGGGACTAAAGCGCCAATTTTGCAAACTTGAATCATTTTCATCGATTTTGATATTTTGCATTTAAAACACATAAAACACTAATTTGTGATATTTTGATCATTTTGATGTGTTTTGTTTTGATGATTTTAGATTATCAAAAATGATGAGTATTTAGACACTCATCAATACTTTTCACTCACACATTTCATCAAACACTTGGTGTGCATCCATGTATACAAAGTGTTTTATTGTAAACTCAACCAAATGTAAACACTAAAAACACAACCAAAAGCATGTCACAATCACAACAAAACAAATTCATTTTTTTGTATTACATGTATATATATATTAATAAACAACTAAAATCAACAAAAAAGCAAAAACAATCTTCATAAACACTATCAAAAACAGAAATATAAGAATAAAATCACAACAAATACTTAATAAATTTCAAAATAATGAATTGGAAGTGCCATACCTGTTTTTTTTCCCCGGATCTGGATTTGATTGCCTTGATTCGTTTATTTTTATGTGTTATCTTTGATTTTGACGGTTAAAATTGGATGATTTGTGATGTTTTTGTTTTATTTTGAAGTTTTCATTTAGAGAGAGAAAGTGTTATCTGTGTGTTTTTTGGTGTGAGTAATATTTGTGAGAAATGACTGTTTGGAGTGTGGGTTAGGGGTAGAATGACGAATTTACAATAGTAGTCCCTCCGTGTTTTTCTTCATTAAGTTTTGTCCTTTTGATCCAACGGTGCAGATCTGTTCCTTGGTATGCATCAATTTGATGGTAAGCAAAATAAAAGGACTCTCATGACTTATTACTAAACTCTTGATAAGCAGTAGTCTAGAAGTAGATATTATGACTGCAAAGTTCATGACTGCAAAGTTCATGACTTATTACTAAACTCTTGATAAAATTTAGTCAAGAATTAGATATTACGACTGCTCCATGAGTGCGTTAAATAGATCCATGTGTATCGATATCACAAGGTATTTGCTTAGTTTTAACTATACACTTCATGAAGCTAAATCCATTCTTTTTCTTCTTAATGGTATTTTATTAGTTTAAACTATACATGTAGTAATAGTTTTTAACTGTTAATTAATGGTAGAAAGTTCATATTTGTTTAAACTTTAAACTAAGCAAATATCATTAAGACATTATCACATGACACCACATCAAGAAGAAAAAGACTAAGGGGGTGTTTGGTTAAAGCTTACAAAACAATTATGCTTATTACCTGTAACACACGTTTAGAAATCCACAAGAAATGAAAACGTGATCAACAAATGCAACAACACATTAAGAACCTAATGAACAAGAAATAGATTCGAAATGGGATTGTTATTAGTAAGATGTGGTTTACACAAATGATTACAGGAATTGAGAGAGAGAATTTATGGCGAAAATCAAGAATGAAGAATGATACAATTGAAAGGTAGTTTAAGTAGTGAAAGGAAGTGTTAATGACTTTTGGCGCCAAACCGCAACTATTTTGAAAGTTGTCATCTTTAGTCCTCGACTTTTAGTAGTTGTTACTGTTGTTCCTTATTAGCTTTGACTTGTAACAATCCTACTCCTTCAAACAATGCTTGTCCTCAAGCTTGGGTTTCAAACTCGGGTACCTCGAAACAAGTCATTAAGATTCTCCCAAGTAGCATCCTCATCTGTGTGATTTGACCATTTGACCAATGCATAGACCACATCTCTATTATTGATTTTAGCTAGTTTCCTGTCCAAGATAGCAATAGGCTCAGCTGCAAGTAAACCATTTGGACCACAATGAGGTAGCACTCCCATCTTGTTGTCACTTCCCTTACACAATTTTAACTGTGATACATGGAAAACTGGATGAACTTGGCTTGTAGAAGGTAAATCTAACTTGTAAGCAACTGCACCAATCTTTACAATGATCATGAAAGGCCCATAGTACTTTGATGACAGTTTGTGTTGATGTTCTTTCCTTATGGTAACTTGTCTATGAGGTTGGAGCTTCATATACACCCACATTCCAACTTCTAGTACTCTATCACTTCTATGTTTGTTGGCTTGATTCACCATTCTATCTTGTGCCCTCTGTAAATGAAACTTTAACATCTGCAAGGAACTTTCTCTAGCCTGCATTGTCCTGTCAACTGCCTCCACTATGCTATCTCCAGGTACATAAGGAACATGGATTGGTGGCTTTTGACCATAGACTGCCTCATAGGGAGTTGTGTTGATGGCTGAGTGGAAGTTAGTGTTGTACCAAAACTCACCCATAGGTAACTAAGCAGCCCACTCTTTTGGCCTCTCACCAGTCATACATATAAGATAACATTCCAAACACTTGTTCACAATCTTGGTCTGCCCATCTGTTTGAGGATGGTAGGTTGTAGATAGTTTGAACTGCACTTTCAAGGTTTTGAACATTTATTGCCAGAAATGACTTAAGAAGATTTTGTCTCTATCACTAACAATTGATTCAGGTAGCCCATGTAGTCTGTACACATGATCAAGGAACAACTGTGCTACTGTGCTAGCAGCAAAAGGATGTTGCATAGCAATGAAATGAGCCTGTTTGGACAATCTATCTACCACCACCAAGATGACTATTTTTCCCTATGAATTAGGCAATTTATCAATGAAGTCCATAGAAATTGAGGACCAAATATTTTATGGTATAGGTAGGGGTTGTAGAAGACCAGGATAAGCTGCAAAATCAGGTTTCTCCCTTTGACACACATCACACTCTCTTACAAACTGCTTGACCATCTTCTGCATACCCTTCCAATATAACATACTTTTGAGCCTGTGCAGAGTTACTGTAGTACCTGAATGTCCTCCCACAGCATCTGAATGATAGTACTGAATGATGGTTTTCCTTAACTGCATATCATCTCCTACCACCAACTTTTCCTTCCTCCTCAACAGTCCATCTACAATAGTGAATTTGTTCTTGTTTTAAGTATTGCTCTGTATTTGCTGATCACATTCTTTAGCCCCACATCTTGCTCCCAACTATTCTTGACTTGTTGCAATAGATCAGAAGCAATAGAAGTGAGAACAACAGCATTGAGCTCAACTTCACTTGATACCCTTGACAAAGCATCTGCCACTACATTTTCAGACTCACTTTTATAAGAGATTTCATAGTCAAATCCCAACAATTTAGGTAGCCATTTAACTTGGAAAGGAGTTGTCAACCTTTGACCCAGCAAGTATTTCAAGCTAAAATGTTCTGTTTTTATTTTGAAATGTCTATCAAGTAAATATCCCCTCCATTTTTCTAAGGCCATCAAAACTGCTAGGAACTCCTTTTCATAGGTTGAGAGGGCCTGGTGTTTAGGTGACAAGGTTTTGCTCAGAAATGCAATTGGGTGCCCTTCTTGTTGTAAAACTGCCCCAATTCCCACCCCTGAAGCATCAGTCTCCACAGTAAAGACCTTGTTGAAATTTGGCATGGCTAACACTGGTTCTTGTACCATTGCTTCTTTAAGTGCCTCAAAAGCTTTTTTTGCAGATGCATCCCACTAAAAGGCATTCTTTTTAAGTAATATAGTTAATGGTTTGCTCACACTAGCATAATTTTTGATAAACTTCCTATAATAACCAATTAGCCCAAGAAAACCTCTGAGTTGGTTGACATTTGTTGGAACTGGCCACTCTTGCATAGCTTTTATCTTGCTAGGATCAGTTGCCACCCCCTTATCAGATATAATATGTCCCAAATACTCAACATTTGAAGTAGCAAAAACACACTTAGACTCCTTAGCAAACAAATAATTATCCTTTATGACTTGCAGAACTTGTTTCAAATGATTGAGATGAGATTCCAGGCTATCACTGTATACTAGTATGTCATCAAATAAAACCAACACAAACTTCCTGAGGAACTTCTTGAACACTGAATTCATCAAAGATTGGAAGGTTGATGGAGCATTGGTGAGCCCAAAAGGCATCACTAAGAATTCATAGTGCCCCTCATGTGTTCTAAATGTTGTCTTGTACACATCATTTTCATGCATTCTAATTTGATGATACCCTGAACTTAAATCCAGCTTTGAGAAAAACTTTGACCCCTGCAATTCATCAATTAATTCCTCCACCACTAGTATTGGAAACTTATCTTTAACTGTGGACTTGTTGAGCTGTCTATAGTCCACACACATCCTCCAAGAACCATCTTTCTTTTTAACCATAACTATAGGAGATGAAAAAGGGCTTTGACTGTTTCTAATCACTCCTGAATCCAATAACTCTTTTACCATTGCTTCAATTGCATCTTTCTATTGGGGAGGGTGTTTATAAGGCCTTATATTGACAGGTGGAGTATTTGGCATAAAGGGAATGGTGTGGTCATGGGTTCTCTTTGGTGGTAACTCTTTGGGTACATCAAAAACTGACTCAAATTCCTCAAGAACACACTTCAACTCTTTGTTATAACTCAACTCAGGTTCCATTTTCAGCAAAGTAGCAGAGTATTCACAAACAGCTATAGCAGACAACTCAGCTGTCACCACATTACTACCATGTTTTTGCTTACCCTGCATCCACTTGAGAGTGGTTTGTTGAGTCCCTCTTAACATAATCTTCCTTCCCTTGTAGGTGTATTCCATAATCAAGTTCTTAAAGTCACATCTAACCCACCCCAAGGTAGACAACCATTGAATTCCAAGTACCATTTCACACCCACCCAGTGGTAAAATTAACACATCAGAAGTGTAAGAAACACCTTGAAATTCCCAAGTAAAATTCTTACACTCATATAAGCTGCTCATCACATTACCATTTGCCACTGAAACTTCTAAAGGACATATTTTAGTCAACCTACACCCCAACTTTTTAGCAGTACTTAAATCTGAAAAATTATGAGTGCTTCCTGAATCAACCAAGACATGCAACATATTCTTTCTTACATAGCCTCTAACCCTCATTGTTCTATAGGTATTGACACCAGTTAATTTATTCAAAGAAATGAGTAGAGGTTCATCAATTAGGCTAGTGTAAGAACTCACAACTCCTTCCTCAGTCAACAACAAATCCTCATCATCACTTCCCATCGCATCACCTATCACCTCTAAAGAGTACAACTGACCACTGCACTTATGGCCAGGTGTATATTTTTTATCACAATAGAAACAGAGGTGTTTGGCTCTCGTTTCCTCTGATTCTTGTGGTGTCAATCTCTTAAACTGCTTGTTTGGAAAAGGCTTATTGTTACTCACAACTGGATTACTCCTAAAATCGTTATTCGCATTTATGTTATTGCTACCATTCATCACATTAGGCCTAGGAGTACTCAACAAAGGTGCACTTCTACTTTTAGTCACAGAAATTCTTGCAATTTTGCCAAATTGAACACTTCAGTTAAAGTAGTAGGTGCAAACATCCTAACTACATATGCAATCATATCTTTTAAACCCCTAATAGACAAGCTAACTGTATACTTTTCAGGCAATTCAACTTTATTCAATAGTACTTCAAAAGAATCTTGGTATACCTACACACTAGAAGTCTATTTGAGATTCTTAAGTTCCATCACTAGATCTTCAAAAACTGGCTCAAACCTCTTCCTCACATGAGTCTCATACATAGTCCAAGTCATCAACTCTCCAAACTTCTTCATAAACTGAGTATGCCAAACAAGGGCCTTTCCAAACACATGCATGGAAACCAACCTAATCTTTTGTTCATCACTCACAATTTGATCCATCTCAAAGAATATCTGAACCCTATACAACCATCCTTGAACATCATCACCATCAAACTTAGGGAACTCAATCTTGGACAATCTTCCATATTGTCCACCATTTTGACCATTGTGCTGCATAGTTTGACTTCCAAGAATATCCCTTCTTTGACTTGTGCCTTCATCCCCATTCAATCTTTGTTGCATGAGCCTCATATCAGTAGTGAGTGAAGCCACAACCCCCACTAATGTTGCCAATTGACTAGCAATACTCTCTATTAAATGTGCTTCAGTATTGGTGCCTTCTTGGCGAACAACACCATTAATAACAGACCTTGTCTCCACCATGTTCTCTCTATGTTCTTAACCACCACTGATTCAGTCACACCAGGACAACAAACCACCACACGGTTCCTAACTAACGTATTTTGGAAATGAAAACGGATAATTAATCAAAACGTATTTGTGATTGGACAGATGGTCTAGTTTGACCGGAATTTATGTATGTATGATGGGTGATCAAAAGATCAAGATCTTCAATCGGTGTAACTGAATGCTAATGAAATAATTGAATCCTAACAGATTTCAGCCAATAATGGTGGTCAAGGATCGCTCTGATACCATTTGTAACACACGTTTAGAAATCCACAAGAAATGAAAACGTGATCAACAAATGCAACAACACATTAAGAACCTAATGAACAAGAAATAGATTCGAAATGGGATTGTTATTAGTAAGATGTGGTTTACACAAATGATTACAGGAATTGAGAGAGAGAATTGGTAACTGAAAATCAAGAATGAAGAATGATACAATTGAAAGGTAGTTTAAGTAGTGAAAGGAAGTGTTAACAGCTTTTGGCGCCAAACTGCAACTATTTTGAAAGTTGTCATCTTTAGTCCTCTGACTTTTAGTAGTTGTTACGACTGGTCCTTATTAGCTTTGACTTGTAACATTAGCTTATAAGGTTTTGAGCTTCATAACGTAGTTTGGATAAGCTATTTCACCCTATTACGACATAAGATGTTTCGATAGCAAAAACAGCATATTGAATTTTTAAAATTCAATAAGCTCCTTAGATAATCTTGTTAGGTTCCCATATTAGTAACACAAGCATCAATATAAGAAATAGAGAAGAGAGTGATCGGATGCATACGATATACATTTATGCGTAAGATGTGAAGAAAGGTTTATGCTTAGGATAAATGTAAAAGTGAACAACCAACCTTCAATAGAAGGTTTACAAGAGGTATTTATAGGGCAAGGATCTAGGGCAACACATCTAGACTCCTTCCCTTCTTATGGGCATGGGCCAAGGCTTATGGGCCTTCTACATAAGCCTTAGCTTAATAACAAACATAAAGGCTATATTAAGCTAATTATTACATATGAATCACTAACACTTGAATTAAGGTTTAGGAGTGATTCCAACAATCTCCCCCTAAGTGTTGGTGATGAATGAAAGAGTAATAAATGTTATAGGTGCAGATGTAATAGTAGCTTTGACGTCTTCTGACATTCTTATTTCTTGTGAGAAGAAGTGTTTTGATACGAACAATCTCCCCAGAGTAGAGAAATTCTTTCCTTTGAACAGTTATGCTTTGACGTCATTGTTATCTTTGTTCTTTGATCTTTGTTCTTTGTGATAGTAGTGATAGTATGTTGTTGTCTGCATCAGGTGTGCTTCGTTACTCCAGTGTCTCCATGTCTTTGTCCATCATGCTCACACGCTCTTTGACGTTGGATTTCAGTACTGATGAAGTTCTCTTAATCTTTAAACTTTGTAGATTCTTTGACTTGACGAAGAATCATTCTGACTTTTGTGTTGCCTTTTGAGAGAACTTGCATTAGTGATGATGTTGGTATGAGCATGTGAAGAATCTGCACGATTAGTCCGCTCCAGAGCTTCCATAAAACATACACACGGTTAGTAATAAGTGGATTCCAAGACTTACAAGTTTGAATTTCGAGGTGTTAACAAGATAGTGTGAAAACACATCTCTAATTCTCAAAGGCCGTTCTGAACTGTAGTCCCACAAGTGAGATAACACGATGTGCAGAAGTACACCTACAGATTCGGATGAGTCATTGAGGTACACGAAGCATCACCCACGATCGAGACCGTTTGAGACACACTAAGCATAATCCGGGGAGTTACAAGTGACACGCTATCGAGTACATTAGATGTTGACCACGGCAGAGTTTCCATTCAATCACCGAGGATCACAATTGTGAACCTCTCTTAAATGTTCTCGACAGATTGCTAAGATCCGTGAAGGACACGATAAAGTATCACTTGCGTTCTTATTATTGAATGACAAGCAATAAAATGTCAAGTGTACCTAAGAGATCTTTGATGAATCTCGTGGCTCTAGACTCAATAGTGCACTTTGGTTTTCTGGCGGAGACTAGGAGAGGGTCTCCTTCTTCAATACCGGCAATCTCTAAGAGAAAGCACATATTTTACATAGGGTTCCTGTGAGAATGAAACAAGCTTCATTGGGAGAAACTTGAGTGGCTAAGAAGGTTTAGTGCATGCGCCATCGGGTCCATGACGACTTTTATCTTCAATACCGGTGTCATCTAGTGACGACCAGTAGCATATGAATTGAACCCGGTGTTTGCCCTAAGTTAAATAATCTTGGAGGGCTATTTCTTTTCACCATTTTCTTTGCTTTTCTTTTTAATTCTTCAACTCCTTCTTTCTTCGATTCTCATTTTCTCCTTTTTATAATCATACCTAAGGACTTCTAAGTACTAACTATTTGTGATGTCCTTTGGTAGATCCCTCCGGCTCTGGCGGATCATAGGACGGTTATTCCTAACCTTAGTCACCTTATACCTCCATGACTAACCTATGTTGTCATAAAACCATTTTCCTGAAAATCTCTCAAAGTGTTTGTGAATGAAAAACATTTTGTATCACTGTGAGAGTTTTATCTTTTAGCATAAATACTCCCCTACACGTGCTTAAGTGTTTAGGCAATCTGCGGTGAGAGAAGAGCGCACTTTGAATTTATCGACTCAAGATAGACAATCCCGCGAGACACGGTTACGTTGCATAGTTAAGCAGTTACATTGTCGACTTTTAGGTGACAACTAGCTCTAATAACTACCTTGAAGGTGTGGACAAACCTCGAAGGTTGTCAAAACCATCAAAGTTCATGTCTATCAAGAGCTTCTCGAATAGGTACAATCTACTCGGATAAGTCTAGGAAGACAAATCTTTTCGATTTATGACAATTCAGAGTTCGTCAATTCATGGGTTAAGTCTTATCACACGAAGATTCAAGTAGCAAGTCAACATATTTCTTATCACAATAATTTTCTCCCCTAAAAAATGGCATATAAATGTTATTTTTTATAACGTTTTGATATAAAATATGACCATTTCGAGTTTTGTGGGAAGATTTCCACGAAGAACATTTTGTTTGAACAAAGATTTTAGCAAATACTCCCCCTCAACAAGTAATACTAACTTTTGAGGTTTTGAAAACGTAAGGGGAAGTACTTGTTCTTTTGAGCAAAACTTTGAAAAATGAAAGTTTTGATAAGTTTTACTCAAAAGTAAGAAGCTTCGCTCCTTTTATAAGGATTGTGGCATCAAGCGTACCACATGGTCCTTTCATTACAAGAACGGGTTGTACAACGTGATGTGTACACAAGCCATTGTCATTAAATAATCACACATCAAATTAATATGAAAATGAAACAGTTAAGGGTACCGTGTAGTCCAAGAATATCACCGTGAATGCGAACGGGTGTTGATGAGAGTGAATGTGGAAGATGGTTGATGTCGGGAAGTTCTAGGCGAGGTCCGTAAATTTGACACGTGTTTGATACAATTCAACGGCAAGTTGCAAGTCTTCTACACGTTCACGGATCACTATGCTTCGATGAAGATGAGCAAGGACTTGATATATTCACGTTGGATTTCATCGAGAATTGTCTCATTCTTCCTGTACCTTGGCAAGATCTGGATCTTTAATGTCGTTGAGAGACAAATTACGAAAGTCCGCTTCATAGAAATCATAGACCCTTTCGTCTTGTCTTTTGACCACGATGTTCTTGAGAAAGTGTAGTCCCATTTAGGCGAAAGGGCTACATGCTTGAAAGAACGATCCCTTTATCCTTGTACACTTTATGTTGAGACTTTCAAACTGGCGGCTTTTGTAGTAGATTCATCGACGTTTGCCAATGGTGAATCCCATACATTGCATCAATGTCATCTTGTTCCACACTGTTAGAAAACATGTGAGTAGCCTTTTCTTCAATGGCTATGCGGTTGGAGTATATGGTCAGGAACGGAAGTGTAAGTGATGTAGCGTATTTCTTTGAACCATCGCTACCGTGTAGAAGAAATTCCAAGTCATTCTTGAAGAAGTAGCGAAATGGAATCTTAGGTTGATCGGTTGTGTCGTTGGTAGAGGTTTAGACCATTCGATGTAGTATGGAGCTTTGTCTTTTACGGTGAAGTCAATGTTCGCCTGTGGTTGAGCCAATCGATGTTGTTCGACATAACTCGTGCTATGTTATCAAGATGGTATTCAACTTCGATAACACTTTTTGAGCTGTCTTTTAGCAATTGAAAAGCTTCATTCTTGATGCGTTTAATTCTGACTTGGTCATCTTTTTCACCCGAAACCTTTCTTGAAGAAATTTAGCATGCTCCAATGTTTGACCTTCTACCATATCTTGATCATCAGTTAGAGCGGGAGTAGCATCAACAAGTGTAGAAAACCATTCATACTCGGTGTCATCTTTGTCTAGCCATGAGACGACATCAGCCGTAGGCATCTTCTTCTTCTTCTTTGGCCTAGATGAGGATGCTGGTTTCTTTGTTGAAGCGGGAGAGGTGGGTTGTTGTTGGGGCTCAGGGACTTCCTCATTGTCACCACTAGTGTATTTGAAATAATCACCGGTTTTCTCTGTCTGTGGTGGTGACTCAGAGTCCTGAGGTTTGTCAGTAGAAGAGCGTGGAGGATATCGTTGTTGAAATGGAGTCCTGTGGGGTGGAGGTGGCATTGAGGATGATTCTCCAGACTTCTTTGAACGTTTAGGCTCGTTATCTTTATCCTTATCCTTATCTTCATCGTCTCTTGGACGTTTAGGCCTTTGAGCTTCTTCTCGCATCTTGATTTGAGTTGGTATTCCGGCAATGCTTCAAACAATTTACCTTCGTAAGAAGTAAATGTTGCATATCGTTTAGACATTTGAGTTACCAGCACTGAAACCAATTCAAAGATCGTGAGAACACTATAGGATCAGTTGGGTTGATTCTTACGGTCATAGGTGTTGATCTCATAGTTTGCTTGGCCAAATGCATCAGATTCGGATAGAGTTGTATGTTGAACATCTCTCTTGTCACGCCAGGAACGGTGTCAAGTAGGAACTTTTTAGTATATCCCACTACTACACAAAAGGCTATAAACACCCCCAAATAAAGACTGGTTATATTAAACCCTATTCCTATGATAAAAAACTAGCTGGAATGGAAGGAACTTAGATTAGTTTTCTTGAAAAACCCAGTTTTCATAATACAAAACGCATAAAAACTGGGTTTGCGGGTAAAAACCGGTCTTTTTACACAATCAAAGACACTGGTATTTAGGTAACAACATATCTCTTTGTATTTATGCTTTAGACACCATTTTTGAGAAAAACAACCGGTGTGAGTATTCTCAATTTTGAATTTCCGAAAATAATGTGCAAATAATTATTTCGGAAAAGTAGTCACTTACTTGAATAAAAGCTAAAACACGCAATAAAAATAAATTAAAATCATAATTGCTCAAGAAAACCTAAAGATAACATATTTTGTGCAAGACTTTGTTGTTTTGATATATTTGTATCTTTTTTACTATTTCTATAACCTGTTAAGTTGTTTAACTTTGGATATAATTAAAGGTATAAGGACCGTAACTGTATATTTACTTCAGAATTAGTAGAGATAGGACTCAAAAAAGACCCTTTTCCATTCAATCACTTGTCTCGTGTAAATAGCGGGAGTTGAAAAGTTGAATTTTCATGTTAATATTTCATTCCTACTCCAAACCACAAACCAAAATTTTCATCTAAAAAATAACCCTAGCCCCCTTTTCCATAATATCTGCTACCACCAAATCATACCATAGCTACCTTCACACCACCACCCTCCATCAGCCTCTGAACCCTAACCCCCATCTTCACAGTCGCTGTTGCTCCACCTCGCCGTCTCATCTCGTCTTCTTCCTGGACAACACACACATTTTTAGCACCATTCTTCTCGAAAAATACCAGGTACTTTCATATGTATTAATTTAAATTTTATATTTATATATAGTTACTCTTATTGTTCGTTGCTTAAAAAGTGTGGTTATTTGACTAAAAGCTGGATGAAGAATTAATGCAGAAATTGTTAACAAAATGAATGTTATTTTAATTAGATTAGTCAAACAAATGGAATTTATTAAACAAATATTAAAACTAAATGAGTTTTTTTTTCATGCGTAGTCCTTTCGAATTTGTTATGTCAGATGAATTTATAAGCCAAGGTTCTAGCTATATTGGATTTTGTGTCTAGGCTTTGAAAGTACCTGTTGTTCCATTGATGCAAAATAATTTAGAGCACAATAGTTCATAACATTAGTATTGGTACTCTGTAAATCATCATTGCTTTTCATTTATTGTATTTTATACTTATAGCAAGCTAATATACATAGGTAGAAGGCAACAAACATAAGTGGTAAATTTTCTTATGTGCGTCTTCATCAATGTACAACTTCACATATGTGATTTGGGTATAGAAGTGTTTAAAAAGAGGCACAAGTGGGTACTATAGTAGTAATTTCATTGTTTCTTGAATGTGTGCATAGAAATCAGTTATGTGAAAGTGAGACACAATAATTTAAATCGTATACAACGCCACAAGTTTCAGAAAGGGTAAGCGCGAATAGACCTAACAACGTCATTTCAAGCCCATCATTTAGGGTTCTATGACCAGGCCATTTAATCCCGACTTAATCATACAAATGGACTTGATTCAGGTTAGAAATACATGAGGTATTACGCTTTCTCCTTTCAAGTTTCATCTAGTTGTTTGCAATATGCAAAATAGTAACATAATTTGTGTTCTTGAAAGTCAATGCTTGGACTTGATGGGTCATATTTTACTTGGTTAATTAGCGTAAATGTTGTTCATACTTGCACTATTGTATTGGGTTATTTGCTACATCAATGGTTGGATAAGCAATTTCTTGTGGAAAACTATAGTGCAACTTTTTGTTATACTCCATAATTAAATGTACCTAGAATATATAATAACTTGGTGCTTGAGTGGCTTTGAGAAATAAGTGGCAAGGTAAATATATGTAGCAGTTTGACCACTATATAATTTCTTTTGTACTTATTTGAGTATTTAACCAATGTCGGAACCACCGGTTTTTAAATTAAAGTTATGTTTCTTGATTAATTACTTATACATTTTTGTATGGTATGCAACAGTGGAGGTCATCACCAGCAAAGAAACAGGCAGGACCAGAGGCTTTGTTACTTTTGCCGATACTGAGGTTCCTTCCAGTGCAATAAAGGCTATCGATCATCAGGTACTAAATACCTACAAACTACATACTCATAAGAATTGCAATGTATCTTTGGAAAAGGAAAAACTCTATGAATCTATTGTACCCACATCAGAAACATAGCCTTGGGAGTATTGTTGGGGCTGATCTTATGGAATATGCCTCAAGCTAGAGATATTTGCTTTACCTTAGGTCATGTATTTTAGTGTTTTATTGTTTGTTTTCCTTCACGTCATAAGTCATTGAATTCTCTTTAAATGGTAATTTTCGTATAAGTGTCGAAAATAATTAGTTTTGGATAATTAGGCGTGTTTAGTAAACCAGGTAAATAGGTTGTTTAGCAAATCTGACATACACTCAAAATAGCATAACTATTGTATTGAAATGATGCTTAAGTTGATTTGTAATCGTTTAAAACTATTTAGCAGCTTATTGCCTATTTTGTGTTTTAAAATGGTAGAGGACTGATGATGGTGTTTGGGAATGATAATAGACAATGGTTGTCTAGTGATTTGTGAGTAAATTATGTACGTGTTTGAATTGCTACAATTAATAAGCACTTTTGTGTTGATATACTTTATACGCTAAATTGTATGCTGATTTTTACAGTTTACTGATTTTTGTGTATACTTTGTGCTGATTTTTACAGCAAAAGTGTGTTTGGCCATGTGTTTATGCTAATTTTTACATGGTTGTTTGGACACAAGTACGAACTAAGCTGCTTGATATACTTCAAAATAACCATGGTACAATTTTTTATTTATCAAAACTGATTATTTATGGAAAAAGATAGGCACTATACTTCAATATGAATGACCTGTAAGTTTTTACACAAAAAAATGGCATGTAAGTTTATCTTTATATGACAGCTAAATGATTGTTTCAAAGTTGATGTTCACTTTGTGAATCTCATAACAATAGTTTATTACATACTTTCTTTTGTTTTTACACAAGCAAATAATGGGGATATATTATTAAGAAAGTACTAGATGGTTATCTAGTTCATATGTTTATAGGATTATTGTTTGTATGGGTTGGTACACATGTGTTATATTGGTAATTTTGTTAGCTTCCATATCCTTTCCTTTGTGCTTAAAAATACGAACTTAAGAACATAAATTTCAAAAACAACTTTTTCACAATGTCATCCTTTACTTTACCCTTCCTATCTCATCATCACCTTCCCCTTTTAAAATTTAGACTGAAGAATAGAGCGTTGAAGTTATTCAAATCATTAGAGTATTGTCTCAATTTTCTTCTTGAATAAGTCATTAGACGTGCAATAGTTTCATCCTTTCTAGAAATTTTTGTTTTTGGATTACTTATGTTTTTATTTCATTAATTAACGTATAGGTACCTTGGAGTGATCGTTCGTTAGAGAATAAAGAGTTGGACACCATCATTGGTGAATGGTTTACATTGTGGTGCGATTAATCCCATATAATGTTCAATTATGTTGAATTATAGTGTTTTTCTTTGTAGTATGTTGAATTCTAGTGTTTAATTTGGATTTTGTCTAGGATTTATGTTTAGTTGAATCGACATATTATATTAATTTAATTTGTTGATTTTGATATTTGTGGTGTATTTAATCACTTTATATATATTTGCCGCATTTATATGTATTTATTTATTAAAAAAAATCATTTATAAAATTTTCCAATTTATTGGAAAATTTTAGAAAATGATTTTTTTAATAAAATGAATTTACCAAAAAGACATGTTTTTAGTTAAAAACATATCTTTTTATGTTATATACAGATAGGTTGAATGCTTCTATAAAGACTCGTTGTGGGAGGACCAGTGTCAATGTTCGATAGAAATATGTTTGTTTACTCTATAATGGAGACCGGTTTTAAGAAGAAAACTAGTGTTGATGCTTCTAATAGAGACCTGTTTCCAAACCGGTTTCTATATGTTTCGATCATGGAGATACCCCCTTCAGAGAGTGGTTCTAAAACCACTCTTCATGGGCTATTTTGACCGGTTTCTGTGAGATTTTTTGTAGTAGTGTCCCCTAATCATTTCGTTCAGTTCCCCTTGGACATCACGTTGCATGAACTTCTGAATATACTCCCTTTCATTTCACATCTTGTCTATCTCGTCATGAAGATGTTTGATGTTGTCGCAAGTATATCTAACTTTTATTGGTCACATCTTTCTTCCCGACCGCTTGATGCCTTTAACAATCCTTGTCTTTGCCCGAGATATCCAAGAGTCGGTTGGTTTCTTCACGATTGGATGTGGATCGGTTATTCCTTTGGATGGTGGGGTGATGGTGAGAAGACGAATCGATGATGAGGAGTCGTGAGGTGATTCGGGGTCCTTAGGAGGTTGAAGTTTCCTCCTTAGAGCGAGTAGGACTATCAAGAAGATAATCATCATAATTCACTTTGTCATCTTGTCCAGATTTAGCCTTTACTTCACCTCAATCCGGCCTCTTCATCCGCTTTGGCTTGAGCTCTGACCTCTCCATCGCCTTTTTCTTTCTCGGACTTTTCCTTTCTCGGTTCCTCAAAGTCCTAATCAATAGAATCCTCCAGCGCTTTTGTTGTTGCGCAAGAGTGGTGGCACCAGTTCCCTTATCGGGTTGATTAACCGCATCGAGGAATTGGTGTAGATCGACACCACCACTTGACCCTCCGGGGCCACGATTTGTTGTCGTTCGAACTCTTTTGCGGCGTGTTGGAGTCTTATGATTTTGAACTTCTTCCGTAGTCGGTATCCGGTGGCTCTTCATCCGAGCTTTCTTCTTCATGCTCAACCATCGGAGTTTTCCCTTTGCCTTGGTCGCTTTTGGACTTGGAGGTTTAGCTCTTGTTTGAGTGTCATCGATTGCGGTTTGAGTAGGTGACCTCTTCGTCTCGATTCGGTTTCCTCGTAGCTTTCATCCACTAGCTTTCTTTGCGGTTCGGACTTGGGAATGGGAATAGGAATGGCTTCCTTAGAGGAACTGTCCTTTGAGTGGAGGTTTCTCTTGGGAACTTTCTTTGACTCTCGCTGCTTGTAACACTTCCCCGCATCGCCTCTTACGGGTTTTCCTTGTAGGTGTACCAATGACTTTTCATCGAGAAAACCTACTTTGCCTTCTTCAAGCTGCTACGGATATCGTTTGTACGAGTACGCTTGTTTGATATCATCGATTATAAGGTGATCTGGCGGCAAAGACCGCACCTTGTTTCTTTGTTGTAGAGTCCTTCGTCGGCTGCAGAGTGTGGGCTCATACAACATGGAGTGTTGTTTGGGGTCATCTAGTCTCGAGGAATATCGTGGATTATACCCAGAGCTCGTTGGATCAACAGTTTGGTATATCCGATATACGGGATTTTGGTGCCAAGCTTTTAAGGAATGACATCATGTCGTCCCATATCGTAGCTTCAACTTCAATGTGTTTCATGTTGATCAAAGCCCAAAAGATCGTAATTCCATGAGCTTGGGATGCTCGTAACCACTATCACGTCCGTAAACCGTTGGTGATGATGATGTAGAGGGTTCTCCATGGTCGAGGAATATTCTTAAGATCCACGTATGAATGCTTTGTGATTACTCCGTAGCTTCGTCATAACCAATGTCGATCATGAATTGCGTAATGACCTCTTCGGTTGGTGTGGCATTGTATTCGGTTGGCTCGATGACAGAATGAGAATAATGACCCTTAAGTCCGCTAGTGTGATGGTGATTTGTTTGTGGTTGGCGTCACCGTCACAAAGATTTTGACCATTGATCTTTTGCATTGTATGCCGGGCGGTGAATGTAGATCTCGAAGACCGTAGCGTAATTAGTGAGCATGTTCGATAAGGGTGGTTCTTGTAATGTCCACGACTATTAAGCAAGAAGACTCGAGCGGTTGAGACTATCAAAATCAACACGAAGGTTGTTCTTTCCTATCTTTATCGGATAGCCATTAGGAAGATATCTTCAACGGTGAGAACGTTTGGCGCTTCCACGCTTTGCATTTGAGCGTCCATGTCGTGATCGAAGATATTTAGCCAAAAGAACCAACATATCGAAAGACATTGCGTTAGTCAACAGATGGTTTTATTGTCCAATTATTGAATGTGATATGTCGATGATTGTTACGAGCCCAATGTCACTTGTTTGTCCAATAGTCCAAAGACGTCATGATAAGTTTCGTGATTTGATTAATCTTCAAGTTTTAAAGTCTATGTTTTCACTTATTTTTCACAACTTATTAAACATTTAAGCTTATTAGTGACATTATTGGTTTCGTGGCGTTATGATTTATTTATTTACAAGTTTGTACGCGTAACAATTCATAATTAAGGTTAAAACTAGGCTTAGGCGTAGAAATGGCAAGCTTATGCGTAAACAAGAGTGATTATACGTGTAAACGAAAGCTTATGCGTAGGTTCTTGACTTCCGCGTAAGAAAAGAGGGCCTTATGCGTAGAGCTTACGCGTAAGCGTATAAGGAACCTTATGCGTAAGGCTTACTCGTAAGAGTCAACCTTATGCGTAGAGGTTACAGTTTACGCATATCCTTCACAAGATACGCGTAGTCCCCAATGTAGAACCTTAGGCGTAAACGTTACGCGTAAGATTTCTCTTATGCATAACATGCTACGCGTAAGGTGATCCTTATGCGTAGATTGCAAGTAACCTTGATTCTGAATTTTCAAGCGTAGAAGACCTGAAATAAATTCATCTTAACATCAACATTAACATCTTCATTCAATTCCTTTTAGATTTGAGCATGTAAACTTATTAAGACAGTTATGCGAAGAGCATACTTTATGCGTAAGACTTAAAACCCTAAGGCTCAATTTTTACGTGTAAGTTATCTAGCCATAGGAATTCCAGCAAAATGATTTTGGGGTGTCTAGGAAGCCTATTGAGTTGTTATATCCAAGTTTTAAGATCAAACTCTAAGCGAATCAAAAATACCCAAATTATAAGAACATAAACCCTAATTCTTAATAAACTAGCAATTAATGTTACTGGGTTGATTCTGAGCCTAGATATGATCAATTCAACATGAACACAACCTCATTCAACTACCTATTCAACCAGAAACACTCTCATATAAAAATACCCAATTTCACGCACAAACCTAGTTTTCAAAATCAAACAATTCGTGTATCTGGGTGATGTTTAATGATAAAAATGGTTTCAATGATGTTAGATAAACGTTTTGACACACTCATTTTAACCATAAACACACAAACTTGATTGTGTGTTCATACGCTTATGCGTAGAACACAAAATCAATCCTAGATAAAAGTCTAGCCGTTAGATTTCAAAACGATTTAAAACCATTGCTTAGAAAGTTACAAGGAATGATTTTCCACTTACAAATTGATGATCAAACAAACGGATTTGAGGGTTGATTATTACGCGTAGGATATGAGTTGGTGGATAATAAATGAGGTGAAGTTAATGTTTATGAAAGGTTAGGTGGGGTTTTGTTAAAAAATTACTTTAATCTTTTGACACATTTAGTCCCTACACCTGTACCATTTACATCCAATGCCTTTAACTTCCATTTTGGTTACTAAACGAAATATATTTGGAAAGAAGTTTGACGACACTCCCCCTAGACTTAAAAATAATGAATTTTTACAAATTTTAGTCCGAGGAGTGTCAGTAAACCAGAAATTTGACCACCATTATTAAAGAAACAACCGGGATTAGGTAACATGCAAGTACAAGGTTTTTATGAAACCGTAAAATATTTGTTTTCTCCCCCTCAATACTTGATTGAAAAAATACTGAATTTTGAAAGATTAGAGTGTTGACGGAAGAATTGTACTTGCCACGTTAAAAGAAATATAGATAGAAGAATATTTTTGTTGTTTTATCTGATTTCATAATTTTGTATTTTGTTTTTGAAAAATATTTACAAAAGCGATTTTGGTGTTTGACTGGTTTTTAAGAATGTTTCAAGAGTTCATCCATTTCCTCTTGAGTCAAACACCGCATACCAATCCGGTGGACCAACTCATTAAACCTAGCAGGAGCTAAGGCTTTGGTGAGGAGATCCGCCAATTGGTATTCTCGCACCCACAAAGTATAATTCAACGAAGACTGCTCCACGTGGTCCTTGATGAAATGATATCAAGATCGATGTACTTTGATTTTGAATGTTGGCTCGAATTGCACGAGATCGCAATAGCACTCGATTGTCGCAGACATTGGGATTTTGTCAAACACGTAACCATAGTCTTTGAGTTGTGTTCTCATCCAAATGACTTGAGCACAACACGCCAACATGGCTACATATTCAGCTTCGTTGATGATGCCGATGTATGCCCCGCTTCTTCGATTGCCACGACACCGCTTTATCACCAAGAAATTGTAATGCTCTCAAGTACTTTTTGTGAATCTAAGCATCCTGCGTGATCGGCGTCTGAAAAAGCTATTAGTTCAAAACCGAATCCTTCTGGATACCAGATTCCCAAGTTAATGGTTCCCTTGATGTATCGGAGGATTCTTTTAGCCTCGGAGAGGTGGGTTTCATTGGTCTCGATCGATAACGGGAGCAAAGATATACGACAAACACAATATCGTGCCTGCTAGTCGTTAGATACATGAGAGACCCAATAATACTACGGTATTTGGTAGGGTCAACCAATTTCCCATGTAAATCAAATCTAGCTTCTTGGTATGAGCCATTGGTGTGGCATAGGTGTCAGCTTTGCATTCCAAATTTGCTTAAGAGTTCAAAGGCATATTTGACCGACTCAAGAAAATACCACGGACGATTGATGAACTTGCATTCCTAGAAAGAATGTGAGTTCACCCATCATTGACATTTCAAAATGTTTTGTCATTAGTTTTGCAAAAGTATTTGATTATTTTAAATGTGTTGACCCAAAAATGATGTCATCCACATAGATTTGAACGATTAAGATGTGAGCCCCGTGATATTGTAAGAAAAGTGTAGGATCGACCAAACCTTTGGTGAAATTATTGGCAATGAGGAAGGATGATAACTTATCGTACCACGCCTTGGAGCTTGTTTGATCTCGCATGAGCTTTGTTCGGTCTCAGACGTGGTTCGGGAACTCGATCAACGAATCCTTCCGGCTAGGTGACATAGACTGCTTTTCGGTTGACCATTCGAGCGGTTTTGGCGCCCATCCGAAAGACCGTTATATTCATATGATCCGCGAATGCGAAAGATCCGAAAAGCCTCAAGACGAGCAACCCGAGCGAATGATTCTTCAAATTCAATACCCTCTTCCCTGTTTATAACCCTTAGCCACCGACGTGACTTGTTTTCGACACGTTCCTTCAAGATCTAATTTGTTCTTCCAAATCCATTTTAGACCAATGACATAGACCCCGTTGGTCTTTCAACCGATTCCATACTTCAAGACGCTTAAACCGATTGAGTTCTTCTTGCATGGATTCAATCCAGTTATCTTTGGTCATTGCGTCTTTAATGTTTTTAGGTTCGATTAGACAGCGGTGAGTGCATAAATGCAATGTTCACCATCCGTGTGAAGACGTTGTCTTGTTACGTTGGTTGATTTGGGTTACCAATAATGTTCTCAAAAGGATGGTCTTTTGTCCAACGATGTGTCGAGGGTTGATGTTGGTATACATTGTGCGATTTTGAGGATTCAAATGGCTTGTAGATGATTCCGCGACATCGGTGCAGCAGCTTTATTAGCAAACGGGTTAAAGAACGATTTGGATCAAAATCTGCAGTGGGGTACTTCATTAAGAACATCATCACCGGTTCGGTCGTTGGATGCGTTTGTTTAACTTGTTGTTGTAGAGCCGATTGGTGGTGCTTCTTCAACAAGAGTTGTTGTAGCGTATGTATCGTATAAGAGTATGATCAGTTGAGCAGTGAAACAGCGGATACACGGAGCACGCTCATCAATGTCATCACTATACAATGAGCAAAGAGCTTTTCCATTTGTTGACGAGTAAGTTGGGGCTTGGTTCGGTGATGATGGGGTTTGAGGAAGTTTAAACGGTTGTGACCGGGTTCCAAGTCATATGCTCGAAGCCATATATGTGAGTTCATCGAATTTGCATGAATCGTTTCCATAACTTTGCTTTGTACGACGATTCCGATCCGAAACCCTTAGAATTTTCACAATATCCTATAAAGACTCAATGTCGACTTTGGCTTTGAGCTTTCCAAAGTCATCACGATCATTATTTGGGTAGCAAAGGGATCCAAATACATGAAAGTGTTTGAGATTCGGTTTATGGTTGTGGATAAGCTCAAAAGGTGTTTTGTTGTGGCGTTTGTAATCATTGAACGATTTTGAGTATAGCATGCGTTGATACGACACGCCCACAAGTAATCTGGAAGTTTAGCATTGATTAACATTGTTCTTGCAGCTTCCACTAACGCACGGTTTCGTCTTTCAAAGAACTCCGCTTTGTTACGGTGTATATGCGATAGATTTCGATGCTCAATTCCCACTTTCTCATAAAATTCTCGAAGAGTTTGGTTCACAAATTCAGTTCCTTTGTGCATTCGATTTGACGGACGGTGTTCCGGAGCTGAACTTGAATTTTTGTGAGAAAGGTGATAATCATCCGTGGAGCTTGATCTTTACTTCAAGAAAGTAGACCCAAGTCCATCGTGAGTAGTCATCGACAATTACCAAGATGTAGCATTTGCCATTAATCGCTTGCACGCCAAGATCGGGCCACACAAATCCATGTGAAAAGATGAAGCACATGTTGAGAGTCGTGTTCCACCTTTGAAGGAAAATGAGCACGAGTGCTTTTCCCTTGTTCACAAGCGAGCAAAGGTGATCTTTAGAATACTGGAATCTCTGGAGACCTTCAACAAGTTTGTGTCGAGCAAGGTTGGTGATGGTTTGAAAGTTTAAATGTGAGAGACGACGGTGCCATAGCCAAGATTTTGTAGATGTAGCCTTTGAGAGTAAGCGGATGGGAGATGAAGCAACCATGTCTTGCATTGAGATAGTGTATGAGACTAGAATTGCGAGAGCCGGACATAAGATCGCTTCCTTGTAGATCACGAATGAAACAAGTTTTCTCCCTAAAAGCAACTTCCAAGTCTCCATCACGTAATTGACCTACCGAAAAGAGATTGTGACCGAGGCCTTCCACATAATAAACCTCGCTAATTTCGATATTGCCATTGATATAATCTCCGTAGCCCATGATAGATGTGAAGTGATCATTCCCGAATCGACATTGCCAATGAACTTTGCAATAAAGTTTGATAGCGTTTAAGATTCTGTCATGTGTCGGGAACATCCGCTATCAACAATCCAAAGGATGATCAGACACTGCATTACACACGCACGACATAGATGGAATAGAAGTAGATGTGGAACCCGAAATGTTAGAGGGTTCCAAGCGGTTATAGTAGAAATACACACATCAATGATTTTAGGTATCCATTTAAATCCTAGTGTGTTATGTATCCATTTCGCCATCTCCAACTAGTCTTTGCTTTTGTCTTAGTGAATGCACTAGGTGGTACTACATTCCTTGGAGGTATCATCGAACCACAGGACATCAATCGTTTCTTAGAATCTAAAGAGGCGGTTTACCAAGCGAGACTTAGACGCATCGGTGGGCCTAGAGGTATTCCGTATCTTAGGATTCCGTAAACGAGACAAGATAGCTTTAGCAACACATTTATCATGACAATCGAAAGCATACTTTTACGACATATAACACAAGAAGCTTGATGAATATCAAAAGTACTTAAAGCTTTAGCATTTGTTATAACACTTTTTCCATTACATTTGTCGACGCAATATCTAAAGTGGGTGCAACTTGAGTCTTATTCAAAGTCCTAGGGTGTTCTTCTACTTCAAAGATTCTTTATTGATCTTTTCTTAGGTCGCAACTTCCTATTCTTCCTTGTATTGCTCCTAGGTCGTGAAGTGCGACGCTTGGAAAAGATGCAACTATTCTGCTTCAAGAGAGGGAAGCACATTAGTATCTTGTGTTTTGTCGAGGCAACCGGGATCACGTTTGCTAAGTGTTATAGGTGCAATTCTCTTAATGATGATAGGTGAACTTTTCATACTTTCCTAACATCTCCTTAACTTAATGATAGTGTGCACCAAATCTTGATTTTCGTAGCGAAGATTTTAAAAATTCATGACTTTTTAGTGTGTGCAAGATAATGATCAAGTTCGTTTGATGCTTCATTATGAGTCTGTTTGAGTAAATCAAATATGACACCATATTCCTTTTAACTTTTGCAAGTTCTTGTTCATATTTTGAGATTTGACATTTCAAAGACACGTTTTGATCATCCAGTTGCTCAATTTTAGGATCAAAAGATTTTGAGCGAATCGAGTGATTTTGTTTTGCAAAGAAAGTTCACGATTTTGACAATCTTTTGACACCATTGAAGACGACGTTTTGAATTTGAAAGCTCGTTTAAAAATTTTTCATTTTCAACTTTTAAAGATTCAACTGTGCACATTATCGATTCTCAACAATATCAATGTAATTAATGAATCAGCAGAGATATGATCGATGCATATGCAGCAGATTGTAATAAAACAAGATTATTGATATCAAGATAGATAACATCTTCCAAGAGTCGATCAACATCTTTTCTCAACAATTTCTTTTACGCTTAGTATTTGAAATCGATGTTTCATTTTCTCAAAAACTGCTTTCATGAGACCAAATTCCTTGTGAAAATCCTTTCCCAATATAGTGCACAAGTTTTCAAATTTTTGACATGGGGTAAAATTCTTTTCTCAAGAATATCTCTTTGTACTCGCGCCATTGGCGATTGAAAATGTTCAACTTTTATTTCAGAATGAAATTTAATCTCACGCTCTAAAATTTTGAGGTCGATAAGAAAGTGTCAAAATATTTGATAACGCGACAACTTTCGGCTTTTGTTTTAACTTCACTAAGTGAAGGTAAAGGACCATTAATTTGTGCACCATTGTGTTGGGGATGAACTTTAAACTGGGTGATAACCAAAGGTTTGTTTGAAGTATCTTGTTGTGTGACAAAAGTTACGGCTTTGGAATAGTTAAATGGTGTGTTATAAACGACATTTTCTATTTTGACCGACTCTCATCATCTCGTGATCTAATTCCTCCATGCGATTATATTCAACAACAAATCATAATTGAATCATCAATTCTATGTTCTGATTGTAAACTTCGTGATTTGGTTTGAATGCTCGCTTGAAAACTTAGGTTTGTAATCAGAAGAATTGGTCCATATCCATTTGGATTTGGTTTAAAAGTAAACTTTGAATAGTTGTGATTGACTCACCATGTTCAACATTTCAAACTCTTTGATTTTGTGTTGTAAGTCGACAATTTCTTCAAGATAGTTATCTATTCGTTTGTGGAATGCTTTTGTATTCGAGAACTGTTCTTTGACAAGTTAACAACTCGGCCTTGGCTTTTGAGTTTCCAAAGTAAGAGCGTTAATTTGTTGTTTATGTTCATGTTTCAGCTTGTTCTATTTGAGACAACAAAGCATTCTTGGATGCGGCTAGATCACGATATGTTGTTCTAATGATTTTTCTTTGATGAGATTTAGCAAAAGCGACTTCAAAACCTTGTTCACATTTTTCTTGAGTTTTAAAACGTTGATTTGTCTAATTAAGCATTCATTATCCCTAATTAGCAAAGGCATTTTTATCTTTTAGTTGCTTGCAAATTTCCAAACGAGATTCTTGGTCCGTAATTAAGGTCGAGCTCAATTTCTATTAGACAAAAGCTCATCTTGTTCAACGCGAGTCTCAACATGATCATTATTTAGATCCTCAAATATAATCACGAGTCAACTTGATTATCAATATTAACCGTAAGGTTATCTTGATCGTCAATTATAACCACGGATCTATTTGATAATCATCGAATGAGATGTGGATTGCTCATGTTGAACACCCGATCCTTGTCGGATGGAGAAATTGGCGGAGATATCGATCGATGATGAGTATATTTTGTTCGGTAGACTGAGGCAAGCCATCAAGTGTCATACATCGCCTTGTATCACTCATGTGTAGAGTTTGCATTTGTGCCATAAACATCATCTTTGCATTAGCCTCGCAAGTCCTCCATATCATCATCGAATCAGATCCGCCATAAAGCTTTGTTCCTTGTTGGTAAGAGTGCCACCACTTCATCCTCGAGAGCCAAGAGCAACGCCTCTCAGTGATAAGCACGCCTCTTGTCCTCGGCTTAGGGCATGCATTAGCCGATGGCCCTTCTCATTACAATTATAACAACGAAGACCATTAACCTCATTCCGAGCATTCCCTGCTCAACCACTTGAGCCCTTTGTTGTCGGATCACCCATGTTAATCCTTCCCATAGCATTAAACCCTTGACTACCTCCCATCCGACGCACCATAACCACGATTCGAACTTCAACGCGTCCATTGTTCACAACACCGATTCCTTGTGTTTGATGAGGAATGAATGCGATTGTTGATTTGTTTGTATACCAACCAAGGCTTTAGCAATCATGACAAATCCTTGTTGCAATTCATCAAAAGCATCGGAGTCCTCACGCCTTCACCGTAAAGTGCTTGAGCATTGTTGTTGTTGTATGGAACCAATTGAGTTTGTTGAGGTTGTTGCCGTGACGGATCATATGGTGTGATGGTTGCGAGCTTGGTCGAGGAGCGGGTTGAGGAGTCGTTTGAGGAGGAAAACTAGTTTGAGCCCACAAAGCAAGTTGTTGATTGTCCGAAGCGATTTGAAGCCGGAGTCCACGGATAGCCCTTTCTTTGTCAACTTCTTTTGGTGAGGCTTGAGATAGTCGTACAACAATCCGTATGTAGCATGATGAAGATTCTTAGCTCGACGGAGAAAATGACATACTTCTCCCATTCCGGACCAAGACTACTTAGGAACTTAATGTTGACAAAGAATTGTGGCATGATGATGTTGTGTTTGTCCAAATCATTAATGATGTCGAAAAGCGATGATGATATGACTCTAATGTCTCTCCGGTTCAATCATGAAGTGTTCATAAGCCAAGTAGATTTTGGATTCCATGTCTTCTCGATTGAGTGTTGTGCCTTCCATAAGAAGATGAATATGTTCCCACATTGCTTTAGCGCCTTTTGAGCATCAACACTTCAAGGATTGGATTGGGTAATCCAAAAGGATGTATTGCATTGCTAGTTCATTGGCTTCAAAATGTAGAAGTTCATCGCCAGTGAGGTGCGAGATAGTTGCAATGTTGGTGACAAGATCTCTTGGTGGATTGGCATCCAAACTGCTGGTGTGACAAAAGAGGCATCCGAAATGGACCTTCCATAATGACCTTCTTTAAGAACTTTTCATGTGGCTTCTTTAGATCACAAAACCTAAAGAACCTTATCACCCATTGATCATAATTTCCGGAGTGAGCATTGAGGTCATCAAATGAGCCACTTCATGAATTGATTGTTGGCTACTTAAGGCTTCACACATCTTGCCAAACCATGTCGTTTCCTTCATAGTACTCGGATGGATGTTGATTGTAGAAGTTTGTGTAAGGTTGTACTTGAAGACTAGGTGGTGGTTGAACCATTTGTGGTGGAATTGCTCCTAGTTGTGGAGTATGTTGTTGATTAAATTGTTGTTGATAAATTTGTTGTTGTTGATTAAATTGTTGATGTTGTGGACTTAGTTGTTGTTGTTGTTGTTGTTGTTGTTGATTATAAGTGTAAGGAAAATAGCTAGAGTATGGTGGTTGTGGCATGTTGAAAACTTGTTTTGTTAAATGGATCTTTGTAGTCGAATGAAACGTTGTTGATGAAGTATCCTTAGGCGAGAAACCAATTGTAGGCAAAGTAACACTTGCGTAAAACACCAAACTTACACGTAAACGTGATAGTTACGCTGTAGGATTAGCTTACGCGAAGAATTGAGAAACACTAAAGTTATGCGTGAACCGAAAGTTAACCGCTGATAACTTAGGCGTAGGATTAGCTTATGCGTAAAGACATGAGCTTAGGCGTAAGAAAATCTTATGCGATCGAGTTCTACGATAAGTTCGAGCTTATGCGTAAGATTGTGGTTTTGCCCAAAGATCTTTTACACTATCACAAAGGCAAAGGATATCCAGTCGGTGTTTTCGTGCTTATCCAAGCAAGAAAACACCGAGTAAACCACAAAACTCAAGATCGATCCAAGGAAAAGTTACGCGTAAAAATAGGGTTTTTACGCGTGAAACTCGACCAAAAATGATTTCGCCCAATGATGTTTCTAAACCGATTTTTTATGAAACAACTTCAATATCACCAAAATAACACAAAAGTGTGAAGCTTGATGATCCAAAACTTCTAAACACCTTATGCGTAGAAATAAACCCACGCTTAAAACCAAGCTTAAAACAATGATCCACACGTAAAGTTTGAAACTTTTGGCCAAAAAATGATATTTTAACACTTAAAAATGTTGAAAGTACAAGAATCTTGGATTAAAAGTGTAAAAATAAGTTTTTAAGCGTGACAAAGTAAGAAACGGTTTTACGCGTAAGACCACAAACTAACTTCAAAAACAAAGATGTTCACCCAACTATTTGGTGAATGATACCACCGTTAGGTTCCCATATTAGTAACACAAGCATCAATATAAGAAATAGAGAAGAGAGTGATTGGATGCACACGATATACACTTATGCGTAAGATGTGAAGAAAGGTTTATGCTTAGGATAAATGTAAAAGTAAACAACCAACCTTCAATAGAAGGTTTACAAGAGGTATTTATAGGGCAAGGATCTAGGGCAACACATCTAGACTCCTTCCCTTCTTATGGGCATGGGCCAAGGCTTATGGGCCTTCTACATAAGCCTTAGCTTAATAACAAATATAAAGGCCATATTAAGCTAATTATTACATATGAATCACTAACACTTGAATTAAGGTTTAGGAGTGATTCCAACAAAGCTTATTCAAACACTCCCTAAAATACAAAGTTAGAGGATCTTACTCTAAATTCCACTTGAACATAAAAAAGTCTTCAGCAAACCATTAAAATTTTTAGATAGGTGTTTACAAAACCAACTAAAATCAGTATATGAAAAAGAAAATCTGTATCTTTTTTAATTGAATTAATGTGAGGGTAAACGCCATAAAATAACAACTTACTTTCTTCAATTTGCCGAGTTAAAACATTTACTTTTTTATTACCTTACTTTACCAACGTACTTTCAAATTTTGATCTGACTTCACCCATATGACAAAAATAAACTTGCATCGTTAGTCCTTTATACTAACAAATTGCTAGCATATAACTTAAAATTTGGTTTTCTTACGCTTTTGTACATTTTTAAAAGTTTTCGCCGCTTTTTACTCGTTTCGCCATTTTTACTCGCTTTATCGCTTTTGCACGCTGCTCCTTTTCACAAGATTTCGTCTGTTTTTACACGTTTCCGTCCGGTTTTGCACGTTTCCGCCCTTTTACATGTTTTTGTCCGTTTTTATACGTTTTCGTCCATTTTTTGCACGTTTTCGTCCTTTTCACATGTTTTCGTCCGTTTTTGCACGTCTTCGCCTATTTTTACATGTCTTAGTTCGTTTTTACACGTTTTCATCTTTATTTTGCACGTTTTCGTCCTTTTTTACACGTTTTTGTCCGTTTTTGCACGTTTTTGTTCGTTTTTTCATGTTTTCATCCGTTTTTAAACGTTTTCGTCCGTATTTTAACGTTTCCGTCCATTTTTACACGTTTTCTTTGTTTTTACACACATAAAACTGTTTTTACACATTTTCGTCCTATTTTATACGTGTAAAAATGAACGAAAATGTGTAAAAACGGTTTTGATACGTGCAAACAAAAACGTGTAAAAATGGTTTTTACACGTGTACAACCGAACAAAAACGTGTAAAAACGGTTTTTATACATGCAAAATTGAACGTGACAAAACGGACGAAAACGTGTAAAATAGACGAAAACGTGCAAAAATAGACGAAAACGATAACTTTCGTAAGAAAACGCAAAATGTATTTAAAAATGTAAAAGCATACGAAAACGGATGAAAATGTGTAAAAACAGATAAATCGTGCAAAAATGAACTAAAACGTGTACAAACAGACAAAAACGTTAAAAACGGACGAAACGTAAAACGGTTTTATATCGCAAAACAGACAAAACGGATGAAAACGTAAAATCGATTTAAACATAAGAAACCAAATTTTAAGGTATTTACTAATGGCAGTTAGTATAAAGGATTAACGATGCAAGTTTATTTTAATCATATGGGTGAAGTCGATCAAAATTGAAAGACGCGCACAAGAAGGAAAAAAAAAGTAAATGTTTCAACTCGACAAATTAGATAAACCAGGTTGTTGTTTTATGACGTTTACCCTTAATGTACGCATAAGGTTCTTTTTCATGATTAAAAGTTTCTTATAATTTATTAGTGTGTCGTATACAGGTTTTAGTATAATATCAATTCAATGATAAATTAAAATAAAACCGACTTCAGAAGATTTAACAATTAAAACTACACCTAATGAGGCTTACGGCCTGTTTGACCCAATCGCTCCTGTGTGAGTATGTGACTCATTACATATCAAACATTTCTTGAATCGACACATTTATATGCAAATGGGTCGAACTGTCTGGTTCGTGGTTTAGATTTTTGCAAGTAAGGTTTGAAAGCTCCAGCTTATACAAATCTTTCAAATTTGTAGAAGTCATCTAAGCAGTACTTATAATTTTCTTACTAACAGAGCCGTTAATCATAACTTCATAGGTCATAAGGGTAAATTGGGCCATGGCATAGGGCCCATTTACAAAAGGCCTCATTTTTATGTTCCCTAGGAAACCCGGCCCGCTTTTATGTTTCCTGCGTAACTTGCTGCTCATTGATGGGCCTTATGGCAAGCTCACTTATGTTGTCTTTTCAAATTTTTTAGGTGATGTGATGATGGGTAATGAAAAAAAAAAAAAAAAAAAAAGAGGTTGGTTTTATTTTTTTTTATTTTTATTTTTTAATTTATATTTTCGAATAAATAAAATTAAAGAAAAAATACTCAAGTTTGAAAGAAAAGAAATTTGATATAATTATATTTGTGCCCTTTTAAATAGGTTTATTTTATCATAATAGTCGAATATGAGTAAGAGATGTATAAATACCGAAGGTTATATTGGTCATTATATACTCAATAGATTAGGTGTACTTTTGTTTCCGTTAATCTGCACATATTTGGGTGGAAACTTTTGGTTGAAAAATGCTAGGAGTTTTCCTGACATTTTTTTTTTCTATTTCTTTTCTTTTGCGTTAAAAAACTCGAAACATAATAAATTTTTAGTTTTTTTTTTTTTTTTATCCTTCTAAAAACTCAAAAACGTAACGTTGAAAGACTACACGCGGAATTTAGGTGGAAAGTTGCGTTAATACCGAGAGGAAAAACTAATGCACAAAATTATGTAAGAAGTTGTTTTTATTTTTATCTAGTTATTAAATCGGAAAAGATGGCTGCAGATAAAATTTGATAGAGCTCAAAGTCTCGTATAAACTTACTTTATTTAAACTTGACTTGTTAAAGATAAAAGCGTACAAATATATACAAAAGGTTGGAGTTTCCTAACTTTTAAAATACAAATATTCACAACTTGGCAAACTAGTTTTAAACTACTACGAGTATTAGTATATGAAAAAACATATTTTTAAAATACAAATATTCTGCTAGTTTAATGGTGAAAAATTTTCACGTTTTTTCGCTTCTAAATTCTCTGAGAATTGAATGGCTTTTTCCTCAGAAAGAAATGAGAAATTGAAAACCGTTTAATGAGTTATATTTGAAAACGAAAAAGTGTAGGATGAAGGAAATGGTGTTATTATTTTAGAAACGAAAAAAGTGAGAACAGAATTAAGATTTTCAATTTTTATTAAAATTATAAAATGAGAATTTCATATTTTGAAAAATTTTGAAATATTATTGAAAAACTGACTAAACTGATTTTCGCTTTTTCTTTCATATAAAAATTTTCCGACAAATGGAAGATTTCTCCAACTAAATGGCGCGGGCCGCTTAGCATGAAAATTTTTCTTTTTCCATTTCTAAGTTCCAGATAAGTGATTGATTTTCTCTCTACAGAAGAGTTGAGAATTTCAAAACCCGCTAGACAGATTTTATTTTTCTTTTTTTTAAAAATGAAAATATGTTTAGATGAAGCTCTTTTCAAACACTTTTTATTTTTTAAACCAACTTTTTTTTTCCATACTGCATCTTTCTACGTTTTTTTTCATTTTATACGTTTTTGTACGATTTTATACGTTTTTGTACGATTTTATACGTTTTCATCCGTTTTTGTACATTATCATTTGTTTTTATACGTTTCATCCAATTTTATTAGTTATTTTACGTTTTCATCTGTTATTTTACGTTTTCGTCTGTTATTTTACGTTTTCGTCATTTATTTTACGTATTCGTCCGTTTTTTTATGTTTCTGTCCTTTTTTTTCCGTTTTTGTCTGTTATTTTACGTTTTCGTCCGTTTTTTAGATTTTCGTCTTCTTTAACGTTTTTGTCATTTTTTTACGTTTTCGTCCGTTTTTTAACATTTTCATGTGTTTTTTTACATTTTCGTCGGTTTTTTTACGTTTTCGTCTGTTATTTTACGCTTTCGTCTAATTTTTACGTTTTCATCTGTTTTTTACGTTTTTGTCTTTTCGTATATTTTTTACGTTTTCGTCCGTGTTTTACGTTTTAGTCCCTTTTCTTATGTTTTCTTCTGTTTTCTTATGTTTTCGTCCATTTTTTTACGTTTTCGTCCGTTTTTTACGTTTTCGTCCGTTTTTTACGTTTTCGTCTGTTTTTAACGTTTTCATCCATCTTCTTACGTAATATAACGTAAGAAAACGTAGAATAACGTACAAAAACATTCAAAACTTACGAAATCATATGAAAACGGACGAAAACGTAAAAAAAAGACGAAAACATACAAAAAGGATGAAAATATTTAAAAAAAAAATGGACGAAAACGTAAGAAAACAGACGCAAACGTAAAAAGACAAACGAAAACATAAATAAACGGACGAAAATGAAAAAAAAACAGACGAAAACGTAAAAATGGACGAAAACAAAAAAACAGATGAAAATGTAAAAAACCGATGAAAACGTAAAAAAACACATGAAAACGTAAAAAAACGGACGAAAGCGTAAAAAACAGACATAATATAAAAAAATAGAGGAAAAAGTAAAAAAATGGTGAAAACGTAAAAAACGGACGAAATAAAAAAAATGACGAAAACATAAAAAAAGGACGAAAACGTAACATAAAAAGAAGGACGAAAATGTAAAAACAAACATATGAAAACGTAAATAAACGGAAGAAAACGTAAGAATGGGCGAAAACGTAAAAAAACTGACAAAAATGTAAAAAAAAAATGGACGAAAATAAGAAAAAAGGGACGAAACGTAAAAGAACGGACGAAAACGTTTGAAATGCACGAAAACGTACAAAAGTTGACGAAAACGTAAAAAAATTGATGAAAACGGAGGAAAAAACAGGCGAAAATGTAAGAAAATGAGAGAAAACGTAAGAAATTGGTGAAAACATAAGAAAACGGACGAAAACGTAAAAAATGATAAAAACATAAAAAAAAAAACGGACGACACGTAAGGAAACGTATAAAAATGGATAAAAACGTAAAAAAAATGGATGAAAACATATTAAAATAGACGTATAGAAAGTGAGAATGAAAAAAGTGAGAAGTGTAGAATGAGCTTTTCAAATTTGTAGTTAAAATTTAGAGAATGAGAATTTCACATTTTTTGAAAATTGTTGGAAGAAAGTGTAACTAAACGGGTTTTCAATTTTTCCTTTTTCTTATGAAAATTTTCTTGAAAAAATAAGAAATTTTTCACCAACTTAACAGCCCCTTAAAGTTTCTCAAGCTTTTGTCAAAAAGAATTCTTTCGCTCCAATTCAATTAAGCTTATATAAAAAGCATTTTGTAGTATTGAAATAGTCTTTAGATTTGTGCATATGAAGTGCTCTTAAGATTACAACAACGGCATACTTACGAGCTGGTGACATGCCATTTTTGTTGCGACAGGAATTGTGGCAGAATATTTGGAGTCGAACCTAAACTACTAACCATTTTGTTATATATTTTTTTCGAACATGACATATATATATAAAAAAAACTAGAAGAAATGAAGATTACAGCGCGATTTCGTACCAATCACCCAAGAATACATTTTTGCTTCTAAACCATTTTGTTATATTATGGACTATGAAGAACTTAAAGGAAGCATCATTCATATGCGAAGAAAGCGATTAACATATGAAGCCTGTTAAATTTCAAATCATATTCGATATTTACCTTAATGTTTATAAACCAACATTATTGTTCCTAAAGATTATTCTAAACTTTATTGTATTTTTCATAGTTTCATCATTGAAGAGATTCGTATATAATTACAATCATATCTAGAGAATGGTCAGGAATCAAGTTGTATCCTTTGGTGAAGATACTTGATAATAGCTTTTGTATAACTTGTTAAGAAAATCAGAATTGATGTATATGGTGGGTCTAATATTAGGTGAGGAGAATGAGTATTATTGGTTACTTGGTTCCATTACATGTGCTTTACTTCCTATCATGTTTGCTTGTATATATGTCGTCAGTCTCAAAGTTCTCTTTAAACGTCTAAAGGCATATATATACCTTTTTAACCAAAGAAAGAAATCCAAAAAGAAGATAATTACACGAATGGTATGTAATGAAGTGTGTTTCAAGAGTGGCCTTATATTGCATGTCATTATTTTACACAACATGGAAGTCACGTAAACAATAAAGCATGTGTTCAACCTTTAGAAGAAAAAAAAAATAACATAGTTTTATTAAGTTTAATCATGTGAAAAGAACATGAAAACTTATATATATATATAGTACGTGTGTAGAGTTTTGTTTTTCAAATATGCAAACTCACACAATCTGAATTGCACATATGTTCACATGGAATTCGAACCCTCAACCTCTTTGGGATCAACACCTTAAAAATACACTCTGACACCCTTAGGCAAAGACTACTCGGTTCATTTTGTTACTCCTACCTGTTATGTTACTATAAGGTTGGACATAGTAATAGCCAATATCACACGTAATGACGTAAACGCCATATTACACATAAAGACCACATTACCACGTATGTTCTTTGGTACATGCTCAAACGTTCATGCGTAGTCGAGAAATTTTTTGGATACTTCAGTGGTGGTGATCACTAACCACCGAATGAATTGAAAGTGGTGACGAAGTTGTTTTGTGTGTGATGTATTGTAAAATATGTTTATGTTAAGTGTGTTATAATTAAATCGTTAGGAATGTAGTGACTACTGCAGAGGGTAAAAGGAGAGTATTTCTAAAATCGGAAATTCAAAACTAAAATTCTAATGTTAAAAGTCAAATAGAGACAATTTTGAGCTATATGTCTGTACACTTGTATTGTACTGGTGGTCCTAGGGACCGGTATCTCTAAGAATCTTGGTTGGGGTGGTCATTTTTATAGGTGGCAAAGATTTGGGCTTTCAAGATCTTTAAGGGGTGACACACAGCGGTATGGATTCGGTTTGACGGCAAGATCACGCAGATCCCATTCACACCCTAGCGGCATCATGGCGAGGTATGAATTGCGGCATCTTTTGCCAGAGCGGCATGGAAGGAATTGAAAGGAGGGCGTGTGTTTCATTTTCAAAATTCTAATTGTTTATTAATTTGTCCCAAAAAAAATAATAATAATAAAAATAAAATAAAATAAAAATAAAAAATTCTATAAATATACACTTTAAATCACCAATTCAAATCACATTCTTCTCATCTTCTTCTTCCAAAATTATATTAGTAAAAGGATGGATCTTTGGAAAGGTAAAATGGTTCCTCCTCATCCAAAGCGTCGTGGACGAGGCTCTCGATCACAACCCGTTCGCGCAAGTTCAATCACAACCATCTCTACTATCCCCAAACGAGTCCTCGTCTGGCCACTATTATCCTCAACCTCCACCGATGAACCATCCATCTCATCAACACCAATATTATCCCCAACCACCTCCGTGCATGATGTCGACGACTAGTGATTTCGACCTGTTCGGCGAATACCGTGACGTTCCTACGCGACGTGAACCGAGTATCGAACGACCACTACCGATATATGATGACGAGGATGTTGAAGTTTGTTCAGGAAACGCAACAAGATAATTCAATCGGTATACATTTTATTTGTTATAATTTTATATGTTATAATTAAATTTGTTATAATTAAATTTGTTATACTTTTATTTGTCATACTTTTATTTGTTATAATTTTATTTGTTATACTATATATTAGGCGATGAAGAAGTTCAAGTAGTTCAAGAAGTCCCAAAAAAAAACATCGAGTAGAGCGGAGAAAAAAAATTGGACGACAAACGAAGAGGTTGCTTTGGCAAAAGCGTGGGTTCATATTTCCACATGTCGAAAAGTCGGTAATGAACAAACGAGAGATGGTTTTTGGAAAAGAATTCTAGACCATTTCAAGACAAACTTGAATAATACTACTCGAAGTCATCATAGCTTGAACACAAAGTGGGGAAATATGAACATCGGCATGGGTATCTTTAACGGCCTATACATCCAATCGGTATAATTTTTAAACTCTATATAATTGTATTAATTTATATAATTTTACTATTTTATATAATTGTATTAATTGTAGAAACGTCTTCGCGAAAGTGGGTGTAGCGATCTTGACGTCATGAAAATGCCTTGGCCGATTATCAAAAGAAAACAAAAGGCAAAGATTTTACTCATATTGAGCGTGGGAGGTTGTTAAGGGTGAAGACAAATGGTTGGAACAACCCATCGTGGTCGAGAAGCTTCGGCTAGTCCGAAAAACGAAGAAAATCGTCGTCATCTAGCTACCGTGAGACGGTAGCAATGAGAATGTTCAGACCGCATTCTGACTTGAATGACGACACAACCCTACACGGAAAAGAAAAGGCAAGCATACGACGACTTCGACTCGACAAATGAAAATCACAAGAGCTTCGACAACTACGGATAAGGAAAACACAAATATTGGAATCGATAGCGGAGCAAAGGTATACAAAGGATGGCTTGGCGAAAAATTGTTGTCGGCCTAAACTGTAATATTGAAGAAAAGGCTTATCATCGCAAGACCGAGGTTCTATAACCAACCTCACGATCACATAATTGATCCGAGAACGCGATAGATCACGATTGCCAAAAAGCGAAAGTCACAGGAGCAATATGGATGGTCGACGGATATTTAGATGCGTATTTTTTAGTATTATGCAATTTTTTTAAGTATTTTGTAATTTTTTTTTATTATTAATGAAATATTATGTTATTATTTAATTGTTTGATTTAATTATGAATTAAAAAAAAAAAAAAAAAAAATGAGTGAGGTATGGAATGACCATTGCCATTAAAAAACTATGGTGAGGTATGGTGAGGTATGAGATTAGGTGAAATGAATTATTGGTTGGTTGTGAGTGATGACTCAAAACCATCACACCCCTTAAGAACCTTAGTCACTTGCAATCTAGATCCTTAACCCATAATCTCACAAAACATTGTTTTATTGGCTAGTTTTTTTTTTTTTTTTTTTTTTTTTTTTTTTTAATATTTTAGGTTAGGTTGTTGATAAATGGTAAAAAGTTAAGATTTGTTGTATGTATAAATTGTATATGTTGATGAGTGAGAAAATAATATTTTAATTAAAGATTGGGTTGGATGGGGGTTGTGAATAAAGATAGTCTAAGGTAAATGTTTGTTTGGGCTTTGATATACTATGGTAGCATGGTCGACTCTTTTTTACTTTTTACATATCTACTTACTACTGTACTAGAATTCTGACTCGTCGACGAATAATTTTATGAATTTATGTAATAAAAAGAAATAGCACGGTTATCATAAGTATATAAGTATACAAAATTTTACATAATTTATAAAAAAATATTATATAACAACCTCATATATATATCAAAGTCTTTACATTATAGTTGTTGAAATATACTAAAACATCAAACACAAAATAAATACAATTGTCACTTTCGATAGCTTAATATGTAAAGATCTGCAAATATATGTTAAAATATTTTATTATTTAAAGCTAACCAAATTGTTTTATACTGTAATAAACATGAAATCAAACTAATTAAAAACATTTAGAATGAGAATTGGTATATTAAAAACTTATTGTCATGTTGATTAATTCATAGATTATATAATTATAATCACATTATGATTATTCATATAAGTAAGGGTGTAAATTGAATGTTGAAATCTTAAAAAAAAAATTACACTTTTTACACGTTTACGTTATCAATGAACATTTTAAGTATGTAAAAATACATATTTTTGCATTCGTATTAAAATTTTGACGAAAATACAAACAATATAATTTTCCGTGTTAAAAATACAAATTATTATGAGTTTTGTACATGTTTATCTCAACTATTGTTATATTTTAAATATAAATAGTATTAAAAGTTTAATACTCCCTTCGTCCCAAAATTTAAGTCTGTTTTGACTTTTTAAATTGAACTTTGACCTTAATTTTTTTTTCTGTATTATATAATACATGATGAAAATTATACTAATGAAAATACATTTAAAAATCCAATTCAAATATATATTTTACATCAAATATTATATAACAAAAATAAAAATATTTAAGATCAAAGTTGGATTCAAAAAAATTAAATGAACTTAAAATTTGAGACGGGTGTAGTAGTTAAAGAGTGTGAAATAAAAAATTTTGAACTATTTTAGAAAGATAAATAAAATTATTTTTTAAATTATATCCACATATAATATATCTATTATTTTCAAGCTTTTCACTTTGTCATGCCAAATCACCTCTTATTGTCACCTCAAATATGAGGGTCATCAATCCTATGACATTTATCAAAACTTTTTGTATAGATTTATATTTCATTTATTAGCTATTATACTAACTTTGGTTGTAACTAATTTATATGAGAGAATTTCATCTATATCTTTACAAAAACTCTAAATTATATCAATACTCTTGTAAAATTTCCAATTATATCAATATTCTTTCAAACCTTAAAAAATTCACAAAATACCCAAATACACAATTAAACTTTAAATAAGTGTCTTTAGTATTTAAAACTCTTATTTAATAATTTCTATGAATATCTTACCCTTCTCTTCAACACTTAATAACAATTAAAAGACATATTACTCAAAATCACAAAACTGAAAGCTTATTAAACCATGATTCATAAGAATACAAGTACAAGATCAGTGTATTTAGTAACTCTCTTGTATCATCACAATAAAGTATTAAATAATAATTTCAAATACTAAAACTAAGAATTTTCGTCACATGCATGTTTCAGTATATCAATTATAATTGTTATGGATTATTATAATAATGACCCAAGTAAACATAGTGGAACAATTAGCAACTGTGTAATTGGGATGGAACTTGTTGATGAGTAGAATATGAAATGGTCAGGTGATTAAACGGGGATTGATTTCTTTGATCAAGATTGAAGGGCTTAATGTAATTTGTTATGTTATTTAATATTTAGTAAAGAAAGATAAAAGATTTAAGAAATTTAGTTATAATTTATTTTTATATATGGACATGTTTGTGAATTTTTGTCTTTGAAATGATATTGATGTAATTAGAATATTTGCAAGGATATTGATGTAATTTAAAGTTTTTATAAGAATATAGATAAAATTCCCTCAATTTATATTGTCAACTAGTTATTAAATTTTTATTTAAGTAGTGAGAAATGATACATCTGCTGCAATATATAAGCTCTTATGTTTATGTAATGTAACACAATAGCGAGTTCAATAAATATCAACAAAAATCCAAAAATCAAATGGATAAATTATAGTTATTCATTTTTTATCAAAACATAAAACATCACTTTCTAGCTTCATTTTTGAAAATAAAATATCTTATTGTTGTTCCCCGTTCACTATCGTTTAAAACAGTTTAGAAATATAAAACAAGTTAATAGTGAACAATGACTGAAATTAACGTAAGTAAAACACACTAGATAATTTTCAACATCATATTCTTATTAGAAATGAATCGTAAAGAATACGTTACCCAAATACTTGCGGAATAGCACTTGGGATTGAAATGACAAAGGTTGGTGACTCTCCTAAGCTCAAAGCTAAGTCCGAGCACAACTCTTAGAGCTCACCGAGCTATCTCGGGAACTAAGTTGTATTTGGAGGTGAAAAGATGGCTTTCGTATGTGTGTTTTACAATTCACAAGCTTAATCTTTTCACTCCATCTCTTATCTATTTATACATGTATGATATTTGACTCTTTCCTAAGTGACAAGCGACATCATCTGAAGACAAAATCTTGATGTATTTTGTCTCATTTAAAAAGACTATTCTAGGTAAGAGACAAGACTACTTTCCTAAGTTCGGTGATGACATCGAGCCCGATCTTTGCTATTCGGGAAAGTTGACTTTGGTTGATAGGTACTGTCTTATCGATTCAAACTTATCCCGCCATGTCAGCTCTTTCTTGATCTTTACATCATTCGATCTTCTACTTCTTGGTTTATCTTGATGTAAGTAGTTGGAGAGTCTTAGGGATTCGGTGAGTTATTGTCATTACTCATTTGAATCCATCATCTTCTTGACTCGATCTTCACCCTTTAAGTTCCGCCATCGGTGAAGAAACTTCTTCTTCGCTCATCTCGAGTATCCACGAAGATGACTCACCGAGAGACTATGCACTCGATGACTGTTAGTGTTAACGGACTAAACACGGGCTATTTTCTATTCAAATACTAGATTAAGGGGTTTGGGTATTCTTGAACCCACGGTCTCCCTATTTGGATATACAAATAGCCTAAGTGATTGATCGGTGTAAGTGAGCAAATGGCTTCTTCTTACACCGAATGTACTAATGAATACAATAAGGAACACCGAGTATTTTAACAAAACATACATCGTTTATTGATCAAATTACAAGGTTCCTATCACTAGTACAACGGATAAATCAAAATGATGTCGACCCGGATGGATTCCCATTGCTTCAAGCTTGACTTTCTTGGTGATGAGTGTTTCCTGTCGGGATGGTCTCTTATCTTGGCATTCGGTCTTGACAGAACTCGATGTTTCTTTGGGTTTGGATCCGAGAAGCCTTTGGTATGTAACTCGGCATTGCGGCTATACCACTGATCAATATCACTCCATCTTTGAAATGTTGGGTTTCCATAAACATCAATGTGGAATAGCCCTCTTCGAGCTTTTCAATCACTAAACAGTTCATGAACTTAACACCTTCGGTAGTTCCTGTTGTATTCGAGTCGTGCACTTTTATCTCAGCCGAACTCAACCCTTTCCTTTGCCGGTGGATGATTGTGGTTGAGATCCTTGAGGTGCGATTAAGGCGGTTGTATTCCAGTTGTCTTTGGTGTATCTCTCGATCTTCATACCTCTTATCGAGCATCTTCATCGGCTCCTTAAGCACTGCATTTTGCTTCTTTTCAATAATTGGACGAGTTCATCGAGTTGGTGATCCCAAAGTCGATGAATTTTAGGGGATCATGAACCTCGAATGCCTTTATCATCCCCACAGAGGCGTTCATTGCGATGGTTTAGACCGGGATGATTTTGACATCGATGATCTTCTCAGGCGGTCTTATGCTTGTCATTGTCCAATTATAATAGTCAATTCTTGGATTTACGATGGGCTGCAGTTCTTTTGTTCTTTTCATCCAACTGCTTTTTCATTTCAACCATTTTTCTTTGCTGAGCATCCTTGAACCTCATCTGCTCGACCTTTTCAAGCTTCTTTGAATCAATTCCTACATGCTCGGCTTCTTGTGAATCACTTGAATCGATTGCTTCCTTAGTCTTCTTATCGTCCTCGACTTGTTTCAATCTCCTTTCTTCTTTAGCAAGATATTTGGTTATTTGTTGAGGTGTGAGAAGGTATTGAGGTCACCGATTTTGTAGGGAATCTTCTCGGGCTCGAGAATTGTCATTTTTCCTTTTCCTTTGTCCCGCCTAAGGAAGATGAAGCAACCAAGGGTGGTGGTATTGTCATTATAGGTGTTGTATTTATCGGTGTTGTTGTTGTTGATGTTTGTGGTGGAAGTGATGAGATGGGTACTACCGTGAGGCGGTGGTATTGGCTCCTCTCGGTGAAGAGGAGTTTCTTGACAATATTCTCCCCTCAATTGTTGTCGGGCGTCGGTGAGGCAAGAGTTGGTGTTAGTCTTGAGGGGACGGAGCCGCTTGACCCATGAAAGCCCTGATAAATTTCAATGATCATGGCCTTGATGTCAAGTATGTCGCTTGAAGACCGGTGACCTTGGCTTCCAAGTTAGCCTCGAGATTCTTCAAAGCAATCATTCGGGTCCAAGATTCAACGCCATAGAAGGCGAGGCTGAGTCAAAGTAGCCACCGAGTTGTCAAAGAGCCCAATATAGCTCGAAGAGACGGGTGATGATTGAAGATCTGAACATATGCGATTTTAGGGTTTCGAAGCGATTCGGTGAGGTTGGATGATTATTTCAAGTGCGCCTCGGTAGCCTCCGGACTCTAGAGTTTAGCGATGGGTCTTCTTTGTGATTCCTTGATTTCATCCACGTTGTGCTAACACTCGAAGATGTCGAAAAATTTAGCCAAATTTTCATCCGACCGTGAATGGTGTCATACATCAAGTCCCTGTGCTCATGAACATTTTCATCAAAGGCTTGGACCTCGGCCTTCAGATCCGCATAACTTGCTCCGGCTTCAAGATGTTGTTCCCACAATGTTGCGGTGACCCCAGTATAATTTCCTTGAAGCTTTGGTGATCCATTGAACAAAGCGCCTTCGATAAGTAGGAGAACATTATCAAATCTTGCAAATTCATCGATGGAAGAAGAGTCATCATTTTCAGTGGAATGGTGATTCGGTATGCTCCTTTGGATCGAGTTGAGGCTCTTGTTCGATTGAACCTCAAAGTCCACTTCTTCCCTAGTTGATAGAATCTCATCATCGATGTCGACAAGCTCATCTTCCGAGAACGATATTCGATAACATCGACAGCGGTTAACGGGGTTGGTGATGGGTTCCATATCGTGGTGGTATTAATCCTCCGAGTCTTTGTCCCCTTGACCCTCGGAACCTTTGGTGGGTATTTTCCGATGCCTTTAGTAGAGTCGATGTGATGATATCCCTATCGGGGTTGTATGGTTCCTACGAGTCTTTGGGATCGATCGGTGTGCCCTCGACAAAGGCTTGGATTTTCTAATGTCATCACTGGCGTTGTGAAGGCGCCCCTACCCGGGTTGTATGTTTCCCTACGGATGCACGGGGAGTAGTAGTTGGGACCAAGGGCATCGATTGTGATGTATCGGTGTCCTTCGTTGTCACCTTGGTGGATGTTGCTTGGTCTCCAACGGGTGGCAAACCGATCTTGGGCTTTCTTTGCCTTTTAGGTCAGTGCTCCTCAAGCCTCGGGGCCACGAGACTTGGGTTTGGTTTTAGTCCCGCCCGAGACTTCCCTTTCTCTTTGTAGGAGCGGGGTTGGGAGACATCGATTCCTACGGTTGTTCTGACAACCATATGGGCGTCAATTCAATGTTTGTGACAAGGGATGGGTCCTTTTGAAAATTTGAATGGCTCGGGATGCCGGAAAGCACCAAATTTTTCTTCCCGAGGATAATTTGTACCCGGTAACACTTGCAAGCACAAGAGACAAACCTAGGATCGAAACATATTTCGTCCTAGTTTTGCTCAGTAGCTTGGCACGAGATCATGTAAATGATCTCCCTATGTTGACAAATGACCCCATTCATCGAGCGGTATGCCATCATCAATGAATAGAGTTAACTTGTTGGGTTGATGAGTGATTCCGCCGAGGACACGAATCACAAATGTGAATAGGATCCTCGAGCCACGAGAAATGAACTCTTGGTGACGGGGTCTGTCCAAAACGTTGGATCTAAAACAATTTGTTTTAACCCATCCTTCACTGTGGAGGGTTCGGGATGGGCGACATAAACACCTTCGTTATAATCTAACCCGCTTGAGGTGCAAAATGTTTTATAATCCGGGGTGAATTGTTGCCCCGTTAAGACCGAACTCGATGAGATATTCCCGAGAGGTCTAAGGTTGTTCTCATCAGATGGGGTGTCGGGTCAAAGGCCTATAGCGATTGCCCAAAACTCCACGAGGAGGTTTTGGTATAATCTGAAGGGACCGAATAAAGGCCGTTTCGGTGGTCGATTATACAAAATTTCATAATGTCTTTATAAGGTTGAGACGGTTGGAGGATATTCAAAATTGCCTATGACATTATTTGTTTTAAATTCAACATTGCTAAGATCACCTACCATCGTGAAGCAAAGCGAAGAGATTGTGTTCTTGCCATTTCCATTAAAAGGGTTTTAGGGTTTTGAAAAAATGTCTTGACAAGAACAATCAAAAGTTTTTGTATCTCTTAAGTTGTGATGAAAAACTTTTGTAAATGTTTACAATGAAGGTTTTTCAGAAAGAGGTTTGAAGAACACAATGATTTCTGGGTTTGAAAGAGATTTTGACAAAGTTTTGTTTGCAGAAATCAATTGTGTGTGTTTTAATGATTATGAAGAGGGTATTTATTGAGTGGTGAGAGGGGTGGTTTTTGCATAAACGTGGATATGTAAAGATGGTTTTTGAAAACGTTTGAAATTCCACATTTAATGCCACCCACCACTACCCGATAAAATCTAGTATTTCAAGGGAGCAGTTACCTTTGCCGCGTAAAAGTGCACTTTGCGACAATTAAATATCCATAGGATAATTTATGTGAGAGAAGGCATTTAATGCCAAGTAGGATGAGGTATGTGAGAGACCCACGACAAGAAGACATATATTCCTATATTTAATTGGCATAGTTACCAACCTATGACATTTAAGTAGCGATACTTGGATCATTTAGTTACTCATTCAATGCTTAATATCAGCTGTCAGAGTCCACGAATGAGTCTTACTCATTCGGTGAGAGGATGTTTTGTGGGTTTCGTTCGGGGAGGAGGAACCATTTCGAGAACTTATTGAGATTGGTTTTGGATGCGACTTTCAATGTCAAGCATTCTCAATTGACTTTCGACCTCACGAAGTTAGGTTCATCCAAGGGTTTAGTGAAGATGTCGACAAGTTGATATTCGGTAGGGATGAAATGAAGTTCTATGTCTCCTTTCATTATGTGATCCCCGATGAAGTGATATTTGATATCAATGTGTTTGGTCCTTTGGTGGAGGACGGGGTTGTTGGAGATTGCAATAGCTTGGTGTTATCACGTAAGATGGGTACCATTTTGTAATGGATGTCATAGTCACCGAGTTGACTTTTCATCCATAATACATTGGCACAACATCCTCATCGCAACTACATACTAAACCTGCTGAAGACATAGCCACCGATTGTTGCTTTTAGCACTCCAAGAAACCGTTTTCCTCTAAGAAATTAGCGGGACCACGAGGTACTTTTCTGTCCATGTTGCGGCCAACATAATCGAATCGAGTAACCTTTGAGATAAAACCACAGCACTTTGGATAGTAAATTCCAAGGCTTGAAGTTCCCTTCGGATATCGAGAATTCTCTTAGTTGCGGTGAGATGGGATTCTTTAGGATTAGGCGATATCTTGCTATTACACAATCGAGAATGGATGTCCGGTCTAGAAGCGATTAGATACATCGGTGAGCCTACAATCCTACGAAATGAGTTTGATTGGTGATTTGCTAGTGAGATCGGGTCCAAGGTTGTTAGGTGGGACCATTGGAGTCTTCACCGAGGCACGATCGGATATCTCATATTTCTTCAAAATATTTATGGTGTATTTCTCTTGGTGATGGATATTCCTTTATCGGTTTGCACGATTTGTAGTCAAGGAAGTATGTGAGTTCACCCATCATGCTCATTTCAAACTTCTTTGTCATCAGTTTTCAAGCTGTTTGCAAAGTTGTAGTTTGTTGAGCCAAAGATGATGTCATCAACATACACTTTGACTAGTATCACATCTGTTGTGTTCTATAGACAAACAATGTGTTGTCTATCTTTCCTCTGTTAAACTTGTTTTGGATTAGGAAGGGTGAGAGAGTTTCATACCATGCCCAGGAGCTTGTTTAAGTCCATAAAGGGCTTTGTCAAGCTGCGAGACATAGTCGGAATTCACTACTCTCAAAGCACGGAGGTTCTTGAACATACACATTTCTTTGAGATCACCATTTAAGAATGCACTTTTAACATCCATTTGGTAGACCACGAAGTTCATGTATGTTGCATAAGCAAGGAAGATCTGATGCCTTCCATTCTTGCAACAGAGCAAATTCTCATCATAGTCAATGCCTTCTTTGTTGATGTAACCTTTGGCTACAAGTCGGCTTTGTTTTTAAAGGCGAGCACTGTTTTCATCGCTTTTGTTTCGAAACCCACTTCATTCCTATGACTACTACATCCTAAGGACATTTGATCAAGGTCATGACCTTGTTTTATCAAATTGTTGCACTTCTTCTTGCATAGCTTTGAACCCGGCTTAGGTGTTTTAGAGCCTCGGTGACACTTTTGGGTTCTATATCGATAGGAAATCGACATATAGACATTCATTGGTCAAGCTGCGGTTAAGTTAGCGACCATGCTTCTAGTGAGCATGCCCTCGGTGGGTTTACCAATGATGTTTACAAGTTCAATGTCACGAGATTTTGTCCACTTACTTTGTGGTCTAGGATCCGAACTTGAGGAGGTCACTTGGAGACTCGTGGAGTGAGTTACGTACATCGGGCACAAAATCATTAAGAACATCTATTGAGATGTCTTGTTCAGTTGGGTTTCATGAATCACGTGTACGATCATTTGGATCGAGTTGCCTATCCCAGCGAGGGACCGATTGATTATCAATGAATTCACCGATAGTTGGTTGGGGTAGGTTGTGAGGTAAGACATAATATGAGATGTCGACATCGACGATATGAGGAATTGATTTGATGATTGAACTCATCGGGAGGATATCTTGATGATTCATCAATTCTATTTCCTCCATCGAGGTATTGGTGAACACGATGCTTTCGAACTTTCATCAAAGGTGACATGAAAGGTTTCCTCAACTTGTTGTCTTACGGTGTTAAACACCACAGAAGGCTTTGGAGATCGATGAGTAACCTAAGAAATATCCATCATCGACTTTTGCATCAAATTTGCCTAGGTGATCCTTGTGGTTATGAATGAACACATGACACCCAAACACATGAAAGTAGTTGATGTCGAAGTCTACCTTTAAAAGTCTCATATGGGGTTTTACTATGTCTTTTGACAATGATTGACCTATTTTGAGTGTAACAGCGGTTTGGTCGCTTCGATCGAAAATGCTTTGAGAGGGTGAGCCATTTAACATGGTTCTAGACCTCAATGAGAGTTCTGTTTTTCCTCAAAGAACCCCATTTTGTTCGAGGGTATAAAGAGATGAGAAATTTTGAGAAATTCCTTTTCATCACGAAGCTTTCAAGCTCTTGATTTACGAACTCAGTACCATTGTCGATTCGATTTGTTTAAGCTGTAATGTCATTCGGTTTTCAATTTTTCGATGAATGACATTATTGTATCACCGCTCGACCCTTTTGGAAAGAAAGTATACCCAGTGTATCTTGAAAACTCATCAACAATGACAAGTGTATGCTTTAATGTTGGATTGATCGGGGTGACGGGTCCAAAGAGATCCATATCAGGAGGTGAAGGCGCTTTTGATGGAGAAATTTTGTTTGGTTTTGAAAGATGCTACGTGGTGTTTACCTTTTTCAGGCGAGCATGGTTTGTCTTTGCAAAACCGGTGATGGTAAGCCAAGGACCTTGTTTTGTTTTCGAGTTGTTGATATTTTTGAAGTTTAAGTGAGAGAGTCTCTTGTGCCACACCAGTTGATAGATTCGAGTGGCTTTGGTAAAGAGACAGTTCCATCTTGGGAAAAAGTAGACATGTATAAGACATAAACATCATCTCTTCTAGGAGCTATCAATACAACTTCTTTATTGGCATTGAAAATGGTGCCTTGTTTGTCATTGAATTGCACAATGTACTTAGCATCACATAGTTGGTGACATCGATGAGATTGTATTTGAGACCATTGACATAAGCAATTCTAGAAAGCTATTCCATTGCGGTTCTTGAACCATAACCTTGATGGGACATGATGAGTTATCACCAAATACTACCTTGGGTCTGGTTCCTTTACATACTTGTGCAGATACTCCTTCACACAGTCAATATGCTTGAGCATCCACTGTCTAGATGCCAAATAGGCTCCTGGCGTGTCTCGCACAAGTAGTAAAGCGAATTAGTTTCTCTTAGTGATCCACTACAGTGGGCTTGGGTCTCAAGGTCTCTTTGAATTTTGCAATCGACTCATGGTCGGTGGTTGAGTGCATTGTGCTACCACATGTTTTGCATTTAGAGGCGAGGAAGACTCGGTGATTTTGGGTTGTTTGTACTTCTCCTTGCATGAATGACTTTGTCATGTTGGGATGTCTCATGAGTGGATTTCCACATATATCACGGCATGTGTTCATGAGGCAGTCATCCCGATGATGATCATTAAACCCGGTGAGGCAAAGAGGAAAAGGTTTTGCTCTATTCTTGAGAGTCTGTTTTGGAGGATGAAGCATCCGATGACCAACTTTGGTATAGTTTGCTTTCTTGTGAGCTTATCTTGTAAGTGGTCTGCGATTCGTGATCATCCTTATTGCGGATCATACAATAAAGGATTCTATAGCGGTTGTCGGTGGTATGACTAGTGTAATGACACTGACTCATACCGCTTGGGTTTGTTGGTGGATTTTGATTTTAATGAGCTAGATGAGGTCGACTTAGTTTCCTTGATTGAATCGGGGGCTTTTCGATGGAATCCATCTTTTCGTCGACTTCCTCACAAGCTCGATGAAGTTCTTTGAATTTGGTCGACTTCGGTGGGGACACAGGATGTTGAAGTCTCGTGGAGTAGACTCTTGTTGGATTTGTTTTGTTTGTTTTTGCAGGATGGTTCTACCAAGTCCGGACCTTTCTTTTGGTCGGTGAGGATTGAATTTTAGAGGAGTAGCTCGAGCTTGGATCGGCACCCGAAGAGGTTTCGAGGTGGAAGCGGTGTTTGAGATTACGCCTGCACTCGAGATGTGTTCGGTACCACTAGGCACATCGTGGAGTCCTAGCATGCTCTTAAGAGCTTGGCTCTCGAGCTCAAGAATCCTTCCGAATCGAAATTTGGAAGCTTACTCTCGGGATTAACCCTTTCAATCCAATCATCGGAATTTGGGTTGTCGACATATTGGTAATCATACCACCGGACACAAATGGTTTTGAACTTTGGTCTTTGTTGCAGAGTCGAGGAGATGATCTTCACCTATGACTCTCTTTTTTTGCTCTTGGGGCACCCACGCATCAAAGACCACAGGATTCTTAGCAGATCCAACAATCAAGAATATCTTGTACCTTTTAAGTTCATCTTGAAGAGCACGATTTCTCTTAACTAGTTCGATGTTTTGAATTTGCAAAGTGGCAGGCTCAAGCTTGGCTTGTTTTAAAATAAGCGGTTCATCTATACACTTGTTTAATTCAAAACTTAGCTTGTTGTATTTTTAAAAGATTTAATCTTTGCTCTTCTACGAACTTAAGGTCAACATTAAGATAATTCATATAAGACTTCCAATCGAGTCATCATCCATAGAAAATAAGATGTTTACCTTCTTCATTGTGATGTTGACCCGTTCCCTTTTACGGCATGATTCTTCCCAACAGACTAGCTTGTCCTCTTACGAGAGGGCCATCGGTCTGTGACATGCACCATTTCATCATCGATGATACGGCTCTTCATCGATCGAAGGTTTCAAAGAACGAGGCCTTTGTTTTACCCACGCATGATTTAACATTGGTTGTTTATGAGGATTGGCCTTGTAAGCTTAGCTTTGCTTTCTTATACTTGGTTTCATAATCATGACTTTGTTTTGATCGGACTTGTTTTGAAATTTTGATGAGGCGAAAGATTTTTGGTTGAAATTTGCTAAAGCACTCAAGACCGGTTTGACCACGATGGTTTGTAAGAGGGTTCATAAATTGTTTTTGAAAGCGGTCTTTTGCAAAATGACCCTTTGCGACACTTAAAACATTCGGTGCCTTCATTAGCTTTAGCGTTTGAAAACTTTGTTTCTTGAATAAACCTTTTAGAGTTAGCGAGAGTGCTCTTTCACGAAACTCAATATTTAAATCGTTCGGTACTCCTCGCTTGTCCTCTCATCGACCTCATCATCGAGTTTTCCGAAAATCTTGAATCACATTGTTAGAATAAGCGATTGGACGTGAGATTGGAAATGGTTGTCGGGGACTTCTTGACTTCGAGATTTTTCAAGTCGGTATAAATGCTGTGATGAGGTTTTCCTCATAGACAAATTTCCCATATATTTCGAGAAGCTCAAGATTCGAATGTGGTTAGCATTCCTTAGTCCACGAGAGAAATTGACCATTTCTCGGAGGCATTTACAAAACCAACATTGATTTCATGTTTGGACAATTGTACACCATCATTTGAAAGTTCATTTAACAAAGTTTTGTACCGGTGTAAGTTTGAGACGAGTTTACGAGTCCTTAGCCACGAAGGTATTATACTCAAGTTTCGGTCCATAATCCTGTTTTCCTTGGTATCGGATGGACCTTCATGACTATGAACCAGGTCATCCCAAGTTTGTTTAATTGTACTACGACATGAGTGACTCCATAATATCATCGGGAAGACATGATATGATGATACTTTTGAGTCTTTGGTCTGGTTGACCACTCTCCTCTCATCACGAGTCCAGCGAGCTTGAGTTTAGGCAAACCTTTAGCGATCTTTGGGATAAATGGACCTTCATTTATACACTTGATATAATAAGGTTCCATCGATCAAATAGCAAAGCATACGCTTTTTCCATTTGTTGAATTTTCCAACTTCAAGTCTAGGGCAACAAATTGAATAAACTCCACCCTTTTTATCGACTAGTTGGGGTACATCAATTTGACCATTTAGGATCCTAATTTAAAACTTTTAGAGCGGCCTAAAAGCGAGTTTTATAATTAGCTTGTCTCGATACCACTTGTTGTTCCTGTTTACTATCGTTTAAAGCAGTTTAGAAATATAAAACAAGTTAATAGTGAACAATGGTGAAATTAACGTAAGTAAAACACACTAGATAATTTTCAACATCATATTCTTATTAGAAATGAATTGTAAAGAATCGTTACCCAGTACTTGCGGAATAGCACTTGGGATTGAAATAACAAGGTTGGTGACTCCTCTCTAAGCTCGGGCTAAGTCGAGCACAACTCTTAGAGCTCATTGAGCTATCTCGGGAACTAAGTTGTATTGGAGGAGGTGAAAAGATGGCTTGCGTGTATGTGTGTTTTACAATTCACAAGCTTAATCTTTTCACTCCATCTCTTATCTATTTATACATGTATGATATTTGACTCTTTCTAAGTGACAAGCGACATCATCTGAAGACAAAATCTTGATGTATTTTGTCTCATTCTAAAGACTATTCTAGATAAGAGACAAGACTACTTTCCTAAGTTCGGTGATGACAGAGCACGATCTTTTGCTATTCGGGGAAAGTTGACTTTGGTTGATAGGTACCGTCTTATCGATTCAAACTTATCCCGCCATGTCCCGCTCTTTCTTGATCTTTACATCCTTGATCTTCTACTTTAGTTTGTCTTGATGTAAGTAGTTGGAGAGAGTCTTAGGGATTCGGTGAGTTATTTTCATTACTCATGAATCCATCATCTTCTTCTTGACTCGGTCTTCACCCTTTAAGTTCCGCCTTCTGTGTGGAGACTTCTTCTTCGCCTCATACCGAGTATCACGAAGATGACTCACTAAGAGACTATGCACGCAGATGACTGTTAGTGTTAACGGACTAAACACGGGCTATTTTCTATTCAAATCCTAGATTAAGGGGTTTGGGTATTTACTGAACCCAACACTTATAAACGGTAAATTGTTATGCGGCAAAAAAATACACCATCCCGACATAATTTTTTTTAATCTTTTAATAGACGGAAAATTCGATATACTTTCGACAAGCTTTTTATTTTGTTTTTTTATATGGGTCTTAAATATTGGACAAAACGAAAATCACATATGTTTTGTGATGCGAGTTTTAAATTTAAAATTTGAAATCGCAAGTGATTTTTCATATTACAAATCACACGTGATTTTTCAGAACGTAAATTCAACACTCACATACAAAGCTCGAAACAAATTTCGGCGAAAGTATATAAAAGTATCTCTTTGATGAAAGATGATTTTATATATGTTCGACGTGATGGTGTAATTAGTTTTACTTAATGAAAGATGACTTCTTTAACTTGTAGAGGTTTAGCTAAAAAGTTTGATGTGGTGCGTTTATCTCATTGTTAGTAAACCCAAGGCTTGGTGTAATGGTTATCAAATTCATCACTTTCACATAAACATCATACCATCATTTAGCACGCTTTTAAATCCACTACAAAAAATGTGTAATAGTCACCACTAAATCATTTTTCTTTATAAAGTTTATGAAAAACTAAATTATACTTTCATTCATAATTATTAAACATAACATTAATAATTAAAACATAAAGTTACGAAATTAAAACATAAACTAATAAATTATACTTCTACTTAATCATCTTCGTCATTTGCATTACCTTTTCGACGTGAATTCCACTCAACTGATCTACAAAACTCATGTAGAACAATTTGTCTTCTTGTCGTTGTTTTTGTTGTTGGAAGTTGAACATTTGTTGATGTAGTTCGAACTTCTTTTATTCAACTTTCATTTCTTGTCTCTTGATCTCTAAAAGGCATTACTATCTGTTTTCTTCATTGAAATAAACGACGATTGTTGACTTGTAAATTCATTCACCAATCACTTAGCCAACGCTTCATCACTACCCTTTGATAACGATGTCGCCGCTTTCTTCTTCGCTTTGTCTGTAACACCTCAAAACTGGGTTTTAAGTATTTTATTATGTAAGTGCTTTGTAATAGTTTGACTATGACTTTTATATGTTTGAAGACATATTTAATTGGTCAGTCAAATGTTTGAAGTAGAAAGTCAAACCTATAAGTCAAAGTGTAAGTGAAATACTTTTGAAAAGTATTATGTGGCTCAAGTATTAGGAAATAGGACTTGAAAGAATAATTGTGTCAACTTAGCAAACATGTACCAGATTTTTATTAATACTTCCTCCGTCCCTAAATTAATGTCCACTATTGACTTTTTAAGTCTTTGTTATTCAACTTTAACCTTAAATTTTTTTTTTATTATTTTTTTTATTATGTAATACTTGATGCAAAATATATGAATGAATTGAGTTTTAAATGTATTTTTATTGGTATAATTTTCATCAAGTATTGCATAACACAAACAAAATAATTTATGGTCAAAGTTAAAAAAAAAGGTTTTAAAAGTCAATATTAGACATTTATTTAGGGACGGAAGGAGTAATATTCTTCCCTCATAATTCCATAATGTTCAAGAATGTTATGTGTGTGTGTGGTGACCAAAAAGAGGGGAAAATAATATAACTTTGATGATCAATTGATGGTGTTTAGTGTTCAAATTCAAGAAATATAAGTCATAACAATCATTCCCCTCAAGTAAGTAAACTAATTCTTTGACCAGTTTGGGTTAGGGTTCATGTAACCAAATTCGGATGTTTGGGTAAAAAGAGGTCTTTCATGTAATTGATGAAGTACTGATAATAAGCTCTTTAATGGGTGTTGATTAAAGTAGTGATTTTGGACGTTTTGGACCGTGAGTGAGTGAAAAACGTGACGTTGGGGACTACGGGCACGTAACCCCTAGATCTTAGGACTCTATTCGCAGCCCACCCTAACCATGAGGACCAATGGTGTAATTTACCCTATAAACTTTTATTGAGTTACCACCTTAAGAGCCTACGGTACAATGCGTAATGGCTCTCGTGCCATCCCACCAGCCGAGCTCCATAGCGTCAACACTATACCATCCCTCGTGTCGGTGGGGTCGCGTCTGCACGCACTCATGTTGTAAGTTTTTTTTTTTTTTTTTTTTTTTTTTTTTTTTTTGGGGGTGGTTTATGTGTGAAACCCATGGCACTACTTTTGCGCATATCACCACTTTAATACAATGTTTTAAAAATCGGTTTTTTAATTGACCTGGTCAAACCATCACGTTTTTCGCTCAAAGTCGTCTTCCGGTCACCCGACCGGTTCACGGTTCAACTGGCCAGGTCAACCCTGGTTTTAAAACATTGCTTTTATATGAGTGAAGGATGTTTATGCTGAGTGATAAATTTTGATGTTATAAAAAAAATGTTGAGGTGACAACATTTTTCTACTGCACCACCACAAAACACCAACGTTAGTGCTCTAAACGATTCTGTTGATTAAAACACTAAGTTGAAATCAAAACATCTACATATATAGGGTCCAACGATATCAAGGAGATACACATGAAACCGTCCTTATTTTCTCTTAATTGCTTCCCTTAGAAATGGTTTATTGTGTGATCATATGGTTTGTGGTCAAAAGTCAAAACAACTTTGCCAGTCAGATTAGGGTTATCACGTGTGCTTTATGCATTATGGATCCTACCAATTATTCGACCATTGTTACTTATTTCTTGAAAATTATGCAAATAGTAATAATAATTTTCCTTATGTATCTAAGCTTTTTACTTTTATTATGCAGAGGTGGGGGGCTCCTAGTATGTAAATAATAAATATATGTAGATGAAAGAAAAAGACATTTTACCTAAAATATATAAATACAAACACATTTTTTTTTTATTATCACAAGCAAGAACACAATCCTCATTCATATGTAAGGCTGAAATCAACCTAAGCCAATGTATAGCGATTGTGTTTTTATTGATGGTGTTATGTGTTATGTCATATTTGCCCTTGCAAATTTATTACACTGGGCCCATTTAGGGGTATAGTTAAGATTTGGGTTAGTCTAGTCTACATTAAGCTAAGTTCCAAATTTATGCTTGTGTTGGAAGATAGATGAGGTTGTGTTGGGTCAAAGAGTAAAGAAGTAGTTTTGTAACTTTGTTTGCATGTGCATATTAGTTTATTACATTTACACCCATATGGGTTTAAGGCTTTATGACTTCTACGGTACTAGTTGGCTGTAAACCATAGAACTTTTGACATGTAAAGAGAATCTGGTTTTTGGTCGGAGTACTTGGGCTTTTTAGCTTGGTGTCATTTGATAATTGAGACTATGGTCCCTCATATTTAAAGGAAAATTCTTATTTTGGTACTTCTCAACTTTCGGATTTTGAAAAACATGTCTTTGGCATAGTGGTTGTGGTGATACCGTTATACCCATCAACTAGAAGTTTGCGAGTTTAATATTACCCTATTATACATTAGGCGTGCACATGATGTCGTTTACTTGTTTCATTTGTAAAATAGTGTAAGATATATGATTTGATCGTGATAAAATTGTCGTTCTAAAAAACAAAAAGAGAAATGTCTTCAAGATAAAACACACTTTTTTCTTCATAAAATACATGTGAGACTCTGCTAAGAGAACAATTTCAAATACAAAGTGGAGTACTATATAACTTTACTCGAGTTTATTCACATCACAACTAGAAAATTAGAACCTTGACTGATATATCAATATCATTACATCATCCTTGGTTTAACAGAATTTGACCTATTTAATGACCATTAATTGGTCTGACTAAGACACGAGAGAGAGCAACAAGCCTTGTCTAGTACAAGATGAAGATGATAGTTTGTCATTAACAAGTCCCTTTTCATAGTGCATTACATGTCTCATATTCAATTCATCACCCAATTAGGGAGGCAGGAACTTAATGGAGGGGACCTAATATATAAGAGGTTAGTAGTAGTGAAGGTTTTTGAAATCTTCAATATAGAGTCAAGATTAATCCTTGTGACCTTGTGGAGTTGTGGGCTGCAACTTCGGTGTCAAGGCACGTAGATTAGTTTGTTAGTTTCAAAGGGGATACAAATATAGTCATGTTTATCGGATTGAACGATCACTCTTCTTAGTTGGTCTCTTAGTCAGTATGCACAACATTGGATATACTCTGTAACGGTCGTTGCATTCTAATTACATCACCTGTGATCGACATTAAAATGTTATCTAATAATGGTAAAGACATCAGCCATCTCTCCAAAGAAAGAAACCCTTGCCACCAAAATGGTCGAATAAGATTTACAAGATTACAAATGTAAATACAAAGATATCATATCAATTATCATAAATTTCTTATATTAGTTAGGTAAATTCCCAAAACAAACGTTCTGTGTGACTTATTGCTTTCCAACTGCGCCATAAATAAGTGAGGGCAAAAATAAGCAATAATGCAATTAAGCTCATAATAATTTCTTCATATCACTACTACACAATAATTTTTAACACTAAAAGGAGAAATTAAACAACATCATTACTATTTCATTAAATTTGACTGCTAGTTTTTAATGGTAACACGGCCATTTTCTACATGTTATTACTTTTACATTAAATTTTGACTGCTAGTTTTAATGGTAACAAACACGGCCATTATCTACATGTTATGTCTTATGAGAAAAGTTCGATACGAAACAACGTTTATCTGAAACAAATAACAAGATCTCAACCATCCATCTTTCTTTCGTCCAACGGTTTAGATTAAAATAAACAAATCAAGTGGGATTTTTCTTTCTGAATCCCGTGGGATTTTTACTGAATCATGGGATTTTTATGAATCAAGTGGGATTTTTCTGAATCTCGTGGGATTTTTACGGACGGAAATTTTGAAAAAAGAGTTCGTCTTTTACGAATCCGTGGATTTTGTACGAATCCGTGGGATTTTTATACGAATCCCGTGGGATTTTTTACAATCCGTGGGATTTTATACGAATCCCGTGGGATTTTTCCGAGCAAAATTTTGAAAAAAGTTAGTCGAAAGTATATAAAAGTCATATCGATAGAAAGATGATTTTTTCTCGTCACGATGGTGTATTTTTGTAGGCGAAGATTTCTGGTTTACGAGATATGTTGTTTTTAAAAAAATTGGAAAGTGGGTTTATAAATTACGTTTTTACCCTTTTGTTAATTTTGTTTCATTTCATCCATTGGATGAAAAGAAGATCGATAGTTGAGATCTTATTATTTGTTCTTTAGATTAGATGTGTTTTGTATTGATCTCGCTCTTTAGTTGATTCGTTAGTATCACTCAATTTCTATCCAAACTCAACAGTTTCAATTGAAACCGCACTTTTGTTCATTTTTATTTTATACTAAAGTTCAGGAAAAATTGTGCACCGATCACTTTTAGTACTGGTTCCGCTACTACTAATTTTAACAATGTTACTTTCGCGTTTATATAATGGTAAAGTGTGTGCATGATTTCTTTTGAACTGTCTTGAACCATATGATGTTTGTACGTAAATGGTTGAAAGTTGAGAACTGAAACAGTGAAACTAACTTCAAATGCCTCTATTACAGTATTACCTGCCTATATGGATCAAAAGTATAAATGGGCCTTATATTAACCTTTCAGATCTTTCATATTTGGACACATAAATGATCTTTTTTAACAAAAGACCCATAAAAGATTAAAAAACATTTCGATAATCTTGATCCATATTGATCATTAATATATATATTAATCCGTGTACCAAACGACGCCGTATTTGTCAGTGAAAAAAAAGGCCAAAACGACAATTAAAGTGGCAAAATATAAGGTAAAACGACAATATTAAAACGACGTCGTTTTGCAAACTTTGAAAAAACGGCAGAAAATACCCCTGAACTTAACGACGCTTTGTAAAACCATTTCTTACCTTTTTATATTTTCACAAACTTTGAAAACCAGTACCTTAACTTTTATATTTTCACAAAGTTGGAAAAAAAAGGTGATAAGTACCCCCGAAATATGCGACATTTACATAAATATTATCGCACATAATTTACACACCCCACATATAACAAAACTCATATACCATGCGTGAAAAAAAAATGCCAAACCAACAATTCACCTGCCAAATAAAGAGTAAAACGACAAAATCAAAACGACGTCGTTTCGAACATTTATGAAAACCGGCCAAAAATACCCCCAAACTATGCGACTCTTTGCAAAACCAATCCTATACTTTATTATATTTTCACAAACTTTGTAAAATGGTGAAATGTACCTCCTAACGATATGACACTTTTAAACTCAATCCTAAACTTTATTAGTTAAATTTTTCTAAAAAACTTTAAAACACACCTGATTAAACAAACTTAAGGTCAACGTCGTTCATATTAGAACCATTATCATCATACAAATGTGTTATAGGAAATGAATATACCTACATTTACATAAAGATTTTTGCACACAAGTTAGACACCACACATATAACAAAACTCATATAGCATAAAAAATTTAATGCAAAAAAATTAGATCCTTTATTTGTTAATATGTAATTAAGGATCTAGCGAATTTATTAAATATATAAACATATATATTAAAAAAAAAATAAAAATAAAAATTAAAACACACCCTTACAACAAACTTAAGGTCAACGTTTACATCCCGACCCAACTATCACTTTACAAATGTGCCAAATTAAATTAATATACCAACATTTACATAAAAAATTTCGCACACAATTTAAACACTACACATATAACAAAACTCATATAACATAAAAATAAAAGGAAACAAACCGCTAATATGTAATTAAGGATCTTGCGAATTCATTAAATATATATACATATATATATATATATATTTTTTTTTAAACAAAAACAAAAAAAAAATAATAATAAATAAAAATAAATTAAAACACACCCTTACATCAAACTTAAGTAAGCGTTTACGTGGGATCCATCTATCACTATATAAATGTCTAAATGAAATGAATATACCAACATTTACATAAAAATTTCGTATGATTTAAACACCACACATATAATATAAAAGAAAAGAAAAGAACCATTGCAACGCTTGACGGGTTTACAAGGAGTCCTTTTTCACAAATTCGAAAAATGCCTAAAAGTACCCGGAGTATGCCACATTTTGCAAAACCAATCATATTTTATCGTCTAGCATAAAAATAAGCAAAAAAACCGCATGCGCGGTGCATCATTCTTGTTCGATCTTAATCGAAATGAAGTAAAGAACTGATACTGATCCGTTTTACTATAATGTTAAAACTCATGTTTATAAAAAGAATAAAAAAATGGCTAGTTGAATATTTTTGTCACAAAACTCTCACACCAACAAACCAAACGAAAATTCCACAAATTAAAAAAATAACAAAGTTGCTTTATATTTTATCAGTTCACTCGTTTTGGACTAATCTTTTCATGATACGAAAATCAACAAAACTTTAGAGAAAGGCCAATTGCATTCAAATAATACATACTTCTGCTTAGATTCATACACCTTTTAAGGTTCATGTTAGATGATATGAATTTGGATGATGATGCACCATATGTTGTTACCTTCGCCCTTGTATAATTTGGTGTTCCCTCTTAAAGAACAATGTTTATACTTTATACATAATCAGACAGCCTGTTTTGGAAAAGCTTGGATTATCATACTAGAATTTTTTGTTTACTAAACATGAATGATGTAAGCAAACTTGAAGTGATCACATTAATTTATTCAAATGAAAAGGTCTTGCTTGATTTTACTTTGTGTAGCAAGTTATTTTTTATAAAATAAAAATTATTAAGTTTAAGTTTGTGCAGTGGGCTCAAATCTCACAAAAATTAGAGAGAAGGTCTAAAATTCATGCCTAAAAACATGATAAATTTATTATTACTTGACATTTTTTTTTTTTAAACATCTTGCCACATATCTTAATCTTCTTGTTAGGTATGTATTTAGACACAAGTTTTAAGCATGAGAATGATTTTCCAAAATTACATACTATAGGTGTAACACCCCTAAAATATCGCAGCAGAAAATAGTGTCACTGGGGTGTTACTTCGTAGTAAAAAGTATAAGTTATAAACGTACTCTAAATGAGACGTTTTGAAAAATTTTCATTCGATAAATAATATCAGAGTTATAACAAAGATGTCCCAAACTATAACATTACATAAATGTTTTTCAAAATTTTATCGATGGTGATATAATGCATCCCGTCTTCAAAACATGCTATGCGACTCTAATATCCAAAGTTATGTCTTATGAAACATGAGAATAAACATGATAAAAGTGTCAACACAAAGGTTGGTGAGTTCATAGGTTTAAATATGTAAAAGCAGTGTGGACCACAAGATTTCAACGATAATTGTAATTCAAATATGTTCATATATTCCTATTGCACTAAGCTCATGACCGAAGCCTTAACAGTTAGTTATGTATCACCACACCCAAGTGCTTTGCCTACACCCGTACCACATCAAATGAAATATGCATTTCTGTTGGAGCGACCAACACGGAAGGAGGAGTTTACCTCAATAGATCTATTCACAACATCCGCGCTTACTCTAAGTAATCAACCGTTCATGATTGTGTGGACTTTTATGAAAAATAAGGCAACTTAGGCATTCAACAAATGTTTATTGTACTTGTGTCCATATGTAAAACAAATAATGAGTTTAAGTAAAAATGAGCATGTATTGTCACCCCAAAAGTAATTCAAAATAAGTACAAGTAAGGCCATGAACTCACCGTAATGACAAGCAATGGATTATAAGTTATAACGATATATAATGTATCTTGAAGTACGAGCTTTAACGATGACCTACGAAAATATATTGATTGAGTCTTAGGATAAGGTATGATAACGGGAAAATGTAACAAGTTTACATATAGTTATTAACTTTGATCATAATATTGTACATAGATCTTATAGTGGTTAAATAATTTGTTATAGCAAAAGTTTAACAAGTATGAAATATCTTAAGTGTCATTTGTCTAAATGTTTTCTTATGTCCATTTTGAGTTAAAATGGGACTTATGGTTTATGAAATCGTGTGTCATTTTACGTTAATGATTATGGTTTTGAATAAGCTTAAATGTAATACTTAAGTACTAAAGGTCATTTGATTCGGTGTAATACGGCAGTTTTAATATTATAAGTTTTCCCGTTAGATTTAATAATCACTTGATGACACATGATAATCAATCTTCTGGAGTCGTAATCCACGGCGAGATATGAATTGAAATTTACGTTATTGTCTTTTATTTTATGCTTGATTATCGAATATTTTTTCTTTGGATTTTTTTTTTATAGAAAATTTTGAAAACTATTTTAGCCAAAAGAAAATATTTTACTAATTAAAATTGGACTACAACTAATGACGAATAGAAATTAAGCTAGAATATGATAATAAAAGATATGATTGTCAAGTGAGGTGAAAAGGGAATTAAGTGTGAATATCTATTAAGCCCGTTTAATTAATACCTATCATATTTTCTCACAACGTTGGCTTATATTGAAAACAATTCTTTTTCTTGTTGGTAATAATTACTAGATCTAAATAATTAATTATCCAAACGGCTTTTGCCCGTTAAAACAATCAATCAAATATATCTAAAAATAATCCAGAAATTATAATCAATAATCTTTGATACCCGTTTAAAAAAACTATTTTCTCACGGTTTATTTTGAAAACAATTCTTTATCTTGGTAAAAATTACTTGTTTTTAGATGATTAATTTTCTAAACGGATTTTGCCCGTTTGATGTAACCAAAAATCAACCCAAGTAACTGAAGATTATAAATCAACAATTTCTAAGTTTTTCACACTCAAATCCAAATCACTATTCACTTAAGAAACATAAAAATAATCTACTCACTAAGCATAACTATTAAGCCAACAATAATAATCTCAACAATAATAAGCATTTTTCTGCACTAAATATTTAAGCTATAGGAGTAAGGTACGAAATTAGAACCCAATTCAAAAGATGAAACGAATTTAATCACTCGATTTTATAAACTTATTAAATTTTAAAGTTTACTTCTTTCTAAGCTTTAATATAACCAAATAATTAATAAAGTTTGTGACTTTATTAACTAATTAGCTTATTAAAACTAAAAAGTTTTAAACTTTAGTAGTAAGCTAGCTTATAAACCCTTACGCTTCTCACCTTAGGCTGAGATGATGGGAAACTAAGAAAAGATCAAAACTTTATCAAAAGTTAGAGAATAATAAGCAATAATAAGCTATAAGCTAGTAGCTTTAGTTCAAAATATTAAGTATTTTGAAAAGAAAAAGCCAAAAGCTATGAAATTTAAGGTTTTAATAAAGATTTAAAAACCTAAATAGAAAATAAGCTAAAAATAAGCTAATAAAAAAGCTAAAGATTAAAACTTTATAAACTAAAAATGCTAGATCTAAAGTAATAAGCTAATGAATAGCTTATTATAAAAGAAAAAGTAATAAAATCATTTTTTTATAAGGTATTTAAAAAAAACAAAGAGTAGATCTAAATTGTAAAAGAGTTTAAAATAAAGTAAAAAATAGTGCTTATTAAATAAGCTATATCTAAATAAGCCACAAAAAACTAATATGGCTTACTAGATGAGAAAAGAAAAAAAAGATCGATCTGTCTTTGAACAGGTCAAGTCTAATCACATGGTAACCACTTGTGAATGGCTAAAGTAATAGACTTAAAAGCGCTTAAAACACAAATACAATGAAGTCACGGAGAATATAGTGAATTCCGGTCGTTATGTCCCACGGAGACTCAATGGTGTGTAAACACTTTCGACGATAGAATGATCACTAAGGATATTAATCAAAAAGGTTTTGGATGGATAATAACACTCTCGAAAAAGTTTATAAAATAAAGCGACTTAAATGCAAATTAAGAAAATTAAAAAGATAAAATGTTTTGTGATTAATAAAATAAAATGACTTAAATAAACTATTTTAACTAAAGCGTAAACTCAAATTATCTAAAAGCGTTACTTAAAATGGAAACGTCGTTATTTATAAAATTATTTGGGCGCAGAAGACAAAACGTAAAATTTATGAAATAAAAGTCCTACTGAATGTAAAAACAATTTTATTACGTACTATATGACAAAAGAAAATTTTAGAAAAAAATTTATATTTTTTGACTTTTATATTTTTATTATGAATTAAATAAGATTTTACACTAATTAAATGTTTAAAAATACTAAAACTAATGAGAAAAATCGAAACTTTTTATAAAATACTTATCACTAATCTGATTTAAGAAAAATAGAAAAGTTGAAAAAGCTACTTTAAATAAGCTTGAAATAAGCTAAATAAGTCGTATAAGCTTAAACCGACAAAACGTATATAAGAGATTGATTGTGTAAAGAAATAACGAAAAAGTCCCAAGGGCAATTTGGTTTCTGGTACTCTTTTATCACTCTCCTAAATTTGGAGGTCTCGGTTCGAGCTGCCTCCACCCTTTTGCAATTTATTTTATTTTGGAATTTTACTTTACAAACTAATCAAACACACTAAGATAAGCATTTTTACAACTATGACTTTTTACAAAAACCACTGATAAGCACTTAATAAGCCAAAGATTTTCAACAGTGAACAAATGAAAATGGAATAAGAACTAGATTAAGCTAAAATGACAATAAGCTAGTAAATAAGCTAAGAGTTAACTGAGATATGCTGAACAACTAGTTATAAGCTATAATGAAGACTTAGTAAGCACAATGACTGACAATAAGAACTTAACAAGTTGCAAATAAGCACTTAATCTAAGCTGTTGCTCGATTAATTGTTTTAAATCACTAGCCACCTTTAAACTAAATTTTAAACACTCTAATAAGCTAGGAATTGAAGATAAACACTTGGACCAACAAGTAGACCGGTTAAACTCTCTAAAAGCTATTTTACAAGGTTTGGCTTACACTAATAAGCTCTTGAGGGGCTTATGAAAACCGATAACCGACTTATTGATACACTTAAACAAAATGGATGAATTAAAAGTAACTATCGACTAACTAAATAAGTTGCAAAATACAAAATAAGCCTTTGAGACCTTGAGACATCTAGGTGAGCTTCTCAAAAAGCTAAGTTACATAAGCTACTGGTCACTAAATAGCTCTCTGAGAGCTTATGAACTAAGCTATCAAATCTGTGCACAGGGGAATTTCTCAGACAAGGGTCTAAAACAAGCTATGAATTAAACACTTTATAAGCTAATTAAAACTGACCTAGTATTTTTATAATTTTCTTAAGCAACTAAATTTTACTATTCTAAAAGCTTATGAGCCAATTCTCAGTATTAAACACTCAGTAAAAATCTAAGTTTTATTCAAAAACGACCAAGTGAAATTTTGACTTTTTAAACAATATTAAAAAGTTGACTAACTTGAAGTTTGAATCCAATTTGTGGACGAGATATTGATGTATTATGATGAGATAAACCTAATGCAATCTATATCTATGTATTTAGAACACAAAATAAGAGTTTGATTTGGCAAAATCTATGAGTTGAGAAAGTTGAGACGATAAATGAAATTGTTGACTTATGAGCTTTGCGGCACAAGTTATGACTCAAATGAGTTCTAATAAGATAACCAAACTTGAAACAACAAGCTCTAACTCTTGAGCTAACCTATGGCACAATGTACAAAGTCGATCCAAACACCATTGTTGGGATGGTATGCACTATACTTGAGCTAAACAGATTTATCTAAAGCAAACAATTGAAATGACTTCAACTACTCTAAATATAACTGAATAAGCAAGTTTAAACTACTTGTAACCTCGAACACAGTTAAGCAAAGAAACATGAAAATTAACTTACTAATGGTCCTTGCCACTATGGCTTGCCAAAGAACATGAGAACGAACCTATATTCTATTTCTATCAACCCAATGAATTCTAAATCACCCCAATTCAAGCTCGCTTCAACCCATTTCCATTTCCACTTCGGTTTTGACCCGTTTGACTTTCTTTGACCAAAACCAAATTGGCTTGAAACTTAAATGCAAGCTTGCAAAAGCTATATAAAGCTTATGTAAGCTTGTTTGAGCTTATAAATAAGCTACTTGAAACTTCAACATCGATTTTGAATTTGGAAATTGCAACGATAAACATAACAACATGAAATGGTAATATAACTTGAATTGGTACTTGAAATTGGTTTATATTGATAAAACAACTTAAAGAGAATACAATACAACAAAAGATTACAAACTTTTAACTTAACTAAAACTTTTATACTAAAACGACATTAATGAAAATTTAAAAACTAGTAGACGCTTTAAGACTCTTCCTTCTTGCTTCTTTTATAATCCAAACTTCTTTTCTCTTTCTTCTGAATAGTTCCCATCATAAATTAGGACCATTGGATAGCTTAGAGTGATCTTGGCCATTGAATGGATTTTTGGCGCCAAAAAGAGTTTATCCACTTGGAGGTTGAGTGAGGTGGGAGGATGAAGCATTAAATGCCATTTGGATTGTGGTGGAGGAGGGGGGAACAAGATATGAGGTGGGTGATGGGGTGAGTGATTTCGGGGAAGCGGTGGGAGAAAGACTTTGGCGGGTAAGCTTGGTTTGACCGTTTTTGATGGTGGGCTAATATATGATGGGGTCCAAATCAAATATTGTGAGGTCCAAAAGGAAAGCGGGGTCAATTTGGTTTGTGATAGGGTCCAAAGGTCAAAAGGGTTTTAAATGACAAGGACTTAGTGTGTAATTTCTGAAATATCAAGGACCTTTTCTGCCAATTCATCAAAGTTGATCCAAGGGTTAAAAGTGACAATCTCAAAAAGTACAAGGACCAAACTTGCCATTTTCCAATTTCCAGGGGCCATTTCTGCCAAATTTCAAAGTTGAAGGACCTTTTCCGCCATTTGACTAAAGATTCATTCAAGGACCGTTTTGACAATTTAAAATATTTGTGGACCTTGAATGATATTTTCTTTATTTTGATATACCGAGGATTTTTTGACAACTTTTGAAACTTGGGGACTAAAGCGCCAATTTTGCAAACTTGATCGTTTTCATCGATTTTGATATTTTGCATTTAAAACACATAAAACAACGATTTGTGATATTTTCATCATTTTGATTCATTTTGAGTGTTTTCGGATGATTTTCAGGTTTATATTATGCAAAATGATGAGTATTTGACAACATCGTGAAACAATTAAATAAAGTGAGAAGAAGAATATAAAAGAAATAAACTAAGTTGGAAACATTAAATTCATTGATAAGCAAGAAGTTGGATACAAAAACACTTAAAAATAAGCTATAAATCACAAATAAGCAATAAGCTAAACTATTCTTTACATAATCTACTCTACTCTCTACCACTAAGGCTACCCCAGTAAGGGATCTCAATCATTCCATTTTCTCTGCGTCGGTTTTCTCTCAGATGACTTACAGACGATTTTTACCACACCAAGGCGACCTCTACACTACAAAAAACATCACAAAATACATTTTATATATAATTAAATACACACAAACACACACATAAGAAACACAAGACATCGGTCGTGTACACGATCGAAAGAAAAAAAAAAAGTTCATCAATCGAAACCCCACACAAGGGCGATCGACTTCAAATCGATCGCATAAATCGATCGTTTGCTATTACTGCGAGTAGCCTAAATTTATCCTACTCCTACTATCTAAAAAATAAACTATCTAAAAAATAAACTGCTACTCAAAAATAAAAAGAAGTGTGTGTGTTATTTTGGTGTCTGGTCCGCTTCATGTATAGCCAAATAATTGGTTCTCGATCCTTCCCCCAATATTTCTCGTACACCTATAAAACATACAATTTGAATGATTAAGTCCTGAGTGTCCTCGCCTTCAACTCGAACATGATAAAAAAAAATTTAAAAAAATAATAAAAATAATAATAATAAAAAAAATTAAAAAAAAAAAATAAAAAAATAAAAAAAAAAAAAAAAAAAATTAAGGAGTTAACCCGACCACAGCTTGAAACATGTGTAAACTCAACTAGTCTTTAACCCATTTAATTTTTGTTACGGAACAAGAGGGGTCATGCGGAGTTAAAGGACCTTGATGAAATTTTGATTCGTAGTGTTAATATTCGTAAAAAAGTATCAAATTTTTGTAAATGCACCCGGTCTAACGGAATCGTGTTTTAGTACATGTTTAGTTGATTCGTTAGTATGTGAAAAGTAGACTCAATTTCTATTAAAACTCAACAATTTCAATTGAAATCGCATTTTTTTTTTTCATTTTCTTGGTAGAACATCACAACTTTTTTTTACAGGGTTTGAGTGCGTGTGGTGGTGGGTTTGATGAATTAGTTGGTAAAAGTGAAAACTATAGTTCAAAAAAATTGTGCACCCGGTCACTTGGTTTGATCGCTAATTTTAACAATGTTAATTTCGTGTTTATATATTGGCAAAGTGTGTGCATGATTTCTTTTGAACGTCTTAAACTACATGATGTTTGTAGTTTGTACAGTGTATACTTTGTTTGTCTACGTGGACAAGTTGTTACGTAAATGGTTGAAACTTGAAAGTTAAGAAAGTTGAGAACTGAAACAGTGCAACTAAAACTTCAATTCTTCAAATGCCTCTATAATCTATTACCTGCCTATATGGATCAAAAGTATACATGGGCCTTTTAGTAACCTTTCTTATCTTTCATATTTGGACCCATAAATGACCTTTTTTAACAAAAGACCCATAAAAGATTTCGATAATCTTGATCCATATTGATCATTCGATCTTAATAGAAATGAAATAAGGAACTGATCCGTTTTACTATAAAGTTTAAACTCTTGTTTATAAAAAAATATTAAAAAATGACTCGGAACAAATTAATGGCTAGTTGATCGAATATTTTTGTCACAAAACTCTCACACCAACAAACCAAACGAAAATTCCACAAATTAAAAAAAATAACAAAGTTGCTTTAATTTTATCAGTTCACTCGTTTTGGACTAATCCTTTCATATTCCGAAAATCAATAAAACTTTAGACAAAGGCCAATTGCATTCAAATAATACATACTGTACTTCTAGTTAGATGCATACACCTTTTAAGGGTCATGTTAGATGATATGAATTTGGAAGATGACGCACCATATGTTGTTACCTTCGCCCTCGTATAATTGGTGTTCCCTCTTAAAGAACAATGTTTATACATGACCAGACAGCCTGTTTGATAAAAGGTATATACTAGAAAGGTTGATTAAAACAATTGGTGGCTGAGTTTTGCAAAAGCTTGGATTATTATACTATAAGGGTCCGTTTGGTTTATAGGTGAGTTTGGAATAGAATTTGGATTTGGTTTAGGATTGGAGAAAGAAAAATATATTTATTAAATGTATTTTATAATAAAATTATAATAAAAAAAAATATCATTTTAAAATATAAAAAAAATGGTATGTGAAAGTAGAAAGTGGTGGGTCCCACTGGTTTTGCTAAAACACTCCAAGTTAATGTGGAATGAAATTTCATTCCTTCTAACATTCTTTTATTAAGGGTGCGTTTGGTTTCTTCATTGGAATCACTATAGGTATGACTTTGATATAAAGAATGTAAGAGATTCGGTATGACAATTTCATTAATTGTGTTTGGTTTGTTTTTTGAGACATGGGTATCAAAGATTAGTGGGTTTATTTAAATAATAATAAATAATTTTTTTGAGTAGAAGGATTATATAGTGGTGGGGCTAATTATGAATTAAATTTGTACTTTATGACTATGAGACAAAAAAATTAAAGAGAAAAATATGATAGAATGAATGATAGATTCATAGACACCCATATGGTCTCCTATCACTTTTGATAGATGCTATGGGTTTGATACCATCATTGCATCATAACAAACATTAAGTATCACTTTGACTCCCATACCTTCATTCCCATATACCTCAACCAAACGCACCCTAAAAGAATAAACCAAACAACACATTATTGTCACATCAAACTTAAAACCCAATCCAAAGTATCAAACCAAACGCATCCTAATTTTTCGTTTACTAAAGATGAATGATGTAAGCAAACTTGAAGTGATCACATTAATTATTCCAAATGAAAAAGTCTTACTTGATTTTAGTTAGCAAGTTATTTTTATATAAAAATAAAAATAAAAATTTATCCGGTTTAAGTGTGTGTAGTAGGAGCTCAACTCTCACTAGTCACAAATTAGACAACCAAAGTTTAGATACCATAGGTAAACCAAGGTTTGTTAAACAGCTAAAAGCTTGATTAAAAATTGGTTATAAGACTTTGTATTTGCATGTGATCTTTGTGTGCGAAGAAGGTTTTAGTTTAGATTTTTCACATACTTTTGATACAATGTTTGTTTTTATTAAGATTAATTAGCAATAGGTACTAATATTTTATTTATATTCTTTTTGTTTTTATATCATCACTTGAGCTTTTAAACACAATAAATACTAATTATGAGTCGTTGCATTATAAGCCAATGTAAAAGGTTGTTCTTATGCATCGGTATAATTTCGTGTGTTTGTTTGCATCTTGTTGTTACATTTAGTCATTTATAATCCCGTACATAATTTATAGAACTTTGGTTATTGCGATTAATTTTATGTAACAATAGTAATGACAACACTAATAATAATAACAACATCAATAGAGTTTTACTAACAACAACTTTTAGATTATCTATGTGTTCACCAAATGCCACTTTTACACCAAATTTGTTAATTTTGTGCACAAGTACAAAAAAAAAATCTCCAATGTATGCAATAAACACTACACCAATTTAGTGTGATTTACATAGTAAAATTGGATGTAAGTTTACAGTCATGATGGAAACAGCGTGTAAAAGGAAATTATTTTAAAATTTTAACCATTAAATAAGTCATCAAATTAATACAGAGACATTAGAAGACTTATTAAAAACTACTTTTTACATGAAAATGTTTTCCCCCATAAACCCTTATACACAAACATTTAATCAATCGTGTAAAAACAGTATATAACATATCTTATGCAAACCAGCAAACACGAACACTTATAGATCTTGAACAATATAACAAACCAAGACCAAAAGTATTGTCTTTTCCACAGTTAGTCAACACTAACATTCAAACAACTTCTTTCATATGGTAGTATTAATTACACAACACGTCACCAACGTGTTATGATCAAATCAAGCAACACACAAACACACTCGTTTGTTTTTGTGTGCGTTTAACCGACACAAAAAGGATGAGGAAGGAGAAAAATTTTCTTTTTTAATTCATAATTAAGTCAATAATAATCCAATATTTAATCAAACGTATTTATATGCTTAAAATTCTAATGGAATATTTATAATATCGCCTTGGTTAAGAAAAGATAATATTCTATTTAATTAAAAGATTTAATTCTTATCTCATAAGAAAAGTAAATTCTTTATTCAATCAAAAATTTATGCTTGTCAAATAAGAATATTTTTTCTCTTGATCCTAGTTAATTTTATAACTGAAAATCCATAATATTTTCGGCTCATCCAACGCCCTATTGGTTTTGGCCCAAATCTATTGGACCAATGTTTAAAACTAACTACTAACTTGATTAAGCCACCAATACATGCGTGTTTGACCTTATGATCTCGTAACTTATCGCCAATATAAGTTTCTGTTAATACTTTGCACACAAAACCAACAATTCATACCCACGCCAACAAAAGGTGAAAAAAATAAAAAGTTTATATGTTTTGTTAACTTAAGTGAATCAACTGATTTAATCTAGGAGTCTAAATACAACTTGTCATGTATGTCTGAAAGGCTATGCATACCTAGCTTACATTACAATATATGGTGAAACTCTCAAAATATCATATTAAAAGTTATGATCTTTTTACTACTTATGTTAAATGTTCGAACTTTCTAATGAGTGCTAAATCACGTATGATTTATCATGCAAGTATCAAAATTGAAAAAGAAACTTGAAAATAATGAAAAAAGAAGTTCGACAAATATTATAGTAAGCTCCATCTTTATTGAAAGACAATTAAATGATAGTCGCGGTTGGGGTGTTAACAGTCGAGAACTTTTAACGAGCTTCGATTCAGGTTTCGTTAACTCGATCTCGAAACATCTTTCGAGTTCGAGCCGATCTCGAACAAATATTATTGCTCGATTAGTTTAACGGAGAAACTTTATAAAATAAGATTAATTTCGGCTGCGTTCGTAAGCTCGTTTAAATATCTCGAGTCAAACGAGCCGAACGAGCCAAACGAGCTAGCCGAGCTTAACGAGCTAGCAAAGCTATTGGAGCTTAACGAGCTAACAAAGCTATTCAAGTTTAAAGAGCCAAGCACCAAGTCCATAAATTAATTTTTATTTTATAACATCAAATAAATATTTTTAATAGAATTTAAAATCAAGTTATAACATGCATTGCATATTACTCCGTAGCATCTTATACTAAAATTATATGCTTTCTTGAAGTTGAACCTACTGTTGGGCTTTTATGACCTTCCTGTTTTTCTCAGTTTGTTTATCTCTTTCGATGTGGGATTGCTCTTCTTTTTATTTCTTGTTTTCCTTTCTTTGTTTTTACGCTAAATTTTTTTTATACAATGTTAAAAATTACATTGTTAAATTTTCACTTTTAGATCTCCCAAAACTTATACGCACGACATTTCAAAAATTGAGGCACCAAGTTTAAATGTCTATAAGCAAGCTAGAATTAATACAACTCGTCATAATATACAAAAATATCTCGTAATAATACACAAAACAGTATGTAAAAGATATATCAATCGGACACGATGATTTATAGTGGTTCGGTCACGAAATCCTCTTCACCCTACTACACTCACCAAGTTTCCGACTCGAGAGTTACTTCATTAAGTCAACACTAACATCCCATTGCCTCAAAGCATCTTAAGTCTTTAACTTGCACTTGACAACCAACCACATTTGAAATGTGTGTCGTGGTATACAATGCGAAAACCATACCAATTTATGCCAATCGATTACTTCTCCCTTCTCCATAACCGTTTCCCACACAGTCCCAACCGAAAAATGCATTTCCACGCCATTTAGATCCCTCCAAACCAATTGACCAACTTTGTTTGGTTCGAGCATTGGAACAGTAACGGAATATATCATAGGAACCTTTATTAACCATTCCTTCGGCCAAATCCAAATTATATTGTTTATGACATCAACAACTTTATAAGATATTTGAAACCCAACCCTAGTAATATCACGAACCGTGAGCAAATTCATAAGAAGGCGTAATGGGCACCATCTTCGAACCAAACCGAGGCTAATGTACCATCCCATAGACGATAAATTGACGGATCAAAGGACGTACCTAAAGCATTTTTTGCCAACCCCAACTCATGTTACCACGAAAAAGAACGTCCCAAAAATTACGACTCATTTAACGTTAAGTGCTTTAAATATGCGTAGTAATTAATGCCACATTAGACGACTCAAGTCCTAACACTAAGACCACCTTCGTTTTTTAAAACTCATTATGTTTTATAGCCCAAACATAACTAACCTATTACCCTTGTGTTTTAAGGCCTAAACATACTCAACCTATCCTTTGTGTTTTAAGGCCTAAACACATAAACCATCTTAACACTAATTTGAAATATAATGGATGATACAATGTGTTGTATGGTGGTGATACGTGATGTTGTATAATGGTGATCGAAAACATGATTATGTAATGGAGATAAATGTATAATCTAAAAATCAATAACTCTAAGCTTGATATGATTGATCATTCCTTGGCAAGAGCTTCCAATATATAAAGATAACAAGAAGTTTCAAATGTTTCAAGATATTAATTAATCTTAAAGTTAAAGCTTAAACAAAAGAGATCAAATTTGTAGGATACCAAACTTGATAGGATTGATCTTCTCTTGACTAATTGCATGAAAATGTAGCTTACTTGCCACTTTATATAGTTTGTGTAGCCAATTGTTTTTTTCTTATGTATGTAGCATACTTTTGAATTCGGTCTTTTTGGTGTATCGTGTGACTAGTTCTGTGATTTGACCATCTTACCCTTCAATTTACACACTCTTATTTAGCCAAGAGATGGGTAAATCGGACAAATAATATAAACAAATGATCACACGATACATAAAAAAATGACATTTAAAAGTATGTAACATCGATCTAGAAAAAAATAAATAAATGAAGAAATATAGAATGCGACAAGTAAGCTAAATTTTCGTACAATTAGTCGGCCCTTTTAATTTTTGTGCAATTTAACATTGTTTTCTTACAGTATTCATGTACATACATGTGACTTTGTTTATAATCACAATGTTTATCATATTATAGGAGTATAAAATGTATACAAAATTAACCAAGACCTTTTTACTAAAAATGTCAAAGAAATTGATGAAACCCCAATATCAATTTTATGTATGACTCTTACCTTGTTTGTATATTACGCTACTAGTTTTTACTTCTAGAAATAATAATTAAGTTATCAAAATTTTACAGTTAATAATAATTAGTCTTCCAATTAAACCTTACTGAATTTTCTCTTTTAAAAAGTTTGTATTCAAGTTGTGTAAAGAGGAATCATCCCACATTGAAAGAAGGAGAAAATTTAGAGAGAGATATTCTTATATAAAAATCTAGACACCAAGATCAAAGTGAACAATAGATAAAAGGCATGTTATCTATAATGATTTTTGTTATGTTTAACAAAATTTAACTTCAAGTTTTGCTATTAAGTAAATTCTACGAACTTTTGTTCAAGTTATAAAAGATGTATTTTTCTTCTTTTAAACGAGCTTTTTTGAGTTCGAGCTTGAGTTACTAAACGAGTTAATCGAGTTCGATCTCTTTAGTGAGCTTTTTAAGCTTGTTTTTGGAACATAAGAAAAAGATTGGAAAAATTATCGAGCCTCGAGCTCGAGCTCGAACAGTTAAAAGATATTCGAGCTCGAATTCGAACATAAGTTTAAAATTTTGTTCGAGCTCGAGCCGAGCTCGAGTCGAGCAATTGATAAACGAGCCTAGCTCGAAATGCCTGAAACTCGACTCGGCTCGGATCGTTAACACTCCTAGTCGCGACAATGTAATTTGTTTCATTTAACGATTAACGATTTTTAATATATGTATTTTTATCAAGAAGAGTGTGAAAGTGAATATTTTCTCCGATTATAAAATGAGCGGTTAGGATTAAGGGGTTGTTTGATAAATTGATATGATTTAATATTGAATGAATCGAAGGTGTTGGATAATTCAAAGATTACGAATGAGTATGTCCCGAACCAAGATGAGCGTTTGAAAATTCTTCTGAATCAACACTCTGAATGATTAAAATTACAATTTTATCCTTTATACTCACTTAGTGTACATTGAAAGTACGCCAAATTACCAAAATCTACTTTTTTGCTACCCATTTCACCAATCTGAACCAAATATATTATCTTTACCAATTTGAACTATAAAGGTCACTTTCACCTCTTTCTCACATTAAATTTTTTCTTTCACATACCACATACTGACACAAACACCTCCACCTCACCCACTTCCTTGCTCATATTTTGTTTTCATTCATGTCTTCTTTAACAAGTTCGTCTTCTTCAGTTGGGATGTCTAAATCCCACACCTTAAAAATGTCATCCGACAGTGGTTCAGTCACAACTTCAGACAACACAAAACCCAAATCGTCATCTTTAGTATATTCAATCTTCATCATCTCATCGTTATAATTTGGAAGAAAAGGTTGTTGCTTTAAAGCAGATAAAACATCATGGCCACGCCTAGCTTCACCTTCACACGCCTAGCTCACCTTCAGCGCCTGGGCCCTCGCCTCCTTTCCTCCACAAGCCCAACACACGCCCGGACACGCCCACGCCTAGCTCACCTTTCCTCCGCGCCCGGGCCCACGCCCAGCGAGCAATCTCGCCCAGACCCCGCCTCCCCACGCTCAGCCACGCCTAAACATATTCTTGGCTCGTCTCCACGCCCATGAATTCGCCTCTGGCGTGTATGGTTTAAAAGCTATTATGAGTGCGAATCTAACGTATAATATTGAAAGTTCGTTTTAGAAAAATCATAAGCGATGTTTATATCGTAAAGTAACAATAGAAAGAGTTCGTTTAAGAAATTCTATCTTGAAAGTAAATATTAATAAAACACCAAATCTTATGTAAAATAAAAAATGTCTCATGAAATTATATAAACATGATGGTGTTCCATCATATTAAAAAATAGTTTTATAGTGTCAATTCTCGAATGTCTCAAAAATAAAATTTTCAATACATTATGGGTATCGTAAGTTGTGAAGTAAGGAGTACAAGTTGTCATATTCAAATAAAGTATAATAGGAAAAGTACTTCAATACTAGTAACTAATTAAAAAGTAAAAAAGGACAAAATAGGGAAAGGAGGGTCACTGAATCATTTTGCATGCTATTGGCCTACATGATTCAGTACTTGTCTAATTGTTTCAGCGCCATCAATTTTTTTATCAAACAAGATAGCTCTGACCGATTCATATTTTATCTTCTTAGTGGTTCAATTCAAAAGCTATCAAACAAGATTAAGTCTTATTTCTTCATATATTTTATGATCTCCTATTAACTGACCTTATTAAATACACTTGTAAATGAGACACGAAAACTCCTAAGTTGTTCGATTATAAAATTACTTACTCTCTCGATTTATAGCATTAGATATCAAGCGTGAGTAATGTGAAATTCGATCTTCAAAATACTCAATTCATGAAACTCTCAAACGTTAGCAAGGCTAGAGACTATTAATGTGGGATGTAAAGACTAAAGAGTAATTAATGATCCTACTATATAAGTGATATATATATATATATATTTTTTACTATTAGAGTAAGCGAGTGTGAAGCCGCAGCGATCGTGAGGATTGACGGCTTCAAAGGACTTACTTTGTAACGACACTTAAACCTTAGGGACTAATTTTGCCAAGTTGCTATAGATAGCAATTAATGATGCAGGACTTACTTTGCAACAACACTTAAACCTCAAGGACTGTTTTGCCAAGTTGTGAAACTTTGCATTTAATGTTTGGACTTACTTTGTAGCGACACTGAAACTCGAAATTTGTTTTGCCAAGTTAGCAAAGTTTGCATTTAATGCTCTAATGTTTTGCTTGTTGTGCAAAACTTATGTACGATAAATAGTATATAGATACAATTGTATAAAAAGTGAGTAAAGACATGATTGATCTGACAATTATCTAACGAGTTTGAGCTTAGAACGTAAGTTAAACAGAGCTCCAGTCTAATTTTAAACTCAGTTTTGAAATAAAAAATTAACCTCAAGCTTGAATTTAAAACTCAATTAAGATCAAGTCAGGTTTCAACTCCGAATAGCTCAAACTTTGCAATATAAGATATGTCTGGTAAAACTAGATGTAATCTGATAGTTGTAAGTTGGTAACTATTAACTGTAAGTTGATAACTGATAGATGAGGATGATAGCTACACGCTGTTGTGATTTTGTTTTATGTTATTGTTTGGAAAGATACTTGAAACTCGTTTCTGTAAAGTGTAAAATGACATTAAAAGAGGTATGCATAATATGAAACAAAAAGATAATGCATTAATCATTGATAACATGCGTTCCATATTGATAAATGAGCTATTAAGTTTTTGTTTCATGATAACGGACATCATGAGTTCATGTAATGGTATGTAATTTGAATGATGATGTAATTATTTGTGACAGAAGATGTTGCAAGTTTAACTTTTTTTTTTAGCATATTTCTTCCGAAAAAACAACACAAATTAGATAATATAGAAAGCGTTATTATATTAACTATTAAAGGCATACTTGAAAAGCATAAAAAGTTATAGTTCAACGCTTGGAAAAGGGAATATGTAGTCAGGGCCGACAAATGAATTTGGAGGCATCGAGCGAAAAATTAAAATAGGCCCCATTAAAACTAAAAAAAAAAACTTAAAGGTGTCATAAAGGTGTTCACTTATAACAATTTCTTATAATGAGCCTTTAATGATGTTATATTTATTGCAATATGAGTTATATTTAACTAACGCGATTCTGAAAGAAGAGCGATCGGATATATAACAACTATAAAAGTTTAGAATAATTTGTTAGCTTTTAGTTTAGGAGCGCATATCTAAAATAAAAGGCAAGTTTGTGTTACTAAAGCTATACACTATCTAACTACTTCCTCCGTCTTAAAATATATATATATATATATATATATATATATATATATATATATATATATATATATATATATATATATATAGGGATTGGATCGTTTGAAAAGTCATCTCAAGAGAAAAGTGAGATAAACGATCTCAACCATTGATCACCTCCCATTCCTCTTCTTTTTTCCTCCCAACTCAAGGGGCCTATTTGTTACTTTTTATTTTTAGGGTAATATTTGTAAATTCATCTCCCATCCCTTCTTTTTGATCTGTTTCTTTATTTTCTTTTATTTCTTAGTGCCTTCTTTTTTAGCTATTTAACAACCTAAAGAAGTGTTTGGTTATCGTTAATACTACAAGCGTATATTAATTTGGCTGAGTTGAAAGAAATCGTTATGAAATACATAAATTTCTACAATATACCAACTGAACGAAAAACATCAAAAACCTTATGAATTAAAGTAATAACAGACGATATAACGTATTCTTTTCAAAGGTGCTCTTGGCCTTGATAGACTCCTTTCTGACACTGTTTGTAGAGCTTTTGCGCCAGAAGCATCACTACCCTCCTTGGCAGCATCCTTTAATTTAAGATGGGCACTTAAGGCAAATTCCGCACAATAACATGCAATTCCTTTGTCTCCATTCCTGGAAGCTAAGTCTCTAGGTGTACTACCTGATGGGTATGTTGGACTAGAATCCGTCAATGATCCAGCTGCAGCACCTTGTGATACCAGGAAAGCCACCGTGCCCTCTCTGCAAAAAAACCATAGGTTAGGAAACAAGATTTACTATGTTTTGCTAGATACCAAAAATGATATACATAGAGAGAACATGTTCGACCCAGTCACCTAGATCAATAACCTCCGATCTACTTTTTCCAGATCCAAATGCACCTGAATAGCGAAAACATCATACATCAACATCAAAATCGAAAAAAATAGTGTAATCATAACAACAAATATAACTATAATTTTAACTAACACGACAAAAAACAAAACAAAGCGCTAGATTATATCGAATCACAAACGACCAAAATAACAATATATATTCATACAAACTAATTTAACTAATATTTCAACAAACGCCTAAGAATAACACAATCAATCTATATAGTTGATTCGATCTTATATATACAATCATAACCAAATAAAAACTTCACAACTATTTTAACTACTTTAACTAATTTACTAACATTTTAACGAGCACATAATTACATATGAAATATCATATCAACTAATTTAACTAGATTTCGATAAACTATTTTAACTAGGCACGCAAAGAACGCCATACCACCGCTAAAACAACTACGGATGTGTATTCATTTAACTTTAAAGCTTTTCCTTAGTAGCATCAAACTTTAAATCATCTCATGGATGCACTAATCATATTCATAGATGCACTTAAGTAAACACATACTTAAGCTCGAGCCTTAGCGAGTGAGCCCAGGTTACTCAATACAATCAATGAGAAAACACTTATTTTTCCCCAACTGCCAATAGACTAGACTTTTATTTGAGATTCCATAAATGCTTCTTCCCCTAGAAAATGGACACACATGTCCTTCTCACAAACTCCATTTTGTATAACTACACTCACTTATGGTGATTTAACTCCAAAGAATCCAATTTGGAAATTTGGTGTGGCTTAAAAGTACATTGGACTTGGACCAAAACTAACTAGTATAAAAGGCAGGATGCCTATTTAATATCCTAAGGCTTTGTCATTGTTAATTATAACCATGTGATATTGGAATTTATTGGGCATCTAACAGCTTATGAAGTTGAAAGAGAAGAACAACATGTATGATTTGTTATACAAAGATGTAATGTGAAGAAAAACCTTGTTGGATTGCGAATCTCAATGATCGGTAGAAGGGACAATTAAATCGAAAGGATTGTCAAGGCAAGTGGCATTGTAAGTGGTGTATCCTCTCCGATCTCGGTGAGATATTTGGTCAACATATTATGATGGATCTAAACACACACCTTGTGTTAGTGATACTTTGAGTTATATTAATAAGCACGCGAATATACTTAGTAATACTTAGAAGATGTAATGTAAGTAAGAATAGTTTAACACAAAGCTCCAATATTATTAAGAAATAATCTGAGTGATCTTGTTTATCACTAGGGTTATACCTTGAAGATTACGTGAGTAATTCATTCTCTAAACAATGACCTAGGATCTCCTTTTATAGCACAAGGAGTCCTTTACAAGATAAGTATAATGCTAACAATATAGAATATACACAAGATCTTTTCTATACTTATCAATACACGGATACATAACAATTATCCTAATAGCGGTGGTAATATATGTCTTGGCGGTGGTAATGTGTTTCCACCGCTAGTGTAATCTTCAAAGATTGTCTTCCACAAGACTATCGATGGTAGCTGTTAGTATTATTCCCAACAATCCTCCCCTAAACTTATGATTTCTTTGCAAATCAATAAGTTTCTTCAATCTGCATCTTACGTAAGGATTTGGGAAATTCTTTCAAACACTTCACTTTCTCCTTAATTCTGAATAGCTCTTGAACATTGATCTTGAAGCCTAAGTAACAATGCCCGACCTTCTCATTATATTCATGAACTCTTATTATTGTACACAACATCACGTTGAGAGTTCCACTGAGTGGGTATTCTTTCTCAAAGAAACATGAATGCATCCACTCCATCCGATGTAGAAACATGATAAACTTCACATGAATCATAATAAAACCATTTAGTACTGGGACATGAACATGAGAATTTCCGAAATCATCATTAGTATCGGTTCATAGAGCCTTCTTAGATTAATCCATAACCGCATTTCCTTCATATCTTTGAGATTTTCAAGATCAAACCTTTCTTGAACCAATCTCCACAAAGTATCCGGATCATGTCGTCACATGCTTTGATGAGTTCTTCAAATTGAATGAATGATGAAGTTTCACCACCTAGCCTTGTAATCTTCCATGTTGGAGCAAAATTGCTAGCGTAAACACTTCCCAATCAATAATAGGATGTCCGACTTGCAAGTGGTTCGGGATAAAATCTTCTTCTTCTATCAATATCATTCCGGTCATCCATTCTTGATGAATTTCTCAATTTGAACTTCTTGTTCTTGACAAATTTTGTCTTCTTAAATGTCCGAGATTCACTTTCTTTGGCCTTTCTCTTGATTAGGATACATTCTTTCTTCTTCTTCGAGTTCATTGGAATAAAATCTTGGTCTTTCCTTTTAACTCGTAGTAGATACCTTCAACTTTATCATCGGGCATTCCTTTGAGCGATGTCTTTTCCACCACCAACACGCAACAATAATCTTTCATCATTGAAATCACCGTGCCTTGGTTGGTTGTCTTGGTTTATTTTGACCCTTCTTGATGAAACAATAGCATCTTGAAGTGCTTGATTATTCTTCATCTGAATGAAATCCTTCAACTGCGGTTCTTTGTTCTTGCTAGGATTTATCTCGCAACTAGGTCAATTGCCTTCTTCTTGACCCTTTGGATCATTAGTAATCAAGAACTCAATCTCTTCTTCAAGAGGTACATAGTGAACTATGGAGTCTTTTCTCGAATATTGTAGGTGGAGCGATGGCTCGGATTTACATCCATTGGATCGGTGGTATCCATTCGCCTTGACCTTTTAGCCTCCATGAAGTCTGCAATCTCTATCTCCTCCAATCTTTTCTTATTAGCAACTTGATCTTCATTGATCTTTCTAGCAACCTCTGCATCATGAGCAATTTGAGCTTGTTCTTTCTTTGAAATCTTCATTCTTATTTGCTCTTTGCTCGCAAAACTTCTTTTCCTTTCTTTTCTTGATTTCTTCCTCTGCGGTGGTAATTTCTTACGTAGTGGGAATGAAATCGATGGTTGCGATCGAAAATTTCTTGCTCTAGTTTCTTGTTGAGGAACTTTTGAGTATCGCTTCCTCGAATACCTTCATCTCCAAAATCAATTCTCCTCCCTTGGTTTCAAAGATCTCTTTTCCTCCCTGTTTGGGAGAATTTCCCAAATCTTTATTGAGATCTTTTGAATCACCATCATCGGTGAGGATGGAGATGATATCACAATCTTTGCAGTTTTCCTTTGCTTCAACCCCTGCAACTCTTCCTTCAAGGTCTGAATCTCCTCTTTCAAATGTGTAATATCCTTGGCATATTGCTCCTTTAGTTGTGCCAAGCCTTTCTCCAGAGATTCAACTTGCTTAGCTAATTTGGTACAAAGTTCCATCAATTCCATAGGTTGCCCACTGCCCTCAACACTTCCAACTGTGTGACCTATTGGGAGAGGTGAATCATAGGGCACTGGCTCGGATTCCTCCCTAGTTGGACTAGAGTGAAACCTGTAACCACCACTTCTTGTTCCTAAACCAAAAGGATCAGGGACATGCTGTGTTGTAATGAGAGAAGTTGGATGTTTATGCCTCCTCTCATAGGTGTGAGAAACTGGTGGAGTGCAATCAATGTTTGGAAAAGTGTGTGGAAAACTAGAAGGGGGGGTTAAATAGTTTTACCAATTAAAACTTCCTTTTAAACTATTTAGATCGACTTATGTCAATCTATTTGGTTGTGTGTGTTGGATGTTGATAGACAAGCATATAAAGATATGTAATGAAAAGATAAGAGTAAGAAGCACAAAACCACAACGCGAGTATTTATAGTGGTTCGGCTACAAGGACACCTTACTTGCCCTACTCCACTCCCCGAGTCACCTACTCGAGAGTTTGTAAACACTACACCAATCTCCTTATGGCGGAGAAGCCTTCACAACGTCGCCTACCCTTTTTCCAGTGCTAGGCTAACCAGCGGGTTCTTTCACTCCAAGGTGAACCAAACCTACACAACGTCGCCTACCCTTTATAAGGTACTAGGCTAAGTACCTAGTTCTTTCACTCCAAGGTGAACTACACCTTCACAACGTTGCCTACCCTTTATTAGGTACTAGGCTAAGCACCTAGTTCTTTCACTCCAAGGTGAACTACACCTTCACAACGTCTCCTACCCTTTATTAGGTACTAGGCTAAGCACCTAGTTCCATTGCAATGGAGGAACTACTACCACACTACACCAACGACTAATCCCAAAGGAGATCTACTCCTTTACAACATCATCAAGGACATCTATATCCTTGGATCTAATGCTAGTCTATCTAGTACATCGAAACACACCATATCGAATGTACATCTAAGGCACCTTTCACTAATGCCATTGACTAGATCTACAAGACACCTTTCACTAATGTCTTGTGTCTTCACTTCTAAGCACCTTTCACTAATGCTTCTTTGTCTTGACTTCTAAGCACCTTTCACTAATGCTTCTTGTCTTGACTTCTAAGCACCTACCACAAGTGCTTATCCTATGAGCGATAGATACCCTTCACTAATATCTTTGTCTTGACACTTGAGACATCTTTCACTAATGTCTTCAACACTACACTTCTTTGAAGAAAGAAAGAGATCATCAAAAGAGGACTTCAATAGCCTTGATGATGAGGAAGCATGGCAACTCATGAACTTGAGCTTGCTTTCGACTTCAAAGGTGGTGATATTGCCTTTAAGAGGAACCTAGAAGATCACACAAAACAAAACTACAAACATAGATCTCTTGGATCTAAGGTTAGTGATTTAACTTTCAGGGAGAAAGTGTATTGGAAAGGGGTTGAAAGGGTGAGAAATAATGAAGAAATGGCTCACTATTTATAGAGAAAAATCTTCACTGTTTCCCGGATCCCACGGATCCTTCCACAAGGATCCGCTAGCGTTAAGCTAGGGATCCGTGGAACGCCTCTCTTGCCCATGGGTATTTTGGTTATGGGTCATGGGTCGTGGGTTGAACCATGGATCTTTGGTTAGATACAATGTATCTTTGAGTGCAATGCACTTAGTCACTTGGGTATGGGTTGATCCATTGGTTTATGGATATTATCCATGTATGATATAAGCATGATGTCATGCAATGGGTTATGGGTCAAGATCCATGGGTTATGGGCTTTGGGTTGTACCCAACTACATTCAATGTATTTGCCCAATGGGTTGTGATACTTAAGTTTCTACCCATTTATAATACCTAGTATACTACATACTAGTTATGTGTATATTTTACCCAAATATGTAAACACTAGTTGTTGTACATATGTATTACTAAATCATAAAATCACTTATACTTGTTTTAGTGTTTTATGTGAAAATGTGAATATGTTAGAAACTATTAGTTCAAACCATTTACGTATTTTATTTGTTTCGTTAACATGATTTTACGTTTGTTATCGACAAAACATTAGAAGATCGTAAAATATAAATAAACGTTTTACGGCTTATTTGTATTAACAATCTCCCTTGTTGATGACAAAACATAAAATTATTTTAAGGAAAAGCTAAAATTAAATAGCGTTTGAATTGTAGTTTTACTTTCTTCTTCCCTTTTGTCGAAACAAAAGTGTTTGAAGAAAAGCAACACATCGTTTTTTTTTTTTTTTTTTTTTTTTTTTTTTTAAAACTTGTGAAAGAAATAAAAGTAAAAAGAAATAGAGAGCAAGTTAAAGGAAAGGATCTCGTTGTTACTCCCCTTGACGAGTCCATCCCTAAGTAAGGCGTCAAGAAACTAATTCTAATTTAGTTCATTTGCAACTAACTTTTGCAAAGATTACGTCTATGTGATGGTGTGCTCCCCCTAGATGATTGCAATTTTGCAACGGAAGTCGTGAAATATAAATCTAAGGTTGCAAGTAATTTTGCAACGTATTATTTTGACACCAAACTCCCCCTATCTTTAGGGTGTCAAATTCTTCATGTGTTAATTGAATAACTACAAAACAAAGGTTAGAAGACAAGTATAATTCACAATTTCCTGCAAATGTGATTCAAGTTAGTAGAAAGAAAGCTTTCTATTTCACGGATCCCACGGTTCCCTCCTAGTAGGGATCCGTCTAGGCAATTCAGAGGATCCTTTGGTCGATGAATAAAATCAGCAAAGGTGATATAACAAGTAATGTTATCACATAAATGAGATATGAATACATATGCTTAGCAAAATAACAAGTAGCATGTAATTCCATTTAATAAAACTAGAGTTATGATATACATGACTCTAAAAACTAAGAAAATAGACAATACATGACTAGGAGTTTCTAGACCAACTAACGCTTGAAGCTAGGACACCACTAAAATCTTCTAGCTCGAGTTTTGTTTAGGTTTGATCTCGTCGAAACGTTCGAGGAGATGATAGAACATGAAACGTTGGTCTTCTCGTACTTCATGTATCAAACTTTCAACATGTTGATAATGATAGCAATCTTTGTCATGGCTAGGTAGTGGTGATGGATGAAATGAAATGGCTTGATGCAAAGGATCAAGTGAAGCGGCTTGTGGAGCTTCAAACGATGGAGGGATTGGTGGGGGCGCATTTGAGAATGACTCAACAAAGAATGATGGTGGTAGTAGAGAAGTGTCAACATCCATATGGTCGGGTGGTTGACTTTGATGATTTCTCATAATCCAAATGGGACTATATGATGGAAACGGCAAAAAGGAAGCCGGAGCAAGTGTTGACTCAACACCTTGATTTTGAACCATTATTCCTCCTAATGAGGAGAATGTTGTCGGCGGAAGTGGATGAGACGGCCTAGGAGGCAAGTCCTCTAAGTTGTAGAGGTGTGGTGATGATAGAGAGGATGTAAATGAGATAGCTCTAGGAATCAATGGTGATGGCTTAGTGCGAGATGATATTGTTTGGCCTAAGAGGTATGGTGGTGTTTGGCATAGGTAGTTTTGTGGGTACTATCCTTTTGAATTGGTTTGATTGGATGATGAAGGATTCTATCATTTGTTGGCTCGACCGAGATGATTCGGTTGAAGAGATTTCGTGTATAACACGAGCCTTTTCATGGGTGGTTCTTTGGTGGATACGTTACTACTTGGGGTTTTCCTCATGATGATATGATTTAAAGAGCTGAAAGTTAGAGTGAGAGTGATGACTATGGAGGTCCTAACAAAGTGGTTTATAAACCAAGAGAATTGGCAAGTGCATTTAAGCCTTAAGCCACTAAGATTCATTGGAATGTGATGATTAATATGCACAAGAGTCAACTTCAGAGGTTGCACTGATCTAGGAACTCATTTAAGATGAGATGGAGTGTTTGAGTTAGGAAGATGAGTTGAAATGATTGTTTTAGCAAGATTTGACCTAAAGCATCATCTGGATCCCACGGTTCCCTCCTCGAGAGGATCCGCTAGGCTAATCTTAGGGATCCAGCTATCGTGACTATGAAAGAGTAGAAATGATGTTTCTAAGATCTAAGACCTATAACATCTTGAGTGTTTCAGTCTTCCTAAGTGTCTTAAATGTAGGGGTGCTTAAGAACTTGAAGGTAATGAGTGATGTAGCTAATGATTGTCTTTTATGGAAGGATTTGGAACTTTCATGAGTACCAATGAATGAGCAAGGATGACACTAAAGATGAGAATGTCAATTGAAGCTAAAAGATCCTAGAGATCAGGTTATGACTTAGGATTGTGTTTTGGAAAATATCCTAAAGGCTTTGAGATGGGAAGACTAGAGATTGATCAACTTTGACCAATTTTGATGTAAGGATGATTATGACCGTAATTGAGAGATTTCCCATGTTTAGATATGAGGGATCATGTGAAACATGATGTGTGAGTTTTGAGAGCGGAAGAGTAATGGATTAAAAATGAAATGATAGATCTACAAGCGTCTTAGAATGTGATCTAGGTGAGTTATGTGTAGGAAGAATCTACTTATCTTGATAAGGACTTAATTTTTCCTTAAGACACTATGTTTAACTTAATGTGAAATGTTCTAAGGATGTGTTTGAAATGCAATGCTTGCAATTGCATTTTCTGTTTTCCGGATCCCACGGTTCCCTAAGTGTAGGGATCCGTCTAGTACAACATTTGGGGATCCGTCCATCTGCTCAGCAGAACCTTTACTAAAGGTATGCAATGATCTTGACAATGCATTATATTCCAAGATTAGTTAAAAAGGGTTCTAACACTAAGATATCAAATGTAAGATGTTTTAATTTCATGAAATAAATTGGATTACATTGATAAAGCACGAGTACAAGAGAATTGATCCTATTTTGGAATACTACTATGTTTCTTGAGTGTTTTCGCTAGGAGGATCATTATGTGATTGATGAGTGTTGGTGGAGTCAAGAATGAAGAAAGTCTTCATGAGAGATATGTTTAGCGGTTCCATCATCTTGTTCACAAGTACGTACAAAAGACTTTGAAATTGAGGATGGAAGTGCATAACACTATGGTAGAGGCAGCGCCAAGAACATTCCATAAGGGATGAGTTTGTTCTTGGAGCTTTGAAGATTTACAATTCGCCTTGCAAAGAAATAGACGAGATTGTATGGTTGTTGTGTTAGCAAACAAGACAACATGTGAGCACAACAAGCGGAAGAATTTCTCGATTTCCTAAGACTCCAAACATTTTCACGTAGAATGAGTGCAATGGGCTTGTACTCTTCTCGGATGTCGCGTGTGAAGATAATGTTTGGATCGGAGTAATATGGTCGAGGTTTGCATATTATGCGATTTAAATCTTCCGGAGAGGGTATGTGTGAACAATATGGATTATTTTCTTCACGAAAGTTGAAGAGAGAATCAAGAGACCAATCTTCGGTGAAGGCACATTGTCCATGATTTGGAATCCGGAGGATATGAGCAAAATGCCCAAGGGTTAGAGTGAACTTTTGGTTTTTGATATAAAACCAAAGAGATAGAGAGCGATCCTCGTTACGAACGAGTTCAACTTGACGGAATAATTCCATCATGAACCTTGGACATATCTTCTCATTGATTTCAAGAAGACATTCTAGTCCTATGGCTCGGAAGGAGGTATTGATACCTTCTTCGATTTGTAGAGAGGTGTCTACAATACGTCCTTCGTGGAAGTGACGGTTTTCGAGATTATTGAACCCACAGACATGATTGCCAGGTGTGTTGGGTTCAAGAGAGATGTTTGGAGTGTAGACGCTTGTGAGTGAAAAATCAAACTCATATTCATGCGTCATGGTTGAACCTATAGAAATGATAAGTTAATAAAAAGAGGTGTTTGTGGTCAACCTATGATTATCTAATGTTTTTACTAGATTTTTATTAACAATGGTTTTTAATACTCTAACTACTTAAGGTTTTGATATTCTAGTGGATTATTACTTTTAGAAAGATAGTGGTTTTAATCTTGCATGGCGCTTTCCGAAGAATTACGGATCCCACGGTTCCTTTACAAAAGGGATCCGCTAGTATATCTTCGGGATCCGTGAATCAGTAGTAACATAAACAGTTTGATAAAAGCATAGGTTTTACGGTTTTATACCACAGTATGTTTTATCCTACATTTTCTTTTAGCATGCATACATGACCTCTAATGTATCATGAAAAAATATAAAACATATAAATCAAAAGAAATGATAAACACATAATAGTAACCTAGATAAACTAGATTAATAATATTGCATTTCAATACTAAGGATGATACAAAGGATTGGGTATATAACCCCAATATAGATTAACAACACAAAGTAAATGTCTCCGTATGTGAACTTCATCATAGTGAACACAAGTGCGATGAGTGTTAGGGCGATGAGCACGAGTGCGATGTAAACCATGTTGATGACGGATATTCTTGGTTTCGATTGAGATGGAATGAGGAGGAAGATGAAGTTTTTGAATGAGAGGAAATTTTTTGAAATTGAAAGATTTGAAAAAGTGAGGGTTTGATGAGATGGTCGACGTGGGAGTTTTTATAGGGAAGGAGGAATTTTGAAATTGTGTTTTGTTTTATTATTGGATTAAAAGAAACAAAACATAAGTTTTATATACCACGACTTTAGACGAGAAATAAAACACGTATGTGAGAAAAAGGCTTCCTAATGAAGCTTCATGTAAAATATGTAATTGCACAAAAGATAATCATATAAATACCTAAATGGGTATACTTAATTATCAAGCAAAGTAAAAAGAAAAAAAAAACATACCTCTAGCGCACTTAGGAATGTCTTTACAAATGACACAACAAGTGTCACTTAGACTATTCCCGCTCCTTTGCGTTTAAGATACCTTCTTAAGGAAGGTATTCTTGTTACCAAGCGACTCCTAAAGCTTGGTGGGTATGAGCTTTGACTAATCAACACGACAAAGAAGATTAGTGCAATTAAATGAAAAAGTAAATAAAAAATGTTGTAATCAAATCAACATCCAAACATATAGTTTTGAAAAACATGGTGTTTGTTTTTATGAAAGAACCTTCTTTGTAGTTTTCAATTAACTATGGATCGTATCAAGTTTTTAAAGTACAATATACTTCAAGAAACTTGGTAACGAAGCTCTTATGCCAATTGTGGAAAACTAGAAGGGGGGGGGGGGTTGAATAGTTTTATCAATTCAAACTTCCTTTTAAACTATTTAGATCGACTTATGTCAATCTATTTGGTTGTGTGTGTTGGATGTTGATAGACAAGCATATAAAGATATGTAATGAAAAGATAAGAGTAAGAAGCACAAAACCACAACGCGAGTATTTATAGTGGTTCGGCTACAAGGACACCTTCCTTGCCCTACTCCACTCCCCGAGTCACCTACTCGAGAGTTTGTAAACACTACACCAATCTCCTTATGGCGGATAAGCATTCACAACGTCGCCTACCCTTTTTCCGGTGCTAGGCTAACCAGCGGGTTCTTTCACTCCAAGGTGAACCAAACCTACACAACGTCGCCTACCCTTTATAAGGTACTAGGCTAAGTACCTAGTTCTTTCACTCCAAGGTGAACTACACCTTCACAACGTCGCCTACCCTTTATTAGGTACTAGGCTAAGCACCTAGTTCTTTCACTCCAAGGTGAACTACACCTTCACAACGTCTCCTACCCTTTATTAGGTACTAGGCTAAGCACCTAGTTCCATTGCAATGGAGGAACTACTACCACACTACACCAACGACTAATCCCAAAGGAGATCTACTCCTTTACAACATCATCAAGGACATCTATATCCTTGGATCTAATGCTAGTCTATCTAGTACATCGAAACACACCATATCGAATGTACATCTAAGGCACCTTTCACTAATGCCATTGACTAGATCTACAAGACACCTTTCACTAATGTCTTGTGTCTTCACTTCTAAGCACCTTTCACTAATGCTTCTTTGTCTTGACTTCTAAGCACCTTTCACTAATGCTTCTTTGTCTTGACTTCTAAGCACCTTTCACTAATGCTTCTTGTCTTGACTTCTAAGCACCTACCACAAGTACTTATCCTATAGACGATAGATACCCTTCACTAATATCTTCGTCTTGACACTTGAGACATCTTTCGCTAATGTCTTCAACACTACACTTCTTTGAAGAAAGAAAGAGATCATCAACAAGAGGACTTCAATAGCATTGATGATGAGGAAGCATGGCAACTCATGAACTTGAGCTTGCTCGACTTCAAAGGTGGTGATCTTGCCTTTAAGAGGAACCTAGAAGATCACACAAAAACAAAACTACAAACATAGATCTCTTGGATCTAAGGTTAGTGAGATTTAACTCAGGGGAGAAAGTGTATTGGAAAGGGGTTGAAAGGGGTGAGAAATAATGAAGAAATGGCTCACTATTTATAGAGAAAAATCCTACTGTTTCCCCGGATCCCACGGATCCCTTCCACAAGGGATCCATCTAGCGTTAAGCTAGGGATCCGTGGAACGCTCCTCTTTGCCCATGGGTATTTTGGTTATGGGTCATGGGTTGAACCATGGATCTTTGGTTAGATACAATGTATCTTTGAGTGCAATGCACTTAGTCACTTGGGTATGGGTTGATCCATGAGTTTATGGATATTATCCATGTTAGGATCGTTTCTATAGTTGATATGGTGAATCGGGAGGTCGGGGAAGATGAAAGAACATCATCTTCATGTTAGAGAGAAAGCTAGAGAGAGAAGCGGAAAACTAGTGTTTATTATTGATGAAAGGTGAAAGCTTACAAGAGTCTCACCCTCCATGGAAGTATGGAGGTTTATATACCCAAACACATACATCTATGGGTAATTGACATAACAAGCCCATGTGTTTGAGGTAACAAAGATAGAAATAGTAATCCCGTCAATGTCGCTCCATTTACGAGTTAGAGCGATTCCAACAATCTTCCCCAATGGGACGACATAAGGGATTACTTACAACATTTACTACAAATATGGAAAACAAATAAAGAAAGGTCTTCATAAGCTCTTCAAGTCTCGAGGATGATGAAAGGTTACGCTCTTTGTCGTCTTACGGTACCTTGACTTGAGAACCGTTTTCTTCACTTGTAGGCAAATGATGTAATATGCATAAATTGGATTAACTTCCCAATTCATGTTGCATGTCTTTAGCACTTCTCCGTACACTCCTTTTGGCGAAGTTTCAATCGCTTCCCCAAACCGACAACTGTCTTCAGCAGATTCAAACTTTGATGTAGTGAACATTCCTCTAACTTTTGAAGTTTTCGAGACGCAATGAATTTGTAGATGAGCGATAAACCACACAAGGTAAATCGACTTGTTGCGGAAAATCCGTTCGGGGTAACATGCAAGAACTCAACAAGATCTTCTTACGTATGTAGATGCTTCACACCAAATGAGACCACGAAGATTTAAATGAAACGACTTCCCACGAATGTTGCGGTTCATCGAATAATAGTTACCTCAGAAATCATAGTTACTCGATAAATGACCGTGTGTGAGGCATCACAACATCATATTTAGGTAACTTCACGCACGATAACTCGCGAAAGTGAGACGATAACACCAAAGTGAGACGCTTAAACCACGGATCGCCTCATTTCTTCCCCGATTGAAGAAATTCATGAAGGAAACGGGTTTCGAAAAAAATCCAAAACATCAAAAAGCAAGGAACACCTATACTCTTCCCCGATGTTTTCAACGAATCGAATCATACACCACGTATGTTGATGATGAAATTGGAGACATCGAAACCATGTATGTTCAATTAATCGAACAAGTGTGAAGTACCATAAATATCTTGTGAGAATCAACCGATGATAAAAACTTCTCTACTCGTGTATACTCTTCTCAACTAACTCTTTACCGAACCCCATTATCATTACGACGGCTTTTGTAGTGACTCTTGATGGAGAAACCCAATATGATGAACTTGAGATCAAGTAAAATAACCCGAACTTGTGACTTAAACTTGCACTATTGTCGACGAAGAACCCTTTTGAATCTCGATCGAAAAAGGTAAACTTATAGTTTCTCAAATTATCCACACCTAAGTGTGACACTTGAGCACAACAACGTAACTCCTTAAAAGTGATAGTTATAAGTCGTGAGCACAACAACGTAACTCCTTACATCGGGTTCAACTAGATAACTCAAGTCTTTGTCAATCGAAGCGGTTAAGGCTCGAACAAGGATCTCGAAGAATAATGCATCCAACCAACCTCGATATCTTCAGATACTAAGTACACGCACCCGTGATATCCCACTTCAACCTCAAATAAATAATAGTGAAGTCTCGCCGTAATCACATCTTGCGGTTAAATGCCCAAAACTAGCCTTCATTAACGGTTAAAGTGAACTTGATAATGGTTTTCCCCGATCTTGTCATAAATGTATCCCCGTGAAAATTTAGTCACATAGTCAATACGAACCCCAAAAATAACCACAATCCAATAATATACCAAATATTAATTTTAACTAACAAAAGTTAGCCAAAATAAATAACCATTTAGGATCAATTAACGTAAGGTGTAATATTAGAGCAATCCACTTGTATTTCTTTAGGCCCAATCCAGTCCATGCGCCTGGGCCCAATAATCCAGCCCGTCATCAAACCCCGGCCCAACCAACCTTACTAACCCTAATATCCCGGATATAAGGAGAGTAGTTTATCACAACTTACCCTAATCCCTAATCTCAAAACAAATCCGCCTCTTCTCTAAACTCCTCCCAATCTGGACACCAAAGATACATCGATCACCACCATCATCCGTACAAATCCAACACCAATCCTCATCTCATTCAACAATAACAGGTAGGTAAGTAATTACGTTTGTTTGTGTATTTTGAATGCGCCATGAAAGATCGATGAATTGTTTCTCTTTGGACAAAGTCTTAGGACGTTTATGATAACCAAAGAGTAAACTGAGATCTAATTTCACCCGTTTACTTTCATTCTTATAACGAAGCAAAAATTGATAATAACATAGTTGTTATTAGTCAATTTTTTATTTCGGATATAACAATAGTTTGCAGAATCAAAAAAAAAGATCAATGATGGCTAAAATTTATTCGTGTTAATGATCATTTGAATGGTTTTTAGGCCACGAAAAATTATAACTGATATCTTTTATCATTTTGATTTCGAGTCTTGTTGTGGATTGTTGATGGGTTTGATGAGGTTGTGACGAAGTTGTTGTGGTTTGATTAAGGGAGTTGTTGTAGTTGTGAGTCGACGGGTTGTGGATCAGTTTGAGGTCTTAATGTTTTCTCAGTTTGTTAAACCTACATGGACCAAGGATGGTTAAAACCTGAGGTCGAGAGTTTATTTGGTATGTTTGGTTGTGGTCAAGGTCTAAGTAGTCTCTTTTTCATCTTTATCTCTGGTTTTGTCTTACGCGTAAGATGAAACCTTAGGCGTAGAACTGTCTTACGCGTAAAGCTTATGGGTAGGCATACGCGTAACAAGCTTATGCGTAGCCCATTCTTACGCGTAAGACTAGGCTTATGCGTAAAAGCATACGCGTAACTTTTCATACGCGTAACTTCACAGCTACGCGTAACACCATTGTAGATTCCCCTTACGCGTAAGGTTGGGGTTTTGACCCGTTGACCACTTTTTCCGCGATGTATTTCACCAAAATCATCCGATTCATAGTAACCCGAAAGATGATATTCAAAGACCATAATTTACCCATTTTGACCAAGAGATATTGACCAAGACCAATATAATCACGGATCGGAAAAAAGACATAAAAGTATAAAAGTTAACCAATAACTGTTTGGCTAAAAAAATAACACAACCGATATTGCAACTTTGTTAACAAACACATGACTTTTTGACCAACAAAGATACACAAACTTGTAAAAAATCTGATAACAACAAAAGTGTATAGAAAGGTTAAGACTTTGTTTAAAAAAACAGATTTTAATACAAGATTTTGACAAGAAAAATCACCAAAAATCAACCAATGATAAAAATTGGACCTTGCTCTCTGATACCAATGTTAGGATCGTTTCTATAGTTGATATGGTGAATCGGGAGGTCGGGGAAGATGAAAGAACATCATCTTCATGTTAGAGAGAGAAAGCTAGAGAGAGAAGGGAAAACTAGTGTTTATTATTGATGAAAGGTGAAAGCTTACACAAGAGTCTCACCCCTCCATGGAAGTATGGAGGGGTTTATATACCCAAACACATACATCTATGGGTAATTGACATAACAAGCCCATGTGTTTGAGGTAACAAAGATAGAAATAGTAATCCCGTCAATGTCGTTCCATTTACGAGTTAGGAGCGATTCCAACAATCCATGTATGATATAAGCATGATGTCATGCAATGGGTTATGGGTCAAGATCCATGGGTTATGGGCTTTGGGTTGTACCCAACTACATTCAATGTATTTGCCCAATGGGTTGTGATACTTAAGTTTCTACCCATTTATAATACCCAGTATACTACATACTAGTTATGTGTATATTTTACCCAAATATGTAAACACTAGTTGTTGTACATATGTATTACTAAATCATAAAATCACTTATACTTGTTTTAGTGTTTTATGTGAAAATGTGAATATGTTAGAAACTATTAGTTCAAACCATTTACGTATTTTATTTGTTTCGTTAACATGATTTTATGTTTGTTATCGACAAAATATTAGAAGATCGTAAAATATAAATAAACGTTTTTACGGCTTATTTGTATTAACACAGTGATTATGGGTGAGTTTTGTACCTGTGAAATCTTTGCAAGCATTTGAGGAAAAAGAGGTGTAATAATCTTATTGCCATCTTTGTTCATGTTTTGAAAAACTTTAGGCTTAAGGCAACGGATTTTATAAACTCTTGTATGGGGTTGCGGTTGAAATTCATTTAACATCGCTTGCACAAACCTTGGATACATCAAAAATTTTGTTGAACTCTTTACATTGCCTTTCATACTTGTAAAAATATATTTTGACCAATTAAAATCTTATCAAGAGCTAGACAAACCAAAGGGTAAGCCATTGTTGGACTGAATTGTTCATAAGAGGTTTTCTTAGGACTTAGGCAATGTAACTGAGTATGTATTAAAAATCTCCAATGAGGACAGAAATCACTCTTTTTTGAAAGTAGCCTTTTTGTCAGTGGTATCATACCCTATGGATGAAAGATGTTCATGAATTTCTGGCATAGGTAATGTGATGATACCATTGAGATCATCCAATTGGAGAATTCTCCTCAAGGAGGCCTCAGTAACATTGTTAGCCTTAATAGTTTTATTAGAAGTGATGGTCATTCACAATTAGGAACTTTGTAACGTGTGTTAAATATCGTGATAGAATAGTCTACGGGCTCGTGGATTGGGCTAAGCTAAAGGGCTAATAGTTATGTTAAGCTAGCCTTTTATTAAGTGTAATCCAATCCAAGTCCACGAAAGCCCAAAGAAAGCCCAAGCTAAAGCCTTTAGGGTTTTATGCCTCTTGTACTATAAATACCCCTCAAATGGTCATTTGAGGGGTGTGCTTGAAAGTGTGTGTGTGTGTGTATTTTCTCTCTCAAGGAATATACAACTTATTGTTTGCATATCTTATCCTCTCACACATACACGAATATAACATCAAGTCACCATCTTTCTCATCTTATTTCTAAGCTTTGTTTGTGTTTATGTTTCACGTTTTATACGCGTAACGTGGTTACGTGTGTTGGTTTGCTTGGGTTTGTGATAAGGTTGATAAAAGTAAGGTCCTACAATTGGTATCAATCGCCTAACAATGGTTTAGGAGTGTTTGGTTGAAGTTTTTGTTTGTGTAGTATACGCGTTGTTTCGTTCTCAAAGATTCACGCATAAAACTTTTATTTTTGCACTTAAATCTTCAAGATTCTTATGGTCTAAGGTTTATATAGTGTTAAAGATTCTAGTTCTGGAAAAAAGTTCGAAGCTTTACGCGTTTTGGTTAAGTTTTAAACTCGTTTTTGGTTCATTGGTCATTTCTACTCGTAACTTTTCTAGGCACTTTGGGTGAAAAAGGTCAACATTTTTGGGTTATTCGAGTGTTTTTAAGGCTATCTGTGCAAAAGATATCATTTGAATCTTTGGAAATTTCTTACAGTAGAAGTCAAAACGTCAAAACCCTAGTTTTCTACTCAGTAACTTTTGGTGAAGAATCTTGAGCTATAACGGTGACTCGGTGCTTCCTCACTTGGATAAGTTTGTGGAACACTTCGACCTTGGATATCTTTTACACCGTGATAGTGTAAAGGATTTTTGGATTCTGGCGTAAGCCATTCCTACGCAGTAAGCCATTCCCACGCGTAAGCTATTCCTACGCGTAAGCACTCTTGCTACGCGTAAGTTGGGTTCTACGCATAAGAATTTCCTACGCCTAAGGATTCCTACACCTAAGCATCCTACGCCTAAGATCCTACGCATAAGATCCTACGCCTAAGATCCTACGCATAAGATCCTACGCCTAAGCCTCGTCTACTCATAACCATTTCCTACTCGTAACTTCTGTGTTTCTATGCCTAAGCTCTTTCTACGCATAAAGAATCTACTTGAGTAAAATTTAAATTTTTGAGGAGACTAAGCGTTCAATTTTTACGAGATTCAAATTTTGGTTTAACTGTGAAAATTTTGGTCAAAAATTCAAATTTTGGGCCTAAATTCAAATTTTTCGGTCAAATTTGGCGTCAAAATTGTCATAACTCAAAATTTTCATACGTCCTTAGAATTGATTTTTATAGTGAATTTCAAATTTTAAGGAAATTTTTAAGAACCAAGGTTACGAGTACGACTTTCTAATCACCTCAACCGAGCTTAATCATCATCAACCACAACTCCTTTATCGTTGAATCGATCCTACATCAACTTTATCGGATCATACCTTCATCAATGGCAACTCAACAAGACATTCATGCGGCCGGCCGAAAACCATCCTCCTATGTTGGAAAAAGGTGGTTATCTTCAATGGACAAGTCGAATGCTTCGTTACATCAAGACAAAACCTAATGGAAAATTGATGATCAAATCCATTCGGGATGGACCCTTCATACCTCGACAAGTCCAAGACCACGAAATGCTGATGCAACACCTCCGTCCCACCATTTTTTCGTCTTCAAAAGAATCGAATACTCAAGAGGATCGAAGAAAGTCGATCGATGACATGGCAATTCATATTATCCAACTGGGTTTACCAAGAGACATCTTTTTCTTCAGAGACGGTTGTGAAAGCGCTTCGATATGTGGGAACGTGTTAGACGACTTTGTCATGGAATGTAAATTGGTCAACAAGACACGAGAGAACAAGTTGCTAGCGCTTGGGAGAAGTTTACATCTACTCGGGAGAATCCATTGAATCATACTATGGAAGGTTTTGCACTTTAATGAATGAGCCGATCGAAACAAGTCGACACCCGTAACTATCGTGAGCAACATCAAGTTCTTGAACAATCTACCGTAAGAATGGGGACGATATGTCACTATTGTCAACCAAACAAAAGACTTACATCAAGTGAACTTTGATCAACTCAACGATTTTACGAAACAAAATCAAGTGAAGTGAATGAAGTCAGGCAAGAAAGATTAGCAAAGAATCATGATCCATTGGCACTCATTGCTAAGACTCAAACTCAGGTGAATACACAACAACAACCTTCATCATCTTCCACTAACAACAACTGCAAGAATACATTCCACAACAACAAAACTATCCACCGAACAACAACATTACGGGAACAAGGAATCACCGATCTTGAAATGGAACCGAAGAAGCTTTGTCTCAAGCATTTGCATTCTTGGGTAAAGCATTCAGAGGTCGCTATTCCACACCAACTAACAACAACCAAAGGATTTCATCAAACACTGCAATGTGCAAGTTGCACGTAGGGTGTGAATATGTGTCGTCAAGGTCAAATGGTTGGAGTTATTGGGAATCGCAGGATATGCTCTTGGATTTCGCATGGGTAATCAAAGCGGTTCGAATCGGGAGTGTCGATGGGTCGAGAATGTTGGGAATAGAGCGGTGGGTAATCGAATGGGAATGTTGCGGCCCGGTCGTTGGGAAATATGGAAATGTGAATCGTGGTAATCGAGTTACGTGTTATAACCGTCAAGGATTGGGTCACATGGCAAGGAATTGTCCAACTAAGCCGAAAAAGAAGGATCTTGCGTATCTTCCCAAAGCTATTATGTTGGTACAAAGGAACAATCTGGACTTCAATTGAGTCTTGAGGAAAATGACTTCATGGCTATTATGGATGATTTGGAAGACCTCGGGAACTCAATGCAAACCGCATCTTCATGGCAAATCTTGAGGAGACTAAGTACGACATCGACTACGACGCACCTCCTGTCTATGGCGCCAACGCAGATGTCGAGGTACCAATCATTGATCCATGCTATAACAATGTCATATTTGATGTGTTTACTCATAACGAACAACATTCGTGACATCAAGCACCTACTTATGATACATACCGGACAATCCGAGTTGTAGCAATACTAACTCGAGACTCGAGATGTGGATCCTAGAGGAGGCGTGTGGCACAAAATCTTGAGGCGATGAGGAAACACGTGCTTATTTTGAATCATTAATCAACAATCGTGGCATTGAAATTGAGAAAGTTAAAAAGGTCAATCGCGATGTTAAGGCCGCGAATGCCAAATTGACCCCGAGCTTGAGAGTTACAAGGAGAGCATAAAAGCCTTTGAATTTCGTAAAACAAAGAATCATAACTAGAAATTGGTTATCGAAATTTGGTTTCTAAAGAAAAACTTTGCAAATCAAGTATAACACACTTGATGTGAATTTGAACTTAAAAATTAAATATTTAAACAAGGAAATTTCGATTTAAATAACCAACTTTCTAAACAAAAAGAAATGTTTTCTAATCTTGAAAATAGAAGAAGCGATTGATTCTTGATTTTTCAAAACGAGAAGATTCTCTTCTTGATGAAATTCTTGATAAAAATGAAAAAAATCCAAACTTTGGAAAATTTGCTTCTCAAAACGGGTCATTCTGCTCAAACAATCAAGATGCTTTCTAATCAAGTAAATCTGCGTTTTCATACTAATAATAGAATGGCACTTAGTAACGACCCTTCTTCGTTCCTCAAGAAAGCTCGAAATCTCGAATGTGTTAAACAATGGAAATGTTTTGCATAAACCCATAAGCTGTCGTGATTCTCTTGAAACGTTGGAACTATCTCGAGGAGAGTAGATCAAAATGAAACAAAAAATCCGAAATCAAACCTATTGATTATAACAAATGGAACAAAATTAACGGAATTACTTTTGTTAATCAAAAGAAAAGTCAAAGTTCTCCATCACATCAAGTGTTTCAAACAAAGAGTCAACACCGCTTCAAAATCATTTCAAAACCGGTTGTTGTCTCAAATTCTCTTCGAACATTGAACAAATGTCTTCAAACAATCCTTTTAACACAAGTGATGCGAGAAGTATTTTAGACAATGTGAAAACTAGAATTGTGGATCTTCAAGACATCATTAAAACTAAAACCACTATTACACCTAACAACCTGGTTCTCTAGTTTTGACATCGAACAAAGAAAGTTTTTGAAACTAAAATTGCCCCTCGGTGAATGCCATCGGTGCAAGGTAATTCATTTTGAACAAGCGTTTTTGAAAGAAACAACGACTTTGTCAAGGACCATAAACCGGTAAAGCAAGCTAATGACTGTGTTGAACAAATCAAAGTTTTGGAAACTTTAAATGACTCTCTTCAAGATGTTCGACTACTAGTATTATGTCCATCATTTGCAAACATATTACATTGAAGATCATGAAAGACTCCATCGAGACCTCCAAATTGTTTCAAAATATGAAAAAGCTCTTGAAAACTTGAAAAGAAAATATCTCATATTTTAAACAACTTGATCGAAAAAGCGAGGAATGCAAGTATGACAAATTGTCGTATGAGCGTGCCTACATTGACATGAAAGCGAAAAATGATCTTTTGAGGGCTCGGTGGAATGTCAAAAGGAAAGGCGATGGATACTAAGATTTCAAAACCATTGACTAAGGAGAAAGCAAATGTTCCCAAACCGGTTTCCAAACCAAAATATGCTTTATGCCTCCTCCAAAAGTCAATGAGAAAATGTTTCATCAAAACCGGTCACTCCACCGCCTACCTAAACAAAATGTTGATAAGGGAAAAGCGGTTATCGAGAATCCAAAAGTTTTAGCTCCGGCCTTTTTAAGATGAGTACCACTAATGCGCCCTCTACATCTAAAACATATGGAACAAACGACATAAGTTTAGAAAAGCACTCTAAAGAGACTAGGAAAATGAAACCACCTCCTTGATAAAAAATGTGAATCCTAATGAGTGTGCCTTACCTTCTACTGGGACTAGGAAGCACCTCTAGGAGCAGCAGACTAAAGCCTAAGAGCAATACAAGGAACAATAGAGTCTCGCTTGCCTCTAAGAGTAGTCGCTTGAATAAAGAGAAGAAAGTGAAGAACACCCTAGGAATTTACCGCTTTGTAATAAGAAAGACATTTCATCCGAATGTAATGAACCTATGAAATCGCTAAGTTTAATGAATCTGTTGAATCTTTGTTTAAGCGGCATGAAATCAGAACTAATGTTCATGATGATTGTGTTTCTAAGAATGAGATTGTTAAGCTGTTAAGAAGAATGTTCCCAAAAGAACTTATGCTAAAAGAATAGGAAGACTAGTCGCGAGACTTAGGCTTTACACTACCGATAGGGAGCATAATGTTTACTTTCGGGATGACATTTGAAACCAACGGTAGAACTTTCACACTCGAGAATGGAAGAATGAGTGATGCACTGTCTTACCAATAGATGACTTCTATGAGTGTGATCGATTTTACCTCTAACCCAAAGGAACCAAAATCAAAACGGTTTCCAAAATCTTCTTCTTACGTGATTGGCGAGTTATCGAAATATGTCTTTGGATCGTCGACTCGGGTTGCTCCAAGCACATGACGGAATCAAGCTGGCGATCAATTTAAATACGGCAATTCATGGAACCGTGACGTTTGGAAATGATCATGTAGCAGCTATCATGGGTTATGGAGATCTACCTTTCGAAATTATTTGATCACTCGGGTTTACTATGTCCAAGAGTTGGGACACAATTTGTTCTCGGTCGGGCGGTTACGTGATGCGATTTAGAGGTTGCTTTTAGGAAAATGCTTGCTTCGTTAGAAACTTGGATGGCGATCTCTTAACTGGAATCGTGATACAAACTTGTATGCTATCGACATCAACAAAATGGCCTCTTCATCACCAATATGTCTCATGACACGAGCATCCGGAACACAATCTCGGTTGTGGCACGAAGGTTATCCCATCTCAATTTTGACACCATCAACAATCTTGCCAAAGACAACATCGTCAATGGACTTCCAAAGTTCAAATACACCAAGGATCACCTATGTCCATCATGCGAACAAGGAAAAGCAAAAGAGCATCATATAAACCCAAAACCGTACCTAGTTCGGAGCAAGGTTGCATATGTTGCACATGGACTTATGTGGCCCAATGGGAGTTGAAAGCATTAATGGGAAAAAGTATATTCTTGTTATCGCCGATAATTATTCAAGATACACATGGGTTAAGTTTCGAGATCAAAAGGCGAAGCACCGGGCATCATCATCACCTTTCTCAAGCGTATTCAAGTACTTCTTCAATCTCCGTAGGGTTGTAAGAGAGACAACGCACGAATTCACTAATCGGAGTTAAGAACTTATTTTGAAGATGTTGGAATTACACATCGGACATCGCTTGTTAGAACTCCACCAGAATGGGGTAGTTGAAAGAAGAAATAGAACTCTTGTGGAAGTCACCGCACAATGCTAATATATTCGGTGCACCGTTATTTCTATGGGTCGATGTTGTTAACGCTTGTTTCACTCGAACCGATCCCTAATCCATCCAAGATTCAATAAAACCCATATGAGCTTGTGAACAACGAAAACCGGATATCTCTTACTTTCACGTGTTTGGCGCTTTGTGCTATCCTACGAATGATAGAGAAGATCTTGGAAAAGCGAAAGCAAAAGGTGATATTGGAATCTTCATTGGATATTCGAGATAACTCGAGGGCATTCGTGGTGTATAACAGAGAACTAGGAGGATCATGGAGACGATGAATGTGAAATTTGATGAACTTCCAATAATGGCTTACGAGAGACTCGCTCTAGAACCCGCACTAAACCGGCAGACTTACGGACATCGATTCGGGACTCGTACCTCAAAGAGCTCAATCAACTTCGTTTGACAATCCTAAAGAACAAGAATGGGAAAATTTCTTGAGTTAATGTTCGATGAATACTATGGTGGAACTCGACAATTGCATCAAACCATCATTCCATTGCACCGCTCAAAATCATCCTCCACCACCAATGAAGATGCATCTACAACGGTCGAAACCAATGCACCAACTCCATCAACATCATCTAAATCTACTCAAGTTCTTGCACCCGTTCTACCGGTTGATGAGCAAAACCAAAACCGAAACGATGCAACGTTAGATGACGACTTATTTGAAAACCCGTTTGCTACGGAATCGGTGAATCTTCTTCAAGCTTACGAGAACCATCTAACTCGCACACGTTTAACCAGCGGTATCCTTCTACTCAAGTGGACAAAGACCACCCAATTGAACAAGTTATTGGTGAACCTTCAAGGCCGATTCGGACGAGGCGCCAACTTGCCACCGATTGCGACTTATGCATTTACCTTTGCTCAATTAGCAATTTAGAGCCAAAGAACATTCGCGAGGCAATGGCGGATCTCGCATGGATAGAAGCGATGCGGGAGGAACTTCTCCAATACCGCCTACATGACTCTTGGGAAATGGTTCCAAGACCAATTGACATTCGTGTCATCGATCTCAAATGGTTATGGAAGAACAAAAGGGATGAAGAGATGACGTAATTGCAACAAAGCTCGTCTTGTGGCCAAAGGATACGAGACAAGAGGAAGGATTGACTTTGAAGAGTCATTCGCGGTAGCTAGACTTGAAGCGGTCAGATATTCTTAGCCTATGCCGCTCACAAAAACATCACGGTTTATCGATGGACATTAAGACCGCGTTCTTGAATGAAACTACGAAAGAAGAAGTGTACGTGAGTCGACCGAAGGCTTCATCGACTTGGAACATCCGGACTCACGTCTACAAACTCAAAAAGGCAATCTATGGTTTAAAGCAAGCTCGAGAGCATGGTATGACGACATCCTCTTTCCTTATCCAAAACAATTTCACCAAAGGAACAGTTGATCCTACCTTGTTTACACAAAATGCAAAACGACATTTTGATTGTTCGATTTACGTGGGCGACATCATCTTTGGGTCCACTAATCCGAATCTTTCAAAACACTTTGAAAATCTCATGAAAAGCAAATTTGAAATGTCCATGATGGGGAACTAAAATTCTTTCTTGGTTTACAAATACATCAGCCCCTCGTGGAATTTTTATAAATCTAGCTAAATACACAAGCGAGATTTTGAAAAATCATGGTATGGATAATTGTGACTGCCGAACACCAATGGTAACATCACCAAAAATTGGAGCCGATTTGTTTGGGAAACCTATTGATCCGAAGAAATATCGAACATGATTGGTTCTCTCATGTACCTCACCGCTAGTCGACCGGATATTCATTTCTTTGTTTGCTTATTAGCACGGTTTCGTGCAAAGCCTACCGAGCGCACCTCAAAGAGGTTAAAAGGATCTTCGGTACCAAGACATCCATTCACATGGGACTTTGGTATCCGAAGGAATCGGATTTGATCTAATTGCCTTTTCGGATGCGGACCACGCAGTGATCAAGTTCTGACAAAAGTACATCGGAGGAGCACAATTTTGGGTGAAAAGTTAGTCACCGGTCTTCAAAGAAACAAGATTGCACCGCACTATCAACCGTGAAGGCGAGTATGTGTCTCTATCTGCGTGTTGTGCTCAAGTTCTATGGATGAGAACACAACTCACGATTATGGCTTTACTTTTGATAAAATACCTATGTATTGTGACTCAAAAAGTGCCATAGCCATATCATGCAATCTGTTCATCACTCAAAGACTAAGCATATCCGTGTCCGCTACCACTTCATCAATGAGTGCGTCGAAAATGGTCTGTTGAATTATTCTTCGTGAAGACAGTTACCAACTCGCGATCTATTAACGAAAGCCCTTCCAAAAGAAAGGTTTGAGTATTTAGTTCGACAATTGGAATCTGCCTAACCCACGAGGCGTTAGAACGTCTTCTCGATTCTTCTTGAAAATGATTTTCCAAAGCTTATTGTAAATATTTTTGAAAACAAAATACAAAATTTGAAAAACCAACAAAAGCAAAATATAAAAATTTAAAACTTTCAAAATACAAAACAATAGAAAATCAAAAAAAATCCAAAAATATTCTTCTACGACATGTCTCTTGTATAATCGATATTACATGCGTATCTAGAAATGTCATTCAACAATGATACGGGCATGTACAGATGCTTGAGCGAGAGTTCTTTAATTTGTTTTCTAAAACATGTCGTTTCTCAAAATTTCTTCAATAATGGCTTTCGTATACATCGACGAAACCCGGACGAAATGATGACTTTTGATTATTTCAAATCAAAACTCGTGCTTTTATAGAAAAATCAAGTGTACACTTGAAGGCACTACATTTAAAAATGGTGAGAAATCATCATCATCTTGAGCACCTTTTCAAGATTGTGCAAAAGATTTTCAAAATCTTTCAAAATATTTTGTGCTCAAGATAACTCCTCTAAAACCTTTTAATTGATTATGCTTTATTAAAGGGGGAGTATAAAACAAAATTGTTCCAAAATTCATGCTCAATCAGTTTCTCTCCAAATGCTTTCCGAAAAACATATCTTTTAATCATTTTGTTTCAAAAACATCATGGATATGCTATTTTTGAGGGGGAGGAGACGTGATTATAATGTGATCAAAAAGTTTAATGATCGTTCTTTGAATCTCAAAAGAGCTCGACTCAGTTGAAACCAATGAATTGACGAGCAATCATGTACCATCTCGAGAAACTTTCTATAGACTTGACCAGGACGGGTAATAATTTCAAGCTAGTTCTCTAGTGATGTAAACGTGTCTCGAATCGGTCTTGTTCATTTAAAGTCGATCAATTCAAAAGTGCGAACTCTACCCTCTGCATGCAGATTTAAGTTAAAAATTATTATAAGCACATGTGAAGGGGAGTGTTTACGAAAATATAAAACTCACGGAGTGTTGCAAACATGTTTTCTATCATAAACACTCGAGAGATTTTCATGAAAAAGCGGTTTTATGGCAACAATAGGACAGATCATGGAGTTATAAGGTGACTAAGGATAGGAAATCCGTCTATGATCCGCCAGAGTCGGAGGGATCTACCCAAGGACATCACAAATAGTTAGTATTAGAAGTCCTTAGGAATGACCGAAAAAGGAGTAATGTGAGAAAGGAGAAAGAAGGGTTAAAGAAATGTAAAGAAAGGGTGAAAAGAAATAGCCCTCCATATTCAACCTTAGGGCGTAAACCGGGTTCAATTCATATACTCTTGGTTGTCACTAGATGACACCGGTATTGAAGACAAAGACGTCATGGACCCGGACGCCTTGCACTAAACCTTCTAGCCACTCAATTCCTCTTAAAAGGATTTGTTTCATTCTCACCTGGGAACCCTACATAATCTATCGACTTTCGTAGAGATCGTTGGTATTGAAGAAGGAGACCTCTCCCTAGTCTCCGCTCGGAAAACCAAAATGCACTATTGAGTCTAGAGCCACGAGATTCATCAAAAGATCTCATAGGAACACTTGACATGACATCTCTTGTTGTTTATCAATAAGGACACAAGTGATATATTATAGAGTCCCACGCAGATCTTAGCAATCGCCATAACATTTATGAGAGGTTTCACAATTGTGATCCTCGGTGATTGAATGGAAACTCACGCGAGGTCAACATCAGCGACCGACAGCAGTCACTTCGGTAACTCCCGTGGATTACGCTTAGTGTGTCTCAAATGGTCTGATCGTGGGGTGATGCTTGGTATACCTCGACGACTCATCCGAAGCTGTAGGTGTACTTGGTATATCGTGTTATCTCACTTGTGGGACTCCAGTTCGAGAACGGCCTCAGTGAGAATTAGAGGCGTGTTTTCACACTATCTCGTTAATACCCTCGAAATTCAAACTTGTAAGTGCGGAATCCGCTTATTACTAACTTTGTTTTATGTTTTCTTCTTATGGAAGCTCCGGAGCGGATGGATCATGCAGACTCGCGACATGCTCATACCAACAACACATGAAAGTTCTCATCACAATCAAAGGAGATGATTCTTCGTCAATGTCAAAGAATCTACAAAGTTTAAAGACTCCAGAACTACATCATTGGTAACCAAAAGACAAATAGAAGTGTGAGCATGGTGGAGAAATAAGTGGAGAATGACGTGGAGACACCTAACCATCGAAGTTGACAACGGCAGACAACCACATTATCTGATCACAAAGCATGAAGGAACAAAGAATCAAGACTATTCTATATCTACACGCAAAGTTCTTGCTCGAGAAAAGTAAAGACCAAATCAAGTGGAGCATCATTTGAATGACCACCCCTTAGGGGGAGATTGTTAGCCTTAATAATTTTATTAAAAGTGATGGTCATTCACATTTAGGAACTTTGTAACTCGTGTTAGATATCGTGATAGAATGGTCAACGGGCTCGTGGATTGGGCTAAGCTAAATGGCTAATAGTTATGTTAAGCTAGCCTTTTGTTAAGTGTTATCCAATACAAGTCCACGAAAGCCCAAAGAAAGCCCAAGCTAAAGCCTTTAGGGTTTTATGCCTCTTGTACTATAAATACCCCTCAAATGGTCATTTGAGGGGTGCCATAAAATATTTTGATGAAAAATATGTTATGTCAGTAAGAATTGAATAAATAACTCGCCAATTGAGAGAGAAAGATATATAGTGGTAGGGTTTAAAAGTTTTGCGCAAGAAAGATTATCTAAGGAAAAGATTTATCTTTAGAGGATAAATAGCAATATGGAAAGTAGATAATCTTCTAAAATTTTACCCTATATATATATATATATGGAAAGAAATTTCTCTTCAACGGCTAGTAAAAAAATTTGTTCTCGACACAACAGCTTGTAACAGCTAGATCAACGATGGTAAAAATAACATTGTCGTTGGAAAGCGTGAACTAACAAATGGTAATTTTTCACAAAGATTTTCAAAGAGCGGGGAAAGAAAAACATATGAAAATTTGAACTGCTCTCATTATAGTTTTAGCAAACTACCGACTATCAACGGATTTGATATGTCTTTACCATGAGTCGTTTGCTATGGACTAGCCAACTCTTAATCATAAAGAATATGGTGAGTTGATAACCATATAGTTTTAGTAAACTATCAACCATAAATGGATTTGTTAAGTCTTTACCAGTAGCCGTTTGCTCTGAACTAGTTGATTCTTATGTGGATTAGACATGGTGAATCAATAACCATTTGTTGTGTGTCTCAGATACACACCTTTTATGATCAACTCTCAGCTTTGCTGCATAAAGGTTATGCAAAAATACAAGCAAATATATACGAACTTATACAACAATTTTAGTACCCAAATACTTCTTCTCAACATCAAAGACCATTAGACACAAAAAGTTTATGGATGTAGCATTCCAATACATGTCACCAAGTACTGAAATCTACCCACATCAAGTCCTTTTGTTAATAAATCAGCATAATTGTCATCAGTATGGATTTTGACAACTTGGATTAGCCGTTTCTCATAACAATCTATTATAAAATGGTGTCTAATTTCAATATGTTTAGTCTTTGTGTTTTGAACTGGATTCTTAATAATGCAAATGGTACTGCTATTGTCAATATGGATGATGGTATTCATGAAATTGTACCCATAGTCCAAAAGTTGATTAAAAGCCATAGAACTTGAGCACAACAACTTACGTGACCACATACTACGCCTCGGTTGATGAATTTGCCACCATTGTTTGTTTCTTGCACTTGCCAACACACCAATCTATTGCCAAGAAATTGGCATCCACGTAGTAGATTTTCTATCCAAACTTGCACCGGCATAATCACTATCCGAGTAAGTAACCGGTTCTAGAGGTGATTCTCTAGGGTACCATAATCCCGATTGGGAAATGCTTTAAGATATCGAAAATCTTCTTCACGATCAAGTGTGAGAACACAGGAGTGACACGAAACCTTGCACAAGCACATCTGCAAACATTATATACGGTCTAGATGATGTAAGATACATCAAAGAACCAATCATAGATACGTACATGTGTACATCAAGCGCTTCACCACTATTTTCCTTCAAGAGTTGATGTGTAGTCTTGTCTGCGAGGGTCTTTGGATGACTTTGCATCGAGAACTTGAACTTCAGTAGTATCTCATCCACATATTTATCTTGATTGATGAAAATACCATCTGGCCTTTGTTGTACTTGAAGTCCTAAAAAGAATGTGAGTTCACCCATAGAACTCATCTTGAAATCGTCTATCATTAGCTTCTCAAACTCTTTGCACATCTGTGTCTTTGTAGAACCAAAAATGATATCATCAACATAGACTTGAACTAACAAGATATCATTCTTGTCTTTCTTGATGAACAAAGTCTGATCCATTCTGCCTCTATGAAACCCATTATCAAGAAGATAAGTAGTTAAGGTCTCATACCATTTTCTTGGTGCCTGATGCAAGCCATATAATGCTTTAACCACCCTGTACACTTTGTTTGGATATTCAAGTCTTCAAAGCCTGGAGGTTGTGAAACATATACCTCCTTATCAATATGCCCGTATAGAAAAGCACTCTTTACATCCATTTGATAGACTTTAAAGCCCATAAAGGATGCATAGGCTAAGAACAGCCTGATTGCTTCAATTCTTGCAACTGGGGCAAACACTTCTTCATAGTCAATACCCTCCTCCTGAGTGTATCCTTGAGCTACAAGCTTAGCCTTGTTTCTGATAACAATTCCTCTTTCATTCTTCTTGTTTCGAACACCTATTTCGTACCTATTACCTTCTTGCCATGAGGTAAATCATAAGCACCCAAACCTTTGAAGCTTGAATGAAGCAACTCTTCTTGCATTGCGTTCACCCAACTTTCATCTTCAAGTGCCTTGTATACATTCTTTGGCTCCATTTCTGACAGAAAACACATGAAAAGACATTCATTCTTGCCTTCATGATTCTTAGATTCATAGATTTCACTAATAAATTCATGAATATCAGCCAATTTTGTTTGTCTTCTAGTCTTTACTGGTGAATGGACATCCCCAATCACATTTTTAAGAGGATGTAATTTATGAATTGAAGTATGGGGAGTCTGAGGAACTGCAATCTCACTTGGTGTTGGGAATTCTACTAAATAAGAATTCTGCTGAAGATACTGCTGACGGATTCTGCTGAAGTGATGGATTCTACTGAAGAATTGATTCTACGGAAGTAGTAAAACCGCGTAGTTTGTTTCTGCGGATATAGATATTTCGCGTATTTTATAGTTACTTAGTATATGCATGAGCTTTATTAGGAAGTGATAATGTATATCTCTTTTAGTTTTATGATTATACGTTTCTTGTGAAACGGTTTAGGGTTCCTTGTCTATAAAAGGAACACATTAGTATGTATGATGTACGGGTTTTGAAAAACAAGTTTTAAGTTTTACTAAAAGATCCATAGAGGATCAAAGTATTCTTAGTTATTTGTGTTCTTACTTGTGTTTGATTTCCGCTTTAGAATACAAGTAATAGAGACTTTCTATTAGTGTGTTTGTGATTACATAAACATTGCTAACGATTCACGAGCGCTCAAAGATCTATCAAGGTCTAAGGTTCAACAAGTGGTATCAGAGCCTCGAGAGAGTCTCTGTGATACTAAGAACATTCTTTTCTTTACACCCTCACAACCAAAACAACCATAAAAATGCTTGGGTCAGACGTTGAAACAGAAGTTACTCACAATCAAAACACCACTTCCTTGCAACAACTCAATCTCACAAACAACAATGCAAAGTTCCCATACCTCAAGAAGGAGGAGTATGAATTGTGGGCTATGAAGATGCAGAATTGGATCAGCAACATTGATTGGAATCTTTGGGAAGTTGTCGTAAAGGTAACATTTGAAGAAGTGTGTCAAAGATCTTTGATGGTGTTATTACCATCGTTGGTCCCAAAGCTCTTTGAAGAGATTCTAGGCATTGGAGAGAGAATAAAGTCGAACTATTCTCCTTGAGGCTATACGAGATGATCACATGGGTGACTTTCATTACATGGAGGATGCTAAGGACATCCGGATGGCAATCAAGGCTAGGTTTGGTGGGAATGATGAGTCAAAGAGGATGAGGAAATCAATGCTAAAACAATGGTTTCAAGAATTCCAAATCTACGAGGAAGAAGGTATCCACAAGGGATATAGACAGTTCCATAGGATTTTGAGTCAATTGAATCGGATGAAGGCCGGGCGAGACAATGAGGATTGCAATTCAAAGTTCTTCGATCTTTACCTCCATCTTGGTTGCAAGTAAGCATTGCACTCAAAGCAAAGGTGGGCTAGATCTCGTCACTTTGATGATCTCTACAAGACTTAAAACTCTTGAGCACGATGTTAGAAGTCCTTTCATTCATCCACTCCCACTCACTTAACTTTTGTTAGCACCTCCTCACATAAGATGACCTATGCTCCAAGCCCAATTTCCTCGGCATCATCATCCTACATCACCACTACATCAAATTCTCAACCTAAATCCGGTGGTGTCTTTGGAAGATGTAATTCACTCTTTGTTGTTGATTATGACAATCGTGACAACTAGCATTGAGGATTTTGAGCAGGTGGATCCACTTGATATGGAAGAGATGAACTTGAAGTGTTAACTAGCCATGCTCTCAATGAACATCAAGAAGTTTGAGAGTAAGTGCGGGAGAAAGTTTGGTTTCAGGGAAGAGATTCAACAAGATTTGTGAGAAGAAAAGTCAAGTGCTATACTTGTGGTCAAATGGGTCACTTCAAGAGAATGCAAGGATAGAAATTTGGTGATGAAGTTAGGTATTCTACCTATCGGCATAATCAAATGGAAGCTGGAACTACCAAAGTGGATCCTCCATGACTTTGGTCACACCTGATGACCATGTCAAGCTGGAAGGTGCATGATCACGATAATGATGAAGTTTACGGTTACGGCGAGTGGATTCTTCGGCAAGTCGTACTCTGAGAGGACCAGCATAATCAAGTTGCCTTAATGGGCATCTCTCAGGTACATAATTATGTTTTTGGTTGTAGTGAAAGATATAATGAACTTAAGGAAGCTTATGATGAATTGAAACCTAAATATAATGTATGTTATGTCAAAGTTGAGGCTTACAAACATGCTTTAAATACTTTAGAAAGACAAAAAATTTGGTTTCAAAAGAATCAACTTGCTTATGATGAAAAGATAAGGGTGTTAGAAAGTGATTTGGAATGTACTAGAATTGATTTAAAACGTACTGAGAAAGAAAAAGGCGATGTAGTTTGAGAAAACCAAGTCTTTGAAAAAGAAACTAGATGAGGAAGTAGCTAGACATAAAGAATGGTTAGTGTCGGTGACAAAGTAACTAGATTTCTCTATGGTAGTCAATCGTAAACTCGGGATAGCTTTAAGAAGTATGTTGGCTTAGAAGCTAGGGCTGATATCGTAAATCTACACCGGCAGGATTAGCTAATTATGTAAAGAAGGAGACCTACATGTTGTACTGGACCTATTAGAGGAGAACATATGCCCACCGACCTTGACATCACTATAGACTTTGATGGATCACACCATCTTTATGGCAAAAGTCAAGAGACTTGCCACCCGATTCTAAAACTCGACTTTGTCTCTTGTTACGACGGTGACAAGTCCTCGACCAAGGGTCTACTACATACACCGATTGCGATTCAAGTGAAAAGTCAGACATTCCCAAGACCTCACCCAAGCCTACACCCAAGACTCCTATAAGCTGTTAGAGTTCTTCTTGAGGAATCAACTTCCAAGCAGTTTCTTCTGAAGACTTGTCAATTAATTCTTTGCAAAACAATTATTCTGTTAAAAACAATTATGTTCATGTTTGTGGTTTGAATGCTTTTGCATGTAATGAAACATCTTTCACTTTGAATAAATCTTCTAAAAAAAAGACATGTTTTGTTTGTGGAAGTAAATTTCATTTGATTAAGGATTGTAATTTTCATGAACAAAGAATGGGTGTATGTGCTAGTCATAAGAAATATCGACCCATGTGGAAAAATGTTAATGATATACCATCTTTTGTTCCACAAGCAACTTATAAACACAATTATCTTTGATAAACAATTTTCAAAATGGGCGCGATCATTTGCTAGACCATATGTGAGACCAACTAGTTCATATTTTCAAAATGGTTATTGGCACGGATGTTTTGACTCAATGTATGTTGGCAAGGGATATAGGGATCTTTTTGTGAAGCCCTCAAAGAGTTGTTCTTGGACTCAAAGGGACCTAATTTCATAGGAGGCCCAAGAACAATGGTGGATCTTATACATCTACATGGCCTAAATCTTATGATCCACAAGGCATGCTCAAGTCAGTGATGACTTGAGTCTCCATAGTGTACTAATATTTTGTATATATTTTTGTTGTTGTTGTAGGATCATCCTCTACAGAGTAAGGAAGTCGGCATTGTAGATAGTGGTTGTTCCAGGAGCATGTCAGGAAACAAAGATAAGATGCATGATTTTGTACCTATTGCAGGAGGAGGCAGTGTGACTTTTGGTGGAGGAGCTGGTAGAATCACTGGGAAATGCACTATCAGAACACCTCAGTTGGATTTTGAGAATTTGTACTGTGTCAAGGAACTGCAAAATTTCAACTTGTTCTCAGTATCACAAATTTGTGACACCAAGCACAAAGTATTCTTCTTTGAGGGTGAATGTCTTGTTCTCTCTAAAGACTTCACACTTCCAGAAAATACATCGATTCATTGAGAGTTCCCGAAACCACAATTTATACACATTCAATTTAAATGATGTTTAACGGAAGGTGACCTAACATGTTTGGTGGCTAAAGCATCCTGGATGAGTCTATAAAATGGCATAGAAGGATGACTCATGTGAACTTCAAGACCATTAACAAGCTTTCTAAACTTGGTCTAGTTGAAGGACTTCCTTCCAAAGTCTTCACCAATGAACACAATTGTGTTGCGCAACAAAGGAAAGCAACACGAGCATCATACAAAGCCATTACGGTTGTGAGCACTATCTCGGAACCTATTCGATTCTTTGCATATGGATCTCTTTGGTCCAACCCAAATCGAAGTATTGATCACAAGTACTTTTGTCTGGTAATCACTGATGGCTATAGCAGGTTTTGTTGGGTATTCTTTTTGAAAACTAAAGATGAAACATCTCAAATTTTAAAAGAGTTCATTACCCTTGTTGAAAATCAGCTAAACAAAAAGTTAAAGGTATTCGGTGTGATAATGGGACAGAGTTCAAAAATGTTGTATTAATAGAACTGTATAAGTCTAAAGGGATAAAAAGGGACTATAGCAATCCAAGAACCCCACAACAAAATGGGATTGCTGAAAGAAAGAATAGGACCTTAATAGAGGCAGTGATGAGTGTCTAAATACTCATCATTTTTGTTCCTTCTACACTGCAAAAACAGTCAAAAACACTTTGAAAAGTCTCAAAAAGCAGAAAAAATATTTAGGCGTATTTTATGCAAAAATTGTCAAATCTAATCCACAGTTATTCAAAACAAGTTAATTTTTCATAAAAGGCCCTCGGGAATTTTCAAGTTGTCAAAATTAGTCTTATAAAGTCGGTTTGCAAAATGGCGACTTTGGTCCTGAAGTTTCAAAGATTGACATAATTTACCCTGGACATTTTAATTTGAAAATTATTATTTTTGGTCCTTGGGAAAATTAAACTTGTCATAATTGGTCCCTATGATAAAATTTGCAAAATTACATTTCGGTCCACTTGGCTTTTGTGGAATTGCAAGTTTGGTCCTTATGTTATTAATAAACAAACCCTTCCTTGACCCTATAACCTTGACCCCAAACCGAGATAAGGCGACCTTTTTCCCCTCCTCTTTTCCCGATTATCACCAAAATAACACTCAACCTTTCTTCCTTCTCACGACACTCGACCCCATTTTCCCTCCTCACGATCCTCACCCACTGATTCCACACCCACATGGGTCTCATTTGATATCAAATATGGATGGCTCAGTTACTCTCCTTGGGCTCCAAGTTGAAATGAATGGTGAGATTGAAGAAAAGAAACACAAGCGGTGGACTTGAAGACCTAGCTTAGTTAGTATAAATAGAATTCATGTAGCCAATGTATAAAGCGGTCTTAGTTTTATTTTAAAAAGTCGGGTTTAGTTTTCTTCTCTTTTTTATTTATTTATTAGGTTTAACTTTCGAATGAGAATTTCATTGTTCTAGCACCATTTACTTTATTGTCATTTTAATTTAGTTGTACTTTTCATTTCAAGTTAATGCAATCTATTTTCGGTTTCAATTCCAGGTTGTTAAAGTTTATGCACTTTTGTTATTGTTGTCTTAAGTTCTTCATTGTTGAGTCTCTTCAATTCACATTTTCAATCGATTAGAAAGGTGATATAAGTTGATATAAACTTATAGTGAGCTTAGTTTCTTATCCACTCTGTCTAAATTACGATTTTGCAAAAGTCAACGAAAGTCAAATTTGAGTCAACAAAGTCAAATCTTAAGTCTCAATGAATTTGTTATTTCAAAATGTTAGGCGATAAGTTTTAATGTTAATTCATCTTTCACATTTGAGTTAAAACCTTTTCATCGGTTCTAAATTGCCTTTTGCAATAAAAGGGTCTTGGGGTATGCTTGTTATTGGAATTTGAGTGGTGATTTCAAGATGTTTCTATTAAGAGAAAGTTTAGGAACATGTGTGTGCGCCATTTCAGTTACAATTTCAAAGTACTCTAGCTCAACTTGTGAATTCAGTTTCCATTTTTTTTTATCTGTCATTAGAATTAGTTTCTGTCAAATAAGCTTTTCACCAGTTTTAAATAGCCTACTTAATCCATTTTATTAGTTAGAAAAATAAATAAAAAAATAAAAAATAGTTTCTTCACTAGCTTTTGTCGGTAGTATCAAAAGAAAAAAAATAAAAATCTTTTTACTTAGTTTGTTAGGAGCTTGAAGTTGGTAATTTGTCTTAACTTGGCTATGTTCCACGGTGCATTTTATGACCAATCCAAGCACGGTATCTTGTCAAATTCCGGCATTCTTGTGACTTGTTTATGAGTTTGTAACATGCCTCTCTCGGGCCAGTGCAGGGGCAAAAGGTAGAGCAATTTGGGTGGGTTTCAAGTTCGATAAGCTCGGGAGCTTATCTACCTGTAGCTTATTCAAAATAAGCTCAAAGAGCACCCTACGGGCTGTTTGCATGTATGATTCGACAAACCAATAGAAGCAGTTTTGGTAATTTTCTTCTAGCTTTTAAAGTTTATTGTTGTTGATTAGAGCCCTTGTGAAGCTTATTAGATTAACTAGATTAAGTTGTAGATTTTGTTAACTTTATGTAGCTAGTTTAGTGCCAATTATAGCTTATTAGTTGCTCTTTTCTGCCATTGTCCAAACATCAGGTTCTTTCCTCTTTGTTTTTTCTTTTTAATGTTTACTTATTGCTTATTAGGTCCCCTAGATTGCTCATTTTAATGTAGTAGATTAATTTTCATAAGTTCTAGCTTTTTACAAAGCATGTTGTAGCACTTTATTTCCTTAGCAACCACTGTCCCAAACAGCCCCTTAGCATATTTTTTTTTTAGTTTATGTTTCTTCTTCTTTGTTTAGCGACTTATTCTGATTTTGTAACTTTACTTTTTGTAAAAATTGTTATTTTGTCCCTTTGTTCGATTTAAAATTTGAAACAATAAATAAATAAATGAATAATAATCGTGAAAAAAGAAAGGGCTGGAATCGAACCCAAGACCTACGCATCTGCTTTACACGCATTTGCACACCAACACCTTACCATCGTGCTAGAGTAGCTTTTGTTTAAGTTTTCCTTAGTTAATCATTTAAACACATAGCAGTTTTTCCCTTATTAGCTTATTAGGCCTTTTGGTGGCAGATCCGCATTTTATTTTTCTTTAGTTCAATTTCATTTAAAGTATTTTTATTAAATGTTTGAATTTTCCAAAATTATTTAGTATTTTTAATTAATTAATTAGATTAAAATAGTTTTTAATTCGTAGTAATTAATTTAAAAGTCGAAAAAAATACCTTGACTTTTTCTAAAATTTTCTTTTGTCATATAGTAAGTAAGAAATTTGTTTTACACTCGTGGGACTTTTATTTTACAAATTTTACATTTTTACTTTGCATTTCAGCGTAATTTTTACATATAGCAGCGTTTTCATTCTAGGTCACGTTTTAGGTAATTTAAGGTTACGCTTTAATTAAAATAGTTTATTTAAGTTATTTTGTTTTATAAATCAAGAAAAATCGATTTTAAAAATAGTGATAGCGTTTATTTAATATAATTTATCTTTTAATTTTCTTTAATTTGCATTTAAGCCCTATAATTTACAAACTTTCTCTTTAGGTATAATTATTCATAATCATAACCTTTTCCGTTCAATATCACCCGATCACTATCGTTTGGTTATTGATCATACATTTCGTTGGGACTTAACGACTGGGAAACACTAAACTCCTCTAGATCTTAATTGCATTGGTTTGTTTATCGGCTTTTATTACGGTTGACCATTCACAAGTGGTTGATTTGTGTGATAAAACGACCGTTTGGGGCCGATCAAATTTTGGCGCTTGTTGGGAGCTGTGCTAATTATCTTCGTTTAGCATTAGTGATTTGAATATTCACTCCTTGTTCATACCATCTATATATATTTATATTTTCTTACAAAAATCCAAAATCCAAAAACATCTTAAAACATATAAAACACAAAAATATTTTTCTTTTGTTTCTACATATATATAAAACCATAAAACCCAAAAGATTTTCTTTCTTATTTTACAAAATGTTTATCCAAAATCCAAAAATATCCATCTCTACCCTCTCACATCTTTGATTCTTCATCCTACCCTCCGAAAACATTTGATTCTTTCTATGTCTTATCCTCACCCTCTTGGTTGTCAATGGTGTGGTGGTCCTTATAATGGTGGCAATTGCCCCGGTTGTAGCATGGTGGAATCGGGAAGCAGGTGCATCTATAACCGGGATCCCTATTCCTACCATAACACAAGTGATTTATTCCATCGACTACCACCTTTGTGAGACTCGGCGATTTCTTGTTGTAGTCTTGTGGTAGTTCACACTCCGATTCGATTGTCAATCGGGAAACACGCTTGTCTATGGCGGGTTCACGATAACAATTATGACTACCACATATAACTTCATGACCACATCGGTTTCTTGTTGTGAGTATTGTGGAGGTCCATCTTGTAGCTCGATTGTCAAACAAGGAATCCATTTCCTTGTAACAATTCGACTCTTGATATCATAACCAACCTCTACGGTACCAAATGAATCGGGCACCACCTCGGCTGAGCCACTTCCTCAAAATCTTCTCCTTGATCTTTTGGATTTAGTGAAGATTTGAAGGAATGTAAACATTCCCAAGATAATCCAAATCAAAAATCCATGGAAGAATTGTTAGGTGAAGAAGCGGTGCTAAAATAAATTCCCAAATTGCGTTTGAAAAATCTATTAGGAATCAATTGCAAAAGAAAAAGCGACGAGATCTAGCTCTCAATTTCGTTTATTCACGATAGCGGTGATGATGAGGATACACTTGATATCCTTCAATTCTATAAAGATTCATCAAGTTCATCGGATGATATCCAGCGGTTGAGATTCATTCTCAAACAACTACTATCACACCGAGGTTCACACTCGCTCTACGAGCATGGGGGCGAGCATCTTGACCTTGTTCACGAAAAGGAATCGGACGAATTCATAAAGTCTAGTGTTGAGAACCTTGTCCCGATCCCGAGAGAGTCGGGAATTCTCGAGCATTTGTGTGATATCCCTACCCTCGTGTCTTCCCAAAGATCATGTTGAGATGTTCTCCGAATTTGATGATGATGATTCATTGTCTTGTGGAGACATCGTTTATGTGGAAGATTTACCTTACGAGCTTGTTAGCTTAGAAGAGAGAATGATAAATTCTTGACACTGAAATCAAAGATGAAGCGCTTCGTGCAACATTCTTGAATGTCGATCTTCTCATTTCTAAAATCGAGGCTTTCAAAGAAGCCTATTTCATCTCTATCCCCATTAAGGATAGTGACATTCTTTCAGATGATTCTATTAGGAAATGAAAGCCTTTGTTTTGATAATATGGGAGAGAAGATTAGTGGCGGTACCACTTTTCATTCTCATAATTTTCTCCCCAATTATGAATCATTTACATTGGAGGAGTTCACTAGTGAACCCGCTCATATCAATTTCGAATATGATTCATTCACCTTCAAGGGTTCTCGGATGAACTCACTCATATCATATCTCCACGGAGTATGATAATTTCTACTGATCTAGACACACCCATAATATGTCTTGATCAAGCAAGCTAGCGATGAGATTCATGAAACTATGAATTCTCCTATTGAGGATGAAGAGTTAGTCATGATTTTTATCATGATTTTCTTTCTTTTCTTCATATATTATGTCACTTCTCCTGTTCTTCACTCCTTCGGGAATGAAGACATTATCTTTGATCCCGGCATCTCCATGTACCATTATCTTGGTAGGAATATATCTCATCGGTGTGGAACTTTCACGCTTCAAATGTTTGTCAAACATCTTGAATGAAAGTCCGATGGAGATTGTCTCTTCACTTACTTCCCATGAACAAATTAATTAGAAATTCGAGTCAAGCTAGCGACTCGGTAATCAAAAACGATAGTTAAACATGGGTCTTCACCGTGTGTACCACCTAGTGTGGGAAGTTGCCCCTATTTGTTGTATATAAGTTTTCACAAAAAAAAAAAAAAAAAAAAAAAAAATCTTTCAAATAATGGTAGTAGTATTTCCTTTTCGTTCTATGTTTCGGCATAATGGCGGTACTTTGAATATTGAGGGCAATATTCATTTCTAGTGTGGGGGAATTTCACGAATTTTATCATGTAATTATACCCAATTCTCCCATTTTTGGCCAAATTTTTTTTGGAGTAAGTGTTTTGCACTTACTCGACTTATAGTTATCGATCCGCCATGTCTAATAAACAAAAGGATTGGCTAATCCAAAGATGACGGCTCTTGGTAAAGATATCTCAAATCCGTTGACGACTTGCAATTTGCCCAAAATTGTATGGTGTTGACTCACCATATCTTTAATTAGTGAAGAGTTGGCTAGCCGCAAGTTTATGGCTTGTGGTAAAGCGGTTGGAAAATCATAATTGGTAATCGGCTCACCAAAGATAGTATATATTATCTAAGAGTTGGCTAGTCCGAAGCAAAGCGGCACGGTAAAGACAAATCAAAACCGTTGGCGGTGGTTTGCTCAAAATCATTTGGTTGTCGATGTACCAAGGTTCTTACTTGACTGAAACAATTGGCTACTCGAAGTAATGGCTTTTGGTAAAGAGACTTAAATCCATTAAGTTTTCACAAAGATTGCTAGGGACTAGCAATAGTTTAGTGTGGGGATTGATGAGTGTCTAAATACTCATCATTTTGTTCCTTCTACTTTGCAAAAGCAAAAACACTTTGAAAAGTCTCAAAAAAGCGGAAAAAATATTTAGGCGTATTTTATGCAAAATTGTCAAATCTAGTCCACGGTTATTCAAAACAAGTTAATTTTTCATAAAAGGCCCTCGGGAATTTTCAAGTTGTCAAAATTAGTCTTATAAAGTCGGTTTGCAAAATGGCGACTTTGGTCCACTGAAGTTTCAAAGATTGACATAATTTACCCTGGACATTTTAATTTGAAAATTATTATTTTTGGTCCTTGGGAAAATTAAACTTGTCATAATTGGTCCCTATGATAAAATTTGCAAAATTACAGTTTGGTCCTTTGGCTTTTGTGGAATTGCAAGTTTGGTCCTTATGTTATTAATAAACAAACCCTTCCTTGACCTATAACCTTGACCCCCAAACCGGATAAGGCGGCCTTTTTCCCTCCTCTTTTCCGATTATCACCAAAACAACACTCGACCTTTCTTCCTTCCTCGACACACTCGACCCCATTTCCCTCCTCACGATCCACCTCACCCACCGATTCCCACACCCGCATGGGTCTCATTTGATATCAAATATGAATGACTCAGTTACTCTCCTTGGGCTCCAAGTTGAAATGGACGGCTGAGATTGAAGAAAAGAAACACAAGCAGTGGACTTGAAGACCTAGCTTAGTTAGTATAAATAGAATTCATGTAGCCAATGTATAAGGCGGTCTTAGTTTTATTTTTAAAAAGTCAGTTTTAGTTTTCTTCTCTTTTTTTTTTATTTATTCAGTTTTAACTTTCCAGTCGAGAATTTCATTGTTCTAGCACCATTTACTTTATTGTCATTTTAATTTAGTTGTACTTTTCATTTCAAGTTAATGCAATCTATTTTCAGTTTCAATTCCAGTTGTTAAAGTTTATGCACTTTTTTTATTGTTGTCTTAAGTTCTTCATTGTTGAGTCTCTTCAATTCCTGTTTTCAATCTGATTAGAAAGGTGATATAAGTTGATATAAGCTTATAGTGAGCTTAGTTTCTTATCCACTCTGTCTAAATTCTGATTTTGCAAAAAGTCAACGAAAGTCAAATTTGAGTCAACAAAAGTCAAATCTTAAGTCTCAACTGAATTTGTTATTTCAAAATGTTAGGCAGTAAGTTTTAATGTTAATTCATCTTTCACATTTGAGTTAAAACCTGTTTTCATCAGTTCTAAATTGCCTTTTTGCACTAAAAGGGGTGCTTGGGGTATGCTTGTTATTGGAATTTGAGTGGTGATTTCAAGATGTTTCTGTTAAGAGAAAGTTTAGGAACATGTGTGTGCGCCATTTCAGTTACAATTTCAAAGTACTCTAGCTCAACTTGTGAATTCAGTTTCCATTTTTTTTATCTATCATTAGAATTAGTTTCTGTCAAATAAGCTTTTCACCAGTTTTAAATAGCCTACTTAATCCATTTTATTAGTTAGAAAAATAAATAAAAAAATAAAAAATAGTTTCTTCACTAGCTTTTGTCAGTAGTATCAAAAAGGAAAAATAAAATAAAAAATCTTTTTACTTAGTTTGTTAGGAGCTTGAAGTTGGTAATTTGTCTTAACTTGGCTATGTTCCACCAGTGCATTTTTATGACCAATCCAAGCACGGTATCTTGTCAAATTCCGACATTTCATGACTTGTTTATAATTGTAACATGCCTCTCTCGGGCCAGTGCGGGGCAAAAGGTGAGCAGTGGGTGGGTTTCAAGTTCGATAAGCTCGGGAGCTTATCTACCTGTAGCTTATTCAAAATAAGCTCCAAGAGCACCCTCACGGGCTGTTTGCATTATGATTCGACAAACCAATAGAAAGCGACTTTGGTAATTTTCTTCTAGCTTTTAAAGTTTATTGTTGTTGATTAGAGCCCTTGTGAAGCTTATTAGATTAACTAGATTAAGTTGTAGATTTTGTTAACTTTATGTAGCTAGTTTAGTGCCAATTATAGCTTATTAGTTGCTCTTTTACGCCATTGTCCAAGCAATGAGTTCTTTCCTCTTTGTTTTGCTTTTTAATGTTTACTTATTGCTTATTAGGTCCCCTAGATTGCTCATTTTAATGTAGTAGATTAATTTTCATAGGTTCTAGCTTTTACAAAGCATGTTGTAGCACTTTATTTCCTTAGCAACCCTTGTCCCAAACGACCCCTTAGCATTTTTTTTAGTTTACATTTTTCTTCTTTGTTTAGCGACTTATTATGATTTGTAACTTTACTTTTTGTAAAAAATTGTTATTTTGTCCCTTTGTTCGATTTGCAAAGCTGAAACAATAAATAAATAAATGAATAATAATACGTGAAAAAAGAAAGGAGCTGGAATCGAACCTAGGACCTACGCATCTCTTTGCACATGCTTGCACACCAACACCTTACCATCGTGCTAGAGTAGCTTTTGTTTAAGTTTTCCTTAGTTAATCATTTAAACACACATGAGCTTTTCCCTTATTAGCTTATTAGGCCTTTTTGAAAAGCAGTCCGCATTTTTATTTTCTTTAGTTCAATTTCATTTAGAGTATTTTTATTAAATGTTTGAAATTTTCAAAATTATTTAGTATTTTAATTAATTAATTAGATTAAAATAGTTTTAATTAAGTAGTAATTAATTTAAAAGTCGAAAAAATACCCGACTTTTCCTAAAATTTTCTTTTGTCATATATTAAGTAAGAAAATTGTTTTTACACTCGTGGGACTTTTATTTTACAAATTTTACGTTTTACTTGCTTTCGTAATTTTTTACATATAACGCGTTTTCATTCTAGGTCGCGTTTTAGGTAATTTAAGGTTACGCTTTAATTAAAATAGTTTATTTAAGTTATTTTGTTTTATAAATCAAGAAAAATCGATTTTAAAAATAGTGATAGCGTTTATTTAATATAATTTATCTTTTTAATTTTCTTTAATTTGCATTTAAGCCCACAGTAATTTACAAACTTTCTCTTTAGGTATAATTATTTATAATCATAACCTTTTCCGTTCAATATCACTCGATCACTATCGTTTGGTTATTCGATCGCATGCGTACTCGTTGGGACTTAACGACACAGGAAACACTAAACTCTAGATCTTAATTGCATTGGTTTCGGTCATCGGCTTTTATTACGGTTGACCATTCTGAGTGGTTGATTTGTGTGATAAAAACGACCGTTTGGGAGCCGATCGGCGACAAGATCCATGCTTGCGAGAATCTAAATTACCCACTATGTTACGGGTGAAGCGAAGCACGACTTGTTATGTTCTAAGCAGTATCAATTACTAGACCTCATTTCAAGACACCTTATGAACTTCTCCTTTGGGAAAGTTCACGATATTCATTACCTCGAACCTTTTGGATGTCAAGTGACCATTTTGTACCAAGTGATCCACTGGGCAAATTTGATGAGAAAGGCGATGAGGGGTATATTGTGGGTTATTGACTCATAGTAAGGCTTATAGGGTATATAATTTAAATGCTAAAAGATTGAAGAGACTCTTAACTTTGAGATACCTAGAAGATAAACCTAATGTTGTGGTGAGGTCATGTTTGGTCCTTTGACCTGGATTACTTAACTGATTACTTGGGTTATACTAGATATGTTGCTAACCTATCTGCAGGTACACAAGAGTCTCCCACGGACAATGCAGGTATCCTGGATGATGACTCAGGTAGTGAGTCTGAGCATGATGAACAATCCATTGTTATACCTTCCTTTTCCCCTAACCATTTTGCAGGTGATAGTTCTAAAGGAATTTCGATGAGAATGAAGATGAGTCACACTATCACGGAGGCGTTGCTAGACTCGAAGCAAGAGCATGCGGCCAATATAGAAGCCGAGAGGCTTGGTGTGGAGTTTGCAAGAGATGTTGAGGCACTAATCGACAATCGGCCTGGCGGTCGGTGGAAACCGAGATTACGCTAACCGTTCTCCTGTTTCTCGACATCACCGTCTGGCAGCGAGTCCTCACGCATCTACTCCCATTTCTACTAGTGTGTCCACGAGACTTTGAGGAACCATATACACGATTTCCAAGTCCTTGGATCTTGGTAATCACCAACCAATGGAATCTTCATCTCTACTTCCTATGGCGGTGATTTTGAACCAACTTTGAACAATCTTGACACCACAATTGATGTCAACCCTTCTGCTACAAAAAGGATCAACATTGCTCATCCTCGATCCAATGTTATTGGTGATCCTCACGCACCTATTCGAACTAGAAGTCTTGTGACAAGTTCTAAGTATGGTCGGGTTGCTTTTCTTTCCTATGTCTTACAACGACAAAGGTCAATCACGGACTTTAAGCATTATCGCTTGCTTGTTTTCTTTCTCAAGTGGAACCAACGGTGTTCTCAAGCTCTTGAAGATTCAAGTTGGCTTGAAGCAATGCAAGATAATTGCAACAATTCAAGAATCGGAAGGTTTGGATCTTGGTACCACTACACGATGGGAAGATTTCCATTGGGACAAAATGGATTTTGAAGAATAAAAGAGATGCAAGGGTATTATGGTTAAAAACAAAGCAAGATTAGTGGCTCGGGGTTCGGGCAAGAGGAAGGAATTGATTATGATGAAGTTTTGCACACAGCTAGAGTTGAGGCCATTCAAATCTTCTTGGCCTATGCATCTTATATGGGGTTCATGGTATATCAAATGGATGTGAAAGGTGCTTTTCTGTATGGTGAGATTAAAGAAGAAGTATATGTCACTCAACCTAAAGGCTTTGAAGACCCAGATAATCCAAAGTATGTATACAAGGTTGTGAAAGCTCTCTATGGACTACATCAGGCACCAAGAGCATGGTATGCTAGGCTATCTGCATATCTGCTAAAGCATGGTTACAGAAGAGGTGCCATTGACAAAACACTCTTCATAAAGAAAATTTTCAGAGACATCATTCTTGTGCAAGTTTATGTCGATGACATTATCTTTGGCTCCACTAAAGAAGCTTGGTGCAGGGAGTTTGAGGAGTTGATGAAAGGAGAGTTTCAGATGAGTGCTATGGGGGAGCTTACTTTCTTTTGGGTCTACAAGTTAAGCGAGAACCACGATGGTATTTTTATCAATCGGGATAAATATGAGAGACATTTTGAAGAAGTTTGATATGGAAAATGTCGAAGCGCCACTACACCTTATAAAGCTCAAAACCAAAGAATAATCTTGAACGAGATCTTCTTTGTGAATGTTCACTTATCTGGTCCATGATTGGTTCATTGATGTATTAATGACTTCTAGGCGACATTACATTTGTTGTGAGTGCTTGTTCTAGACATCAGGTCACTCCACTTACTTCCAACTTGAATGCAGTCAAAAAGATCTTCAAGTATCTCAAAGGCCAACCACATTTAGGTCTTTGGTACCCAAAAGAGTCTCCTTTTAGGTTGGAAGCATATAGTGATAGTGATTATGCTGGTGCAAATATGGATAGGAGATCCACAACTAGAGGTTGCCAATTTCTTGGAAGAAGATTGATTTCTTGGCAATGCAAGAAACAAACTATTGTTGCTACCTCATCTACTGAAGCATAGTATGTTGCTGCTGCCAATTGTTGTGGTCAGGTACTATGAATGCAAAATCAGTTGCTGGATTATGGGTTCAATTTCATGAACACCACAATCTTTATTGATAATCAAAGTACCATATGCATAGTTAAAAATCCAGTTTTTCATAATCGAACTAAGCATATTGAGATCAGGCACCATTTTATAAGAGATGCATATGAAAAACATTTGATAAAGGTGGTTAAGATTCACACATATGATAATGTGGCAGATTTATTGACTAAAGCCTTTGATGGACCCAGGTTTCAACACCTAGTTGTCCATATTGGGATGCTTAACCCTTAACTGCAAGGTTTGAGGGGAGGCATAAGTCTCAGGGGAGGCATATGCCTCGGGGAATATTGTATTATCTTGTATCATTTCTTTCTTTGTTTACTTCTTAGTTAACAAAAATACAATTTCTTTATATCTTCAGGTTTGTTGTATGTAACTCATTTGATGGTTCTCAACTCACCAGATGTGCCTAGTGTCCATCACAGAGTTGGCTAGTCCAAAGGGTACAACTTTGGTAAAGACACATCAAATCTGTTGATAGCTGTAATGGTTTGCTCAAAATCATAGGGTATCTGACTCACCCATGCTTAATTCTTGAGGGTTGTATGGTCATCAATTCACCATGGCTTATTCCTTTTGGAATCAAGAATTGGCTAGCCCAAGTATATGGCTTGTGGTAAAGGCGATGGAATACCATATTTGGTAATCAATTCACCAAAGGTGATTCTTTTACCTAAAATTGACTAGTCTGAGCAAGCGACTACGGTAAAGACATTTCAAATCTGTTGATAGCTGCTAATTTGCTAATAATCGATGGTTATCAGTGTACCATAGTTTTCGAACTTAAACATTTGGCTACTCCAGTAGTAATGGCTATTGGTAAAGAGACATCAAATCCATTATTTTCAATGATTCACCTCTCTCAGGAGTTAACACACCTGGATGTGATGAGAATAGTATGAAACTAATCTGTTTTGATGTACATTTTGTCATTTGTTGCTGCAAAGATTTGAAGTTTCAAAGTTTTGCCATCATAGAGTTGTGGTTGTTTTGATTCTTTGCTGCTAATGTTCGACTTCAATCCTCTTGTTCTAACCTGTTAAAGATCTATCAAGAATCTTGAACTTAACCATGTCAAATTCAAGATTAGGGGAGGATTGTTAGGAATTCTACTAAATAAGAATTACTTTGAAGATCTTTGACGGATTTTCTTTGAAGTCTTTGGATTCTCTTGAAGAAGTGATTCTACTGAAGTAGTAAAACCGCGTAGTTTGTTTACTGAGATATAGATATTCGCGTATTTTATAGTTAGTTAGGATATGCATGAGCTTTATTAGGAAGTGATAATGTATATCTCTTTTAGTTTATGATTATCGTTTCTTGTGAAAGCGGTTTAGGGTTCCTTGTCTATAAAAGGAACACATTAGTATGTATGATGTCGGGTTTTGAAAAACAAGTTTTAAGTTTTATTAAAAGATCCATAGAGGATCAAAGTATTCTTAGTTATCTGTGTTCTTACTTGTGTTTGATTTCCGCGTTAGAATACAAGTAATAGAGACTTTCTATTAGTGTGTTTGTGATTACATAAACATTGCTAACGATTCACGAGCGCTCAAAGATCTATCAAGGTCTAAGGTTCAACACTTGGCATATTAGAGATTTCAACATCATTGGCTTGAGCTTCCTACATGGCGGGTTGTAATTTCCACTTACGGTGTTGCAATGGAAACATTTGGCCTAGCGATGGAATCAATTTCCACTTGCCTTTCGAGTTTTCGGTGTTCATGTTGCTATCTCCATCCTTTCGAGAATCATTAGAAGGTTGAGCATCTCCGGTCTTTGGAATATCATCATTATCTGCATAGTCCCAAAGTGGGCGAATTCATCTTGATCATCGACTTGATCCTTGCTTGGTTCATCATCATCAAGAAACTCTTACGAACTGCCAAAATCATAAGAAGATGTATCTGTAGAGATAGGTACATAGTTCATAGTATGAGTTAGAGTATCAAGATCAAAGCGACCTTTGGACGGATCCTTTGACATTCACTTTATTTTCCAAGAACTCAACATGCATTTTCTTCAATCTTTTGGGTTCTTAAGTTGAATACTCTGAAAGCTTTACTAACCATGGAATACCCAACAAAATACCCTTCATCAGACTTTTCTTCAAATTTTCCCAGATAATCTATGGTATTGAGAATAGAGACATGACCTCCAAATGGTCTCATGAAGTCCATGATAGGGGGTCTACCTCTAAATAACTCATAAGGTGTCTTGTTCTTTGTTTTCACTACTAAAACTGTTTTGCACATAGCATGCAGTGTTAAGCATACCTTAAAAAGTGATTAGCAATTTTGAATCGCCCAACATGGTTCTAGCTGACCTCTATAAGTGTCATGTTTTCTCTCTCGGCAACACCATTTTGTTGAGGAGTTCTGCAACACTAAATTCTCTTTTAATACCTTTATCTCTGCAAAAATCATCCATAACTCTATTCTTAAATTACATCCCATTGTCACACCTAATGATTTTAACTTTCATATCATATTGGTTTCTATACGTGATGAAGATCTTAAGGATGCAGTTGTTTCATCCTTAGTCCTTAGAAAGAAAACCCGTATAAACTGCTAAAATCGTCGGTCACAACAAGACAATACTTCTTAAGATTTAAAGTTGCTCACGGATGTAGGACCAAACAAGTCCATATGTAACATTTGAAGTGGGTGAGCAATAAAGTTAACCAACTTTGACTGCAAGAAACCTTGTGTTGTTTGCCTTTAAGACAAACCACACGGGTTTGATCATTCTTAAATCTTTTACGAGGTAAGCCTCTTACCAAACCATCTTTGACAATCTTATTAATGGTTTTGAAGTTAACATGACCAAGTCTTCTATGCCATAACATGGATTCATCCACTGTGGCCTTTGCAAGCAAGCAAGCATAATCATCTTTAGCAACAATGTTGTTCATATCAAAGCTATATAAGTTGCCTTTTCTAGGAATCTTGAGAAGAATCAGACTTTCATCAGGCATCTTAAAATCCTTAGAGAGAACAAAACACATATCTTTAGTAAAAGAACATTGTTTTCTTGTCACACATTTTGACACACTAAAAGATTATACTTAAGCTCTTTTAGATAGTACACGAGTTCAAAGTCCAAGTTACCGGTTTGATAACCCTTTACGGTAACTTTCCATTAACTCCACTCCAAGCTAACAACTGCATCCATCATAGTGTTCAAAATTTGAGAGATAGGACTTGTTGCAGTCATGTACCTTGAACATCCACTATCTGTGTAGCCTTGATATGATCTTTTGTCCTTTGATGTTCTGCGCATATAAGAAAGGAGTTAGTTTCCTTTGGGGACCCAAGCCATGATTGACTTGGATCGCCTCGTGTATCAATATATTTATATCTATCAAAGGTCATTGATACACCATTGGGATTGGTTGTTGAGGTAATTCCTTTAGGTTTCCATTCCCAGCGTCTTGAGGCCTTCAGCATTTCCATGTTACCCATGGTCTTGTTTACAACCCTTGCGGTGGGAACTTTTGATTGACGATGAGTATTTCTTTGGTTTAGATTTGGTACCCATTGTTGGTTATAGTTAACCCTTTTATCGAAAAAGACCTTTTCCTGTTTGTGCGATTTTGCAAAAGTTGTTTTGGATTTTGCACTTATGGTGATTTAGGGTGATCGATGTTAGAGTTTTAGCGATGGCAAAGTTTTGAGACCACTTCTTAGTTGAGCGCTATTGGGACCATTTGCTATGTGAATTAGGGTGTATATTATTTGGAAACTGTTTGACTCACCCTTTTATTCCATGGACTTCCTTCTCCGACATGTAGTCTGATTAGCATGTAAATGATTAAAGCTACCACGGATATAACATGCTTTATTGTACATCACAAAATCACTACCTAGTTGTTGAGATTTTCCATGATTCCAACTCCTCAGTTACTAGGAGTTGATGACTTGTTCTATACATCTCGGCATACCTTACAGGTTGATCTAGGCTTGTTAACTTGTTTCCTAGGTTCCTTTGTAATAGTATTAACAACTTTTGGGAAAGAAGCTCTACATTCTTTTTAACATTCTCATCTACAATGGATGAGTCACTTGCACTTTCAAAACATCGGTTCATGCTTAACCTCTTCCTCACTTGTCACAAATTTGAGAGGACCATATTCACGAATAGGTTCACGAAAATCTTCTAGGCTGTATGAGTTAAATCTATGCGAGGTGATGGAACACCCGCAGTGGTGGAGGAACAATATTGTATCCCATACCGGACTTAACTTTACTAGTAATTTGAGAATTCAAATTTTATCAATTGACTTAGGCGATAATAACAGTGTCGACAATTAAATTTACATTCTCATTTATCTTTTAAGTTTTCAAACTCTTCTTTTAGTGCCTCATTCATTTGTTGTATTATGATCTAACTCTCTTCAAGAACAATCATATCATCATTATATTTTACTCATTTTCTCTATAATGCTCTAGTTATTTCTCTAATCTGAGATATGCCTCTTCTAAGATTTGTCACAACATAATTAGGAGCAAACAACTACGTTCTTTAGTTTTCAAAGATTCATTAAGCCTTTCACATTCTCTAGAAGCCTACATGTTTTAGAACAACTTTCAAAATTTTGTACCTCAGTCGAGAGAAAGCCATGAGAGCATGTTACGTAGACACAAGAGCATCATCGAAGGTTGTTCCTCTTGTTCATCGACCATGAAACTCAATCATAGCTTACACCATCAATTGCCAGCATTACCTTTGGTTCTTCCATAATTGGTTCTTTCTTTTGCTTGTACCAAGTAGACTTTTTGTCCTGGTTCCTTGGTCTTCTGCATTCTCTAGCAAAATTCCCCAACTTGTGACAGTTGAAACACTCTACTTTCTTTTTATCGAAATCTGCAGTTTCACCACCATTGATGTGTATTGGTTTTCCAGTCCTCTTGTAGAATTTCCAAGCCCTCATGCTAAGAAGAGCTATACGCCATTTTATGTCCATCTCCTCCAAGTCATCTTCATCAATTTGCTCTATGTCTTCATGAGTTAATATAGAGCCATTAACTTGAGTGGAGATAAAAGCATAAAGGTAGGATCTCCAATACCGACAACCTTATTCTTTGAACTGCGGTGGTAACACTAACATTACCAGTGGAAGCTTGATAGAACCGGCGGTGGCAATATCATCATCATAGTCATCTTGAGAATCATCACGGTCAACGAGAGGTTGACAACAATGCCAAGCTTCTAGAGCTTGTACCAAGTTTCTGCATTCTTGATCGTTGTTCAATGAGTTTGAAGTTGTTGTAAAGATCATTGAGCTTCATAGTTTCAATCTCTAGTTTATTTTCCCGGTTTGTAACATTAGTATAAAACTCGGTGGGCAAACTTCTTAGAAACTTCAAATTGAGGTCTTCCTTTTCTACCTCAATGCCAAACACGATCGGTTGTGTGACAATCTTACGGAGTTTGGTGAAGATCTTTGTCAAGTGAGTCATTGCTTGAAGCGAGAAGTTTTCATAACTTTGCTTCAACAATGTCTTTGTGTCTTCTTTGTAGCGTCATTGCCACCAAACACGGCGGATCTCTTCAAAAGTTCTTTTTTTTGTGTATTCTTGAAAGCAATGATCGGTCTTTAGGAAGAGTCATTAGCAACAACAAACTTCGGCCTTGGTCATTCTTCTTCTTTGCTCTTTCATCATTAGTCTCGATGCGAAACTATTACAACTTATGTGTCACCAACTTTCTCGGTCTTCTTCACAGTTGGAAGGAATCACCGATTAAGATGATTTCATATAGTGCATAGTCTTGTATGAAAGTATTGCTCAATCATTATCCTCCATCTCAAACTCATTAAGTTTGAGCTTAGGAAGCTTGAGGCGAGTTGGACTAGTTGTTTTCCATCTCCATTGATTTGAGTGAGTTGGTTAAGCTTATTCCTTGGATCTTCTAAATCAAAGTATCAAAACCTTCGCTATGAAACCACTTGATGGATCTAAACACACACCTTGTGTTAGTGATACTTTGAGTTATATTAAGAAGCACGCGGAATATACTTAATAATACTTAGAAGATGTAATGTAAGTAAGAATAGTTTAACACAAAGCTCCAATATTATTAAGAAATAATACGAGTGATCTTGTTTATCACTAGGGTTACACCTTGAAGCTTACGTGAGTAATTCATTCTCTAAACAATGACCTAGGATCTCCTTTTATAGCACAAGGAGTCCTTTACAAGATAAGTATAATACTAACAATATAGAATATACACAAGATCTTTTCTATACTTATCAATACACGGATACATAAACATTATCCTAATAGCAGTGGTAATATATGTACTGGCAGTGGTAATGTGTTTCCACTGCTAGTGTAATCTTCAGCAGTGTCTTCCACAAGACTATCAGTGGTAACTGTTAGTATTATTCCCAACATCTTAGCCCCGTAAGCGAATCCAACAACAATTAGAGTTGTCCAGGGTCTGAGAATGAGTCAACTAACATAAGACATTACAAAAACCAGTAGAAGCTTGCATCTTTACTCCAAGTAACCTGACCGAAGGAGAGATACCAATCCTGGAACTGCCCGAGAATGAGTCAACTAACAAAAGACATTACAAAATGCAAAAGATTATGATTCATTATATATTTGAAGGCGGCAAAATGGGAGTCTTGGGTAATGGGTCAAAATGAGTAACATTTAGTGCGTGTCAAGCGGATGCACCAAAGTACCTCAAGCGGATGCAATAAAGGTCCTCAAGCGGATGCACTAAAAGTCGTCAAGCGGATGCACTAAAGTACCTCAAGCAGATGCAATTATTAAGTCCGTTCAAAATCTTCCTTTGCGTCGGTTCCTACATCAATGCTTTTACATCCTTCTCCAACATCCCGAATTTCTTCTTTTCGAGGTTTTTGAATCGGACTTCCACGAGATTTTCCTAAGCGGCGGCATTGAAAAGGCGATTATCTTAGAAATGGACGATAAAAAATGTTAAGTATATAAGACCATAGAAAAACGGATACTTATTGCCTCTTATCTTGGAAATATTATAAAATGGAAAAAAATTAAAGTAAGTGTTAGTAGGCACTACCTCGATAAGTCCAAATGGCGAAATAGGCAACTCGGCATGTTAGTTAGCTTGCTCAAAAGCAGATAACTTTCATCTTGGCGGATTAGGTTAAATCAAACACTTTTTGTCCAAAATCTTTGTAAAATTTACCAAAGATTATCTAGCAAGTGCGACTTCAAAGCTTATATTATTCAACACTAGTCAAACTTTTTAAATGAATAATTTTTGAAGGTTTACCCATTTGCGATAAAAACATAACCCGAGTCAACCCTTTTATGAAAGAATATTGATAAACTGGTCAAAAAAACAGGGATTTGTGCTTACTTGTCGCCATTGCCTGAACCTGATAAAAGCAGAAGTTCGACCTGGAAATGCTGAAATCTTTTCAATCTCACCAAATGGGGAAAAGGCGTTCCATCAACTGTCTTCATCTACCCTTAAGGATTGTGGAAACCCGACCCATAAGACATCATTGGGTTGTTCTTACGCATTTTCTTTGTTTGTTTTAGGATTTTCGTTTTGATAAAATGGGTCGACATTGATGTGCGGGGTCTGAGTCACATTGAGGGAATGGAATCCCTGCGAAGACCGAGGTTCTTCTCGAGGCGCAAGTAGCCTTCACCATGTGATGATCTTCTTGACTTTTCGGTATGTCAGTTGCGAGATTTATTAATTTTTAGAAAGATGAAAAATACGAGCAGTGTCATAATACTTTATTCACGTTTTTTACTTTACATATCCTTGTTGCTGATTCCAACAATCTTACATATCCTTGCTGCTGATTCCAACAATCACTTAGCTAATAACCGTGAAAAAATATATCCTAATGATGCTTAGTTTCCTCTTAGAACAATTAACAGATTCATAACAACTGAGTTGGATGTTTGGACACTTAGTTGTGGCGTATTGAAGTAAGTGTATGAGAGGATGACACCATGTACCAAGTTTAAAGTATGATTGGATATCAGACTTCTGTTATAAGATTTAAATGATATAATAAACTTTATGTTTTGCAGCTTGGTAACTTTATAGCTATGGAGTTTCAGCGATTCACATATTTTGTTCTTACTTTTGACTTACATCAGGTTGTGATTGAACGAAACTTTATGTGATTGTGTCTCTTGCTTGGAACTCAAAGTATGGACACTCTGTGGGTACCAGGTCAAAACAAGCTTATTAGGACACATTCAAAACAACTTATGAGTCATAATAACTTATATAACAGGTGAGGATTACTTTGGTATCGAATTACCTAGTATGATAATTATTTACAACGATGCATTAAATGTACCAAATGGATTCCCTAATATGACCAACAAGGCACTAAACATATCTGCGATGCCTTAATATGTCTAACGATGTACTACACTAGTCATACTCATTGATGCCTTATTGTGTTCAACGACGCACTAAACATACAAACATATGCCCAAGGTATGTCCAACGATGCACTAAAATACAAGCGGACGCACTAAACATATATTCTTGTGCATTAACATGTCTAACGATGCACTAATCATATTCACGGATGCCTTAATATTTCATATGATTCAACAATAATACAAATTATGATTTGTTTACACATTGATGCCCTAAAATGTTTAATGATTCACTAAACATACAAACATGTAACGGAAAACATTAACCACAAACACAAATGCACTAAAACAATCTGATAACCTAACGTGTAATCTCATGCCGCAAATATACACACAGATGCCTTAAGATTTCATCTCGTTCAATATAAAACAATAGCCTCATTACCTCTACCTAAACATTATAATAAATAAACAAACATTTTTTATAAATTAAATAATTAAAAATGTTATAATTTAACCTGAAGAAGATTGAAGGCGACGGTGACAGTGGTGAAGTTAAGATTAATGCGGTGGCGACGGTGGTGGTGGTTATTGTGCAGATGGAGTAGCTCATCTTTAGGAATAATGATGGAGACGATAGTGGTGGTGACGGTCGCGTTGGTGGTGGTGGTGACGGTGCAAATGGTGGTGGTGGTGGTGACGGTGCAGATGGAGTAGCTCAGCTCCATGTAAATGAACTGAAAATGTCGATCTGAATTGAATGATATATCTCTTTTGTTTATTTTTAATTTTACCCCTAAACTTTGAAGTATTTTAAAATCTATCCTATAACTTTTTCTCACTTTTCTATTTAATTATACTTTTCTCTAGAACCGGACTATATATATATATATATATATATATATATATATATATATATATATATATATATATATATAGTTAGGATCAAATAAGAAGATTACTTAAAATAAGAAGGAATAAGAAGAACTATAACCGCAAATTCGAGATGCACCGACCTAAATTAGATGCATCCATATAATCTTAGATGCATTATAACGCACCATAGTGTGTTTTCTAGCTTTTAATTAGATGCATATACTTATATTAGATGCATTTCATGATTTCTCTTGTTTTTTGTTTCTCTGCACGTGCTGAAATCATGAAAATCAATTTGCACCATCTATATATCAAATTAACTTTCGAAACTCAAGATGTTATATCTATATGAATATAAATGCATCAAATGCAAGTCGTTATATTTCAAATGCGTGGTTTTGGTCACTTCTCACCACTTCTTATTTTAATTTACTTCTGGATCCTTTGGATCTATATATATATATATATATATATATATATATATATATATATATATATATATATATATATATATATATATATATATATATATATATATTTTAATGTTGATCTTAAATATTTTTATTTGTGTTATATAATACTTGATGAAAATCATACTAATAAAAGTATATTTAAAACCTAAACATTTTATATATTTTGCATTATATATTATACTAGTCTCATGACCCGGCCGATGGTCAGGCTAGTCTCATGTAAATTGGTTAATATTATTATTTAAATTTAATTTTTTCCTAATAAAATTTGTTATTAAACTTTAATTTGTTTTATTTAATTGTTATTAACATAAATTTTTTTTTGAAAAATAATAACATTTGAAGTTCATTTATATTTATTGTTGCAGATTATGATTTTTAAAAATGACATATATAATTCAAACATATCAAATCTTTAAATAAAAATAAACCATGCTTTAGAAACATTAAGTTTTTAATATTCTAAACAACACGAATATTAAAGAAAATAAAACCATTCTTTAGAAACAAAAAATTAAATTTTGGAAACGACTCCGAAGACCATGCTAGATGTACATCGTCATAGTCAAAGCTCTCAATATCGACAGTGTCAATATCACTCTCTTCAAATTCGGAATGGTCATAAAAAAATCGAGCTTTGGCATCGAAACAAGCTGTTTTGCATGGTCTTTAGCAAGTGCATCCCTTCATGTTTTTCGACATCTTTTTCTTCTTCAGCGTTCCATTCCAATTCAGCTTCATAGTACCACTCATCGGGTGCCCATAAATGTTCATGTGTAACTTTATCTTCCTTTTCTTCTTTAATAAGCGTATTGGTAAC
>CM040238.1:193681160-193732223 GCA_022545495.1 Chrysanthemum lavandulifolium | reverse complement strand
AACCACATAATGGTACTTTATGGATCTTAGTCATTAAGTACATCATGGATATTTATCCTCGACTTGAGATACCGTAGAAATGTCATGGATGTAGTGCATTTGTGAAGCAATCTAACGATATACGAATCGGTAGTTATAAGGGTTGTTTTCGTATGTTGCGAAATTTATGAATTCGCTCAGTAGTCAAAATGGGATTTGTTTCATTCAAATTTATTTTGAAGTATAATATCGCTGGGCCCTCGTAGGTTGTCAAGATGTTTGCATGGCCATGCCCAAGGTCTTCGGAATATGTTCGTAAGAATTGGTAATCTTGATAAATCATATAAAGCGAGAAATGTAATAGTTAATTAAGAAATGACTAAGATCCATATTCTTATTAACATGGTATTAGAAACAAAAGGATGAATATGATGATGAATCATTAAAGCGATTTTCTCCAGAAACCATACACGAGTTGTACCGGGGCATTGGCGTGTTGCTAGACGCTAACCAATGTCATTACACGCTTTGTAAACATATCCAAGTGGAGCTGTTGGAATATGTATATATTTACAAACCGCATATCCGGATTCGAACTCGTGACTACGGGATTGCACACATTAGCGAATGAGAATTAAAGTTATAATTAATGTAAAATGATTACGATTAATTATTACACAAACCCGACTAACGATCGTTAAGTATTTAACGAGAAATGACTAACCACCAAGAAATGTAAAAATAAGGACTAGTAATGAAAATCTTAAATGAAAAGATTTGGGTGTCCTTGGCTTGAAGATGGCCGCCAGGGGGTCTCACAACCCTAAAACCCTAGATCTCTCCTCCTCTCTCTCTTGCTTTTTCGGCCGAACCCCTCCAAGGGTGTTTTGGTTTGTTTTTCCATAAAACAAGGGCTTGTGTTAGATCTAGCATTCTCTTTGATTCGTGGTTAATTCGTGTGTGCAAAACTATGGTGGTAAGACATTATTCTTACAACAATTTGGTTTGAGTTGTAAAACGGTAAGAGACAACTCTTTAAACCACTTCATCATCTTTGTTCAAGAGATCTAACCAATTGCAAGAGGTATGTTACGCGTTTATATTTTTAGTTAATTAATTGCTATTATATTCTAAGTCTTCCGCTGTGTACTCTGTGATGTCTACATGTTATTTATTGTATATCATGTTTCATAACCTCTACAGGTATATGCTACATTGTAAGATACAAGGGTGATATATGATACTCCGTAATATATATTGTGAAAAAATTAGAAGCGTAAAACCACACATTAACTTTACTTACTTAGGTGCACCTACTTTAAACTCTAAAGATCGACCAAAAAATTTGTTCAGTTGTTTTACTTTGCTTCTTTCCCGGTTCGCAATACATGCAATGTCTAGCTCTAGATCTAAGTGCTTAAAAGTTAAATCCACCAAAACTGAATCGGGTATGAGGGTTTGATAGGAGATATAAAGTAGCATTTCTTCTTTTCACAGAAACGAAACTGGTGTAACAAATCTTTTAAGGAATCACTAGAGTATTGTTGTTTCTTCTTCTTTTTACACTCCAAAGCTACCAGACAGTTTAGTATATGGACACGTATACCTTTGGAAACATGTAGGTCCGTACCTTAAAATCTCCTGAATATTTTAATTTGTTGCAACATGTATGGTGTCGATCCATTTTCGCTTAATCTTCAGTTGATGCATCATCACAAAATCCCGGTGCCATAGAGTTTCAAACTTCACCTGACATCTTTCTATCTTTTTAATCAATGATTCATTGATATATGGAAATATATCTCAGGAAACTTACAAACTCATCTAAGGTTGTCACACTCCTTTTCTCCAACTTGTCAAGGCACCATTACTCATTCACGACTCTCAACCTCAGGCTCCCATTAGTGTATCAAATGTTAAAATGTCCATGATACATTGGTTTTTAGTTGAGGAGCAAACAAATCAACACAAATATCAGGGATAACGATTATCCAATTATAAAGATATTACAAAATAATAAGAATAGTGTCAACTAAAATTTGAATTACCATAGGAGTTAGCTTGATTGAAAGGTGGACATGTAAACAAAGAGAGGTGACTATTTCAACTTATTTTCTTATGAATGAATCGGTTTAATTACGGATGTACTATCTCAAAGGGGTCAAATAAGTCAAAGCCAAGACGACGGTTAAAACTTGAAAGCGCACAGCAACCGAAACCATCTCACTTGAACATGTTAGAGTCAACATGGCTCTTATAATTAAACTAAGGCTGGATGACCGTAAACTCACCTTTGTACACTCAACTTTAGACTCATTACGGACCTCTCTATTTTATCACAAACGCTCATACCTTGGGAAAAGTTATACAATAGCTCTTTGCAAAGGTCAAAAATATAAAAATTAAAATTGTTATGATAGTGTATGTTCGAAACATATGGCAATGGGAACACATAACCAACCTGGGCCGGCCGGTACAACATGTAAAAGCACTAATGACCAATCCCATCCAATTTTTAGGGGACTTCCTTTATCAAGTACAATATATATATGGTATTAGCAAAAAGTCAAGAACCAATTAGCATTAGCAACAAAATGAAGGATTAAAGGAAAGCTAGTGGGTCAAATTAAAGAATGATTATAAAACGGAATAAGGGAACCAATTTTGGCTTTTTCTTCATAATCATTTGCCAATTGAAGTAGCAGCCGTGTTTAAATCGTGTGGATAATTAGGTTCCTTGAACCTTTTGATAATGGTGGCTCACATAATTAACAAATACATATGATGATTAGTGCAAAAAGCCACCATGATAGTGATAGCTAGGTACGGATGTTGGTACAGCCATATCATCATCACATAAGAAAATTTAAACCATTTAGCTTTGCCTATTAATTTTCTTTGTGCCTCCAATGCTTAAACCACCATCAAGATAAACCCGCAATACAAGTGTCTAGTTTGGGATAAGATTTTTATCTTTGTTACTATATAAGTATCTCATATACCCATTTACAGCACTCCCAATGGTAACTCAAGTTATCATTTAACACGTGCCACATCAGCTTTAACATTTCACCTTAACTCACCAAAAAAACACCCACAATGGTTAACATTCTCAAGTTAAACTTTAACTCACCAACAATTTACAAAAACAACCACCCTAAACCAAAATCAACAACAACAATTAAGTGAACATTAGTTAACCCAACCCAACCCATTAATTAAATGGTGTTTATTTAATGTCATAACTGTATATAAACAAAATCGAATAAGAAAGTGTTCACAAGCCTGACCCATACTAAACCATACTAAAACTGGCCCATTTTGACCGGCACTAGTATTGACTAGTTATTCAATTCGACCCACATGCCCATTTTGCCATCTTTACATATGACGACACACTTTAAGCTATCAAATTGAGTTCAAGATGATAGCGCCATGTCAAGCATGCACATAAGAAAAGAAGGTGTCAGCTAACACCCCTCATAGCTTTTAGTTATAAGATCCATTTTGGAAACGGGAAGGATATAGGTAGCATCTACTCTAGAGTTTAAACGTAGAATCAGAGCACGATCGACACTTATGATATGAGACGAATTAGTGTATTTGAAAACAGATATTAACCAAACTGGTGCCTTCAAGTAAGCACATATTTTTATTTGAACACACTTAAAGTAGAGACAAAATTCCAAGACAACACACAAAAGATCCAATAGTAGAAGGAAAAAAATAGTAGAAATAGTGATGCAACACTTATGCAAAAAATTAGTTTCCTTTACCTACTTTTGGAGAATCAAATTACTATATTGGTTCTTGAATCAACATCGAAATCCTTTATCTCTAATAATGGTTTTGTGGACCTTATGTAGGGCAATTTCAGTTGGCCATGCCTTATCGCCCAATTAAGCAAAAAGTCATCGTAAATGTATGTTATTTACTTGTGAATGCCATAATTCACTATAAACATTAAAAAGGATGACCCATACCATACAACGTAATAGATATAAAACAGGAAACTCACGAAGAGTCGGATATTGATGCTTTTAACGTAGCACTAATATCTCAGTGGGACGTCGTCAGTCTCAGCATCATCTAGCTATAACAGATATCTACGAGTCACCATAAGATTGAATTATCCGATATCTGCATCACAGGGAGATATTATGCATTCTACATAAATACCTTTAAATACTTAAATATGCAATAATGAAAATAACAAGAGACTTTCTCTGTTGCTAAACCACTTCACCCTATGTTCTCTATTAGTCGCCCTACTCAACTTCGAACGTGGAGCAAATTATTTTTACCAAAATTTGATATTCATATTATTTTATATGCATTTCTAGGATTGTTTCTTCAATGTCAGCAATTTGTCTTTAGAGAAGAAACGGGAAGGAAAGAAAGCTATACACTGCAGAATTGGCGAACATAGGAATTACTAAAAAGATGCAAACGTGTAAAAGTACAGATCCTTAAAGCCCATCCTGCCTATCATGAGTTGAATCTGGTAAACATACAATCTTTTGTAACCAAAAAATATTATTATTGTTTTCTTATCAGCATTGCTTTAACCAACATTAGAAATTACACAGATCAAGACAAATGTTTCTTTATTGTTTTCACGCGTGAAGAAATATTTTCCGCGTAGATAGAAATACATTAAGAAATTAGTAAACTGTGACACGCTGTCTTCATGTTTGAAGCAAGAAGCTTCCATGATAGGTACCGATTGTAGTACAAATGTTTAAAACCGAGAAAGCAAGATCTCCATTACTTTAGCTTTTGAGCATCGAATTTATATGTCGCAAAGACTAGAGAACATATGCTATTATACTATAATTTAATCTCAGACAACCATTGTGGTTGGTAATTTTCACTAAACCACAATGCTTGTCCTAAAGTATAACTACTTGGTAGGTACAAATGGTTTTCTAAACAAAATGTTTTACTTTTCTTCGATTTTGAGTGTTTAAATCATGCACATATCATCTAATCTTCTAAATTTTATAACTATAAATTCGTTTAAGTATTCCACAAACATACGAGTCCTACTAAACTATTGGACAACTTCCTCATTAGAGTTAACTAAAAAGCTAAGTAACATGCTTAATCCTCTTTTTACTTTAACATAAATACACGGAAACTGAAACCAAATCATATGTAAACCAAATATAATAATGACAAGATTGTTTTACCAGACAATTTTCGGATGAGCCGACCATTGTGCATTATCGAAATGAAGCGACTGAAATGTTAAGCAACTTGGATCCCATTTACTGCAGTAAGTTCTTGAAACGGAATCATCTTCAGTGAAGAATTACGAATTACTGAATCTTCACGTAACTTCATTGTCCGATATTTTAACCACAAGTACTACACACGGTGGTGGTACCCATGTACTAACATTCAAGGAGAAAAACCTACGTTAACGTACAGACGAAAATTGATAGTGGAGCAACCCTACATGCTGCACTTTAGTTTATGTGGTGTCATTTACTGATACACTAATATAAAATTACCAATCAAGAAAATTGAGACCCTATAGTCGGTCTTTTTGAAGTCACGTTTAATACCTTATTTTTAATTTATATAAATATGAATTTCAACAGAAAGCTAAAGATAAATAGTCTACTTCACCTTAAGTATATATTCTAGCAGTCGAAGCACTTCTATGAGTGCTAAGTAGAATAAAAGTCCTTCATTCATAGTATTATCGAATTTCTGTCCTTTTAAATTTCCCAAACATTTGCTAAGGGGGTGTTTGGATTTGAGTTTTGGAACCGATTATATGATTACTCGGACTAAGCCCAAATAATTAGTTTTTGGTGTTTAGATCGACAGATGCTTCTGATTATCAGTTTCATCTAGCTGCAACAAAACCGGTTTAAAGACGAAATATAATTACTTATTCACCCTTGGCCCCTTATTAATACAATGATTTTAGAGACTTTTACTCGTGCAATGCAATCGCCTATAATTTATACTCGATACCGATTTGGCAAACACTCAACAGCTTAATTATTGCAACTTCCAATAGTGAAATCATGTACATCCAAACACAATATTGCTACATGTACACCTTTTATTACAAATTTAATATTTAATCTTGATTATTGAATATCATATAATAACTTTCTAAACACAAATCCAAATATCCCTAAAACTCGAATATTTTTAGCGATAGATTACTAAGAGTAATAGTTATCAATATCTATAACTAACATACGTATCAAGTAATCGAATTTACTCATGTATCGCATACAATTCTCAAACCATACCGAGAACTACCCATATACGACAAGTTAGAAAATATCTAGATTCAAAGGCAATTTGAAGTGGTCAACATAATGAAGCATGCAGAAAAAGTGTGTGAGATAGAGATATGTCTATCAAGCAAATGATCAAATGAAAATTAGGAACATTACAAATTTAAGTCGAAGGATTATAAAATTTAAATATTTTATGTTTGGCAATAGTCATGCCAACGGACATGTAAACTTCACGTAATGATATTATCTTATCCCTCATAGAAATTTATTCGGGTGAATTAGCATAGAGCACTTCGGTTTGCAAAAATAAGAGACATCGCACTAACGTGTGTTGTGAAAAGACCATTCTCCATATAAACAAAAAAGCTAAAAGGACAAGCATGTTACACTTAATTCAACAAATTCTCTAATGAATCCACTTACTAAAAAAAATTCATGAAGTGTGATTGGTCAAATCAGAAGAGTTATTGTGAGGAGACAGATGTGGACTTTCGCACTTATGTATGTTCCATATCTAACTGAATGGTCATGTATATAAGCTCCATATCAGCATATCAAATTCTATAATAAACCCTAACTTAATCTTAAACGATTAACCATGAGCACCATTGTAGACATTTCTAGTGAAAATGAAACGCCACCCAACTACAAGAAACAAACTAAATTCTCTTTTCTTCATAGTTTTTCTTCTCTTATAGCAAAGCAGTGTAAGCAACATACACAAAAAGTGATCCATAGTATCAAGGTCGGAATCGCCTTGGTTTTGGTTTCACTTCTTTATCTCCTCGATCCACTTTTTGAGCAAGTTGGAGAAAATGCTATGTGGCTATCATGATCATAGTAGTTGTCTTTGAGTTCTTTGCGTGTTTGTCCTCAATTCTTAAGTTACTAAATGAATTTATTCCATCTTAAAGTGGTCAAATGAAAATGCTTAGCTAAAAGGGAACTCACAAATGTGTCCAAAAAAATTCAAGATGGACAAAGAAGTGTTGGTTTCTAACATGTTCGACCCGAACCTACGTTGAAGTGTTACGTATAACTGCACATGTTGCAATATTTAACTTCCATGCATGGCATTGCATGCTAGTAATTATTCCCAACATGTTTGGGATCTTAGTGCATATTTTCATCTCTAAAAGAACATTATTCGAGAATTGTTATGTATCCCAGGGCCACATTAAGCAAAGGTTTACTCCGTGGACTTGGAACTATACTTGAGGCGGATTATGTTGGTTTATGGATATATTTAATATGTGTATGACCGGATTCGAACTCGAGACCACGTGATTGCACACTTTACGATGAGACTCGATGTTTAAATAATTAATATAAAATATTATGTTTAATTATTAAATTCACAATAAACGACTAAACGAGCGATAAGCACTTATCGAAGTGACTATTGGTCGTTAAATGTCAACGGATATGAAGAAAAGTAAACAAGCCAAGAGACGGTTTTAGGAACCCTCTTGGGCTTGTTTTGGCGAAACTATGGAATCCCACATCGAAACCATAGTAAACTTGACATCTACCATAAAGCTATAAATACATCCCCATGTATTCATCCTTTGGTACACTTGATTTCATTAGAAGGCCAAACTTCTTCTTTTCTTCCCTCTTATTCTTGGTCGACGAGTGAATCCCCATTGTAAGGGATTTACGAGTGACCTTGAGCATAACTAAGGTGTTTGGTTATTCTATTGTGATCAAGAACTAGCATTCGCATCGAATCGCTAATAGTACGTGTGTACAAAAACGTGGTGTAACACACTATTGTTACATCAATTGGTTTGAATTGAAAAACGGTACGGGTCAATTCGTTAAACCACATAAACCCTAATTAGGGTTCTTGAATTGAAGAGATCTACCAATTGCAAGAGGTACGTTACACATCTTTCAGTTAATTAATTATTGTTATGATTCTAAGTCTTCCACTGTACTCTTGATGTCTACATGTTATTATTGTATGTCATGTATCATAAACTCAACAAGGGCATCACGAGCCTTGTATAACAAGTAATTAATTATCAAACACATAAATAAAATAAACATGATTGTGTTATTATTTGTATGCGAGATCTAGGGTTTGCAAAACCTAAACCCTAATTTTTAAGGGGGCTTTTTGTGCCCTAATTAGGGTTTTGTAAACTTAAGTTTTAATTGGATTAGAAACCCTAGGATGCATGCAATTTTATGTGTATTATGTAACTCGCTTTTAATTGCATTAATTGTTAAGTGTAATTTTATGTCTATGATAATTACATGCATGTTTTATCATGGATCTGATTTTATTGTATGTCTTTCTTGTTTAAGTGATATACACTAAATATTATGATAGATCTAAAATTGGGGAAGACCTCAATCATTATTAATTTAATCAATTATGTGCTATGTGATATGTGTTTAATTTTGACTTACGCAATCGATGAATCGATGTATGTGGCTCACCTTGTACATTATGTCAAACGGGTGAAAGTTTTAATTAAACATATGCATATTGACAGATCTAGAATTGATTATTAATAGGATTTATCAAAAGTTTTGCATGTGGCTATTTGATATGCATGACTTATTTTTTTTTTTTTTTGTTATGCATTCATTGTTTATATGTTTATTTTAAATACTTGCTTGTTTGTTATGTGTAACAAGGGTATTTTTACAAGAAAATAAACCGACCTAAACAATGGTGAAACATGTATTTTAAGCATAGTAATCATAATCGCTTAATTGATTGGTGACTTTGGTACAAATGGTCCGAACTACCACCCACTAGAATGAACTATAAAGGGTTAATAAAGAAGTCGCATAATCACAATCGAAAGGATGTCTAAGGTTATGCTTTAAGACTTACCCCGTCCTCCGCCTGTAAGTTCGAATGGAGCTACTTAGTAAGCCATTAAATGTGCAAGCTCATCTTAAGGGTGAATTAGTTTTAATTCCATGCGCCACTTCTATGGTAATTACCCGAAACACTAAGTGTTTACACTTATGCAAAAGTACGGTATAATGGATGATAATTAACACTAAATTCCTTGATTGGTGAATCTAATACGTCAATTAAAGTTTGATGATGAAAAGCTTATACATTAAAACAAGATATAAATGTTTTAATAAAACCTATGTTACGAAGATGAATGCATGACATCTTTGTACATATTTGATTCGACATCAAAATTATTACCCTTAATTTAAGTTATATGCCATCCAATGAAACGGAAACACCGAGATTACCTTTATTTGCGCGAGAACGTGATCTAGATCGTAATCAAAGGGTAAAATATCCACGTGACGCGAGAACGGCATGGATGATGTAACACCCCAATTTCGTGATACGCAATGGAATTCAAGTGGGTGTTACTACATCAACAACATATAATAATAGAAAACTAATTTAATTGTGTCATTTTAAAAGAATTATCATTCGATTTATATAAATATCGAGTTTACAAAATGAGGTCCCAGTGGTTTTACAGTTTATTAAATAAGTTTTCGAATGATAATATAGCCTTCTCGAGTATCTCGTGCTTCTTCCGTACCATCCTCGTAAATTATGAACCCGAGATAAACATGCTTAAAAGTGTCAACACAAAGGTTGGTGAGTTCATAGAGTTTATGATTAAAATAGTTGAGTTCAATAGTTTCGAGTTTGAGTGATAATCGTAATAAATATAGATATCGATAAAATAAGTAGTGGGCTATGTTGTTATACACCCATAGTTCGTTTGTTTAGTAATCAGTTGAACACACGTTTCAAGGTTGGGTCATGTTGTTGTACCCATAAATTTAGTAGTTGCAGTATTTGTATCATTGCAACATAGTATATATTGCCTTAAGTCTCATGAACGCAAACCTTAACACGAACGCGTCATAATAATGACGTAAGTTACAAACATCATAATAATGATGTGAGCAACAATGCCCTCTGGTAGGAGTTTGCCATTCTCCTAGTATTCTCAATAAAGTGCATTTGGTTACCTATCCGCTAACACAAATGGGCGCCAACCGCCAATAGATCTATTCACGATATTCGCGTCACTCGCAAGCGATTAATGGTTCATAATATGAGGACTTTTAGTGGCGGTAGTAAGTAACTTAAGCAATAGCAATTAGGTGTAGGTGTAACATTGAAAATACTTGTGTTCGGTTTTGTAGAATGTATCTCCCACGAGTTTGAAAAACAAGTAAAAGTGGGACTATGAACTCACAGTAATATTTAAAAGTTTAAAATAAATGTAAAAATATCAAGCAATATTTGAGCATGTATCTCCCCCAAAACATTCAAAATAAGGAAAAAGGGGGCTATGACTCACCTTAGAGTGTAGTGACATTACTTAATGCAACGGTGTCGAGAAGTATGGTAGAACACTATAAAGAAGCATAGCACAACGATACGGGATCGGCACAACCTAATAGATATGATCTTGTATCAAAACATGACACGCAGAAAGAAATCGATCCGTATGAGTTTTCATAAGATAATATGTTTTAGTTTTCGTGGAAGTTTCGTATCAACGTTTGTAAAATGTTTAGTTTCATCATTCGTGTGGTGGTTTGAAAATCATAGACTCAAGACAAACGCACGCATAAAGTATAATATATATATATATATATATATATATATATATATATATATATATATATATATATATATATATATCACATATATATTATAAAGTAAAAGAATAGACAATACATAACGTTAAGAAAATAAGCTAAGAAGTATTGACAAGAGAATTCAAGTTGAGAAGATAACTTCAAGCAAAAGTCAAGAAAGTGGCGACGAAGAAAAATGTCAAGAAAACAATTCATGTCGTAGGTTTCGGTATTTATCCCATAATATTCAGATAGATTGTATAAAACAAAATGTTTTATACGTAAAGATAAGTTTGAATATGTAATTCAAACAGTATAAGTTATACATATTAGATTGTACCATTCGTCACTTGACGAGTTTATAATAAAAGAGTTTTTGTAATAGAGTAAGAATAGAAATTTAATAAAGTTTCATCATGACCCATTCCTTTATAGAACGATATCAAGTCAAAAGACTTAAAAAAAAGAAAATTTAATCTTCCCAACACTTTCAAATACAAATTAAAGTCATTAAATATTCAAGTTAATCTAATACAAGTCAAATGTGTCCAATTTTTAACCCAATATACTTCCGATATCATAACACGAGTCTAATATGTCCAGACGACATCCAATATAATCCAATATAGGTCTAGTTTGTCCGAAGTCAACTATTTTTAGTCCGTCGTAAGTTAATTAGGTTTGTCTAATGACCAAGTCCGATGTCCAATAATATTTGACCCGATAGTCTTAGTCCGATAGTCCGTTAATATAATTAGTCCAATAATAATTATAAGTTTAGCCCAATAAATGTTATATAAACCGACTCATTAGCGAAACAAATTAGGCGCACCCCCTGTACATCTCACATACGCACCCTTAGTTTTACAGTTTACAAACTAAAAATAAGTACCCTTGGTGGTTTCACTTTATACCGAAAACACCAATACCCAAAATAAGCTAAATGAGCTTATAAAATAAGCAACATAGAAAAAGAACAAAATAAGTGAGCCAAACACCACCTTCGTTTTCAGTTTGCAGCTGAGACCAAAACGAACACCCCTTGGGTGGCTGTGAACGAGACCAGATGCCAAAACCAATAAGTCATAAACACAACTAAACTCAAATAAACAAGGCCAAATGAGTTACTAGCTTAATAAATAACCCGAGACACAATCAAGCCAAACGCACTCTAGTTGATCTGGTGTGGGTCGAAGACTAAACCAAACGTAGACCTGTTTGGGACCGCGCTATAGGTTGAAATAAACAAAGCCAAACACAGCCATGTGTGGCTGTGAACTACCCAAACCAAACAGGACCTCTGTGTGGGTTCCTTTCTTGACTAGGCCAAAACAACAACAACAAGAAACACCCCTTGGGTGGGTTTTTGTGGGTGACCGAACAATAAAATAAACAACCACCCTTTGAGTTATGGCTGTGACCAAGACTAAACCAAACAAAGCATCCCTTGTCGGGTTGCTGTTACACACAAACGCAAACACCCTCTTGGGTGTCTTTATGAACCGAGAACAGGAGACAACCAAGAAAACAAAGCAAACGGATCACCCTCTTGGGTGTCTTTTTCTTTGACCTGAAAACAAGAACAACAAACACCCCTCTCGGGTTGTTGTTGAATCGAGACCCAAACGGGTTTAATACCTGACCCGTGGACAATCCGATCAAACAAACACCTCTTTTAAACAATTTATACCACACGATTAGGTTTCAAAACGTTTTTTTTAATCTTGTTTAATTCCACGAAAACATTATTAACATTTTAGTAACCGGTTTTAATTATAAGAAAGTCATAAAATAGCTATGTCTACATACCAATAGAAGAAACGAGAGAGAGAGCTGGAGGGATGGAGGTGGCTTGGCTGCGTGGCTGCGATGGTGTGGCCGAGTGGTGGTGAGGAGATGGGCTGTGATGTGAGAGAGATATATAAGAGGGATTAAGATCTATCTGTGTTATGTGGTGAGATCAACAGAAAAGAAAGAAACAGATATATATATCTATACTACTTTATAACGATTTAGCCTTCTAAAATTAGAAAACTTAAAAATTCAGACTTTTTACTGCTTATTATGGAAAGAGTTTTTCTAACAAAAATTAAGATAAGGAGCTCCAATCATGTATTTATTATACGCCACTTCTTAACAAACTCCAGTTCTAACTTCTAACAAACTCCAAACCTAACTCCTAACCACTAAAAATTAAGATAAAGAGCCCAATTATAAAACGACATATGCTATTTCTCAACTAAAATTCATCTTTATTTTTAAATTAAAATATCTTTTATCTACTTTGTTTTATATAATCTAATTTCACCATATTTTCTAAAATTTTACGCTTCTTTAATTCAACATCCATTTTGATATATTTTTATGAGTTTTAGTTTTTATATTTTTAATGGGTTTATTTTATTTTAATTCAAATTTTTACAACTTTAACCTTTATTTCATTTACTTCAATCAATATAATCTTGATTCACAAAATCATATACTTTTGGGTATTGTTTGACGCGTAAGAGATGCATGGCGATTTCTATACGCGGAATAATGATGTCATGAAAGCTACGGAAAGTTACGGTAACCCAAACAAACACTTACAACTAACACATATACATTCAAGTGTTGTGAAACGAATTCACTAAACGGTAAGCAAACACATATAACTATACTTATCGCCATTACACGCATGCATCTACTGCCATTAAAAGAAAATAAAGAGGCGGTGTAGAAAAGTAGAGAGGCGTGTCCTATCTCAAATTATTGGGTGGATGTCGGTCTAGATAAAGGAGAAAATCAAATCATGTTTGATGTGCTTCGATATTTTGTTTAGCTTAATAGTTAAGTCTTGTATAGCGGGTATGATTTGATCCCTGTAATTACAAACGTTGGGTCCTTAAGTTGCGTTTAATATCGGTAAGGTAAAATATAAAGCTTATATAAATGTTAAAAATATACTCAATTATAATACCGAGTCGTGGGTTATGGGGTGTTTAAACGTTATTTAATCTAAAACAAGTTTAAAGTGATATTAAGTAGAAGTTAATAGTAAATTTAATAACCTAAAAAGTTCCGTGAAACTCAAATAAATGGCTAACGCTTAGTTTGAACGTTTAATAATTGTACGTTAACGTAATAACGTTAAGTGGTAAATAAAAGTTGAAAACTTTTATAGATTAACATATAAAGATGTTTATGTTTATTAAAGATGTGAGTTTCATCACATTGGCTAGTTGTTGTAATCAAATAAGTGGATATCGTTTCTAAAAAAAATGGACGTAGAATATGGATAAGTATTCTTTTGTTAGAATATTAATACGAGGTGAAATTTACCGGTGGTTACAGATGATTTTGCAGTTTCTTAAGTTGGACAACTTAATTGAGTTTTGTAGTGAGAACTGGCAACTCAAGGCATAAGATGGGGATAAAACATGTTTACATGGCAATTGAAATTGGCTAAATGTAAATCCCATAAATCTTGGAGTTGCAATTTGAAAATTGGCAATCGAGGTTCGACTTGCACCATTTTGAATAATTTCATTACTAGCGGATCAACCGATGTGATGAAACTATGTCAATTGGATTCTAGTTTTCAAGTGAAAATTAAATGGTTGTACGCTTATGAACCATGGGTATTTAATTTTCTTGAAAAGGTTAATTATCGAAAATACTAAAATTGAATTTTGTAATTCTTTTGAATGTATAAATGCAACATTTAACCGTAAACGTGGTTTAGTCTTTTATTTGTAAATTAATCCATTCTGCTTTCAAACAAATGTTTGATCGAGAATAATTTACCGAAAAGACAAGCAAAGTCTCTTTTCATGGGAGAAGAATGACACTCAATCCTATTCCTTTTCATGAATGAGAAAGGTATAATAGGAACATTTGAATTGTCTAAATTCTAATGTAACTCATAGCAATGAATTGCACATCTTATTTTCCACAAATATTTCATTACCCTGATTTGGTGAATGAATCCTTTTGTAACAAACATGAAAGTTGGTTAATCGAAAAACATGTATATGAGTTACTAAATTAGAAGCTAGACTAATTATCATGACAATTGGTAAAAGGCAAACTAGCTTAATTTATCTAGTTGGTTTGCTTTAACCTTTAAAGGTGCTACATACCGTATGGGCATGGTAGGCTCATAAGGAAGAAATTGCATACCCAAATTTTCGTTAATAACATTGATGGATAACCCATCATTCATAGAGTAGAATACACTTTTTAGTACCTTAGTAATGATTACATATGGTTCTTTAAAGGTGTAGGAAAGTAAAAAGCAAGCAAGTTGTTTTCACCGGTTATGAAACACTTACAATGTTGTCAAATTCAAGGGAGCATTTGTGTTGCATTACATCGAATAAGAAGTTGTTATAATGATTTCTAATTCAGTGGGAGCTACAAGCTTTGTTTCCTGTGTAGTAATCCAAATTATCTCTTGAATATCATGTAGATAATTACTTTCCAATTGTAGGCACTTATGTTTTAGGGATAGTCGTGTACGTTTCCTTACTAAACAATATAGTCCTACATCTACTTGTTATATCTATGACACAAATCATATTAATCAAATAAACGAACGTGTATCGTGTTGTTTATCTACTACATGATGTTGTTCCATGCACAAGTGGGAGAGATCTTTATTGTGTGCAAGGTACAACACATATAAATATGATTTAAATGGATTCTCTTGACCGTAAGTAAGAGAATAACGCTCTAATAGGAAGAATACATTTAAATACGTATGATTGCCCTATTAAGAACATGTGTCAAGATGATAACAAAGACTACTTTATTTTCAATATTTATGTCATTCAATATTTAAGAAACACTTGTAGTTACAATTTATGTTACGTGAGAACGTGAACTAGATTGTAGCCCAAGGTAAAATACCCACGTGTCGCGAGAACGAGCATGGATGATTTTGCGCTTTCTTCGTTGAACATTTCATGAAATGACATAATTAAATGAAGTAATCTAATACTACTTTGAATTTAAGTATTCGTTGAATGACTTAAATATATGTAGTAAATATTAACTTGAAATATTAATTGAAACCCGAGTGGTGTTCATAAATTACTTTAATTATAAATGTTTATGATTTTGTAAAGTCACAAACATGAAGTCTTTTAATACAAGACTTACAATATAAAGTAAGACGTTAACTTGCTATGTTTTAAGACATATGCATGAAGTCAATGAGTTGATCAATGACTTATAACGATAGTGGGATTACAATTGTTATGTCTTTTGACTTGGTCAAGAATACTTGTGTTATAATACATGCAATTGACTTGGTAATTCTATTGTACCATTAAGTTTTACTTTGTTGGTAAATATGATAAACCAAAGAGTAGATGGTTATCTTAAATATTGTTAGATCAATCTTACAATATTAATTCTAAGGAAATACCATAGTTTTATGGTATGTTCAGTTAGAAGAATCAAAATTTATTGGCATTGTTTGATTCAAGATAACTATAGTTTCTTCCAAAAGTTATCAAGGTTAGCAGATTGAGTATAGATTGAATATACTCAATAAGACTCCAACCTAGAAGATTGATAAGACGCCATTTGTTAATGGAATATGATGAATCACATTAAGTCTTATAATGAAGTTCTAATTTGTTAAACTACTTGTAAAGTGGGTTGTAACAAACTAAAGTCGAACTGTCGATGTTTTGTAATATCCCAAAAGAGAACAATGTATTGTTGCTCTACTTGCTAAAATATTTAAAGGTAATATTTAAATTGTTAAAAGCAAGTGGGAGTTTTGTTTAGATCTTGAAAGATTGAATTACAAAATACATAATCTTCTAAAATGCACTAGCAAATATCATGATGAGGCTAAACATGTATATGATAGACCTCAATATGATGGAATTGTCATTCATAGATCCGTAAGGATATCTCGGATATTTAATATGTCGAGGAATATGAGTTATGAGATTGATGAGTGTCTAAATACTCATCATTTTTGTCTTATCTAGATCGCAAAACATCCGAAAACACTCAAAATGCATCAAAATGATGAAAATATCACAAATAAGTGTTTTATGTGTTTTAAATGCAAAATATCAAAATCAAATGAAAATGATTCAAGTTTGCAAAATTGGCGCTTTAGTCCCCAAGTTTTAAAAGTTGTCAAATCTAGTCCCTGGAATTCAAAATGTGGAATTTTATCATTCAAGGTCCCTGAAATATTCTAAGTTGTTAAAATGGTCCTTGAATGATTCTTTGGTCAAATGGCGTAAAAGGTCCCTAAACTTTGAAAAATTGCAAAATTAGTCCTTGGATATTTTAAATGGAATTTTATGCAAAAGGGTCCTTGTACTATCAAATTTCGTCAAGTTTGGTCCTTGTGATAAGTTTGGAAAAGTGTCAAGTTCAGTCCTCAAAGTTTCAGAAATTACATTTTTGGTCCTTGTATACTTGCTAATCCAAACCGGATCCTATATCACAACCCAAGTCCAATAACCGGCTGGCCCAAATGCATATCCAAGCCCAACACCACTTGAACCCTTGGACTTGAACCCTTGGACCCCCATTAATAATATCAAACGGTCAACAAAAGTCAAACGGCTATTATACCGCCCAACACTGTTCATCCTCCTCACAAACACTGAATTCCAAAACCAGAGCTGGTTTTCCACGTTTTCTCCATCCCCCCACCTTACCTTGTCCCCTCCACCTTCACTAACACCCAAATACCTTTAATTGCTTCAAACCACCCCATTAATATCTCAAACCTGCTCAAGAAGAAATTGGCGCCAAAAATCCAAATGGACGGATATGATGAGTTGGATGATTCTAATGGCTCAGATGAAGTGGGATTGTATCAGAGGTCAACATGAGGTCCAAAAAGTCTATAAAGAGGAGCAGAGATGCATCAGATGAAGATATCTAGTATAATTTTAAGTTTCCATGTCGCTTTTAGCTTACTTTTAATTTCAAAGTATGATTTAGTCTTTAAACTCAGATTTCAAGTTTTTATGTTATAATAAAGCTTTTGTGAAACATTAATTTCAATATCAAGTTCTAATTCAGTTTATGCAAATTTTCCTTATTCAAAATTTTCATGAATGATTGAATGTTGTTAAGTAGTTGTTATCTTGACCTGAATAAGCACATGTAAGCTCCTATAAAGCTTATTTAAGCTTTTAGAAACATAAAAAAAAATCTAGTATCAAAAATGTAAAAATCACCAAAATACACATAAATTAGATAAAAATAAAAAATCCATGGAAGTAATGTACATAGTTTGAGCAGGTAGATTTTGGATGGCCTTGGGTTAAAGCTTAGTGGTAAGCTAATAGGGTGATAATTGGTCCTTGTTCTCGCTTTGAGCTTGGAAGCCTTTGTAAGCCTTTTGTTCATTTTGCATTTCACTTTATTGTAGTTGTTTAGTAGTTGTAATTTCGGTTCTTTATGTTCATTAGTCTTAGTTAAGTGTATTTGAGTATTAAAACCACCACTTGTTCTTTTAAATTGTAGTTTATAAAAATTTCATTTTGATGCTTAAATTAGCTTAAGTCTAATTCTTGTGTTTCATGTTGTTAGAACTGTTGGTTCATGTTTATTTAGTCTTGTTTAATGATATTATAAGGTCCAGAATCAATCTTATGGTTTTAAATTGTGTTTATCTTTGAAAATCACCATAATACCATAATAAGTGGTGTTTGGTTCATCGTGTTTAAGAGTTCTCTAGTCATTGTCCTTGTTTGAAGTTTGTTTAACTTGGTCCTAATAACTCATCTCACCATAAAACCATCCTTGTTCTTGAAAAGTCAAAATAATCTTTGATCTAATCTTTTGTGTCCACTGTTGGATTTGCATGATCATTGATCTTGTTTTCATGTTTACAAGTTGTTATCATTGATCAAATCAGTCTTATTTCACCTTAAAACAACATATTCAGAAGTAGTATTGATCACAAGTTCATTTTAGTCAACTCTTTTGGTTTTATAAAAGTAAAATCTTCATTTGGTCGTTTTGAATAAAAAGATAATTTCACCGTGTGTTTAATAGTAAGTTTTAGCTTAAAATCTTTTGGGTTATTAAAGTTTAGTTGCTAAACTTAATTAGAAAAATACTAGTTTATCGTTAATCTGCTTATTAAGTGCTTTTAACTAGCTTCTTTTGGATCACTGCTTGAAAATGGTGCCTGTGCACAGCTGAGTGGTCCAATTTTGAAAAGCTCACACGAGCTTAATTATTGGTCTAAGCTTGTGATATCGGGTTCTTTGGAGAGCCAACCTAGCCATCTTGAGGTTCCAAGTTTACTTTTTCAATTTCTAGCTTGTTTACTAGGGTCGCATCTAGCTTTTGTTTTGTCCCATTACTCAAAGACCAACTGCCCCGCCTGTCGAGCAAAGGATCTGTCACCATTTTAACAAGCTCACCACAAGCTCTACAAAGGGCCCCCACAAAGGTGAGCTTGGGCTTTTGGATACCCCACCTAGCCACTTGTTGACTCAAGGCTTGTTTTGAGCTTGTGAGCTTATTTACTTAGCTTATTTTGGTTTTGAAAAAGTCCACAGGATCTGCTTGGTTACTAGGATTTGAATAAGTGCTTATTTGTTTGTTATTAGCTTATCGTTGTGCTTATCTTTGTCTTTTAGCTTCATTTGAGTAGCTTTAGCTTGTTTATAGCTTATTTCATCTTTGTTTCAGCTTATAACTTTGTTTGAGCTTAAATTACCAAGATAAGCTCATTAAGCTCATCGTTGGCTTATAAGCTTCTCAAACAGCTTATTTTAGGTTTGTAAAATTTGTGTTTTCATTAAAGTTTCATATTTTAAGTAGTTAATAGTTTTCAAAAGAAAACCGTAAAACATCAATTTAAATATAGTGATAATATTTATTTAATAGTTTTTAGCTTTTGATTTTTCTTTTCATCTTATTATTAAGCATATCTTGTTTTTATATTTTTCTTAGTTTTCGTCACCTTAAGTTATTTTTAGAAAAAGTTTCATAATTTTCCTAATCTTTTTAGTATTTATTATAATTTTAAATAGTTAAAAGTATTAGATAATTAATAATAAATAATTAAAAAGCATAAAAATATCTTTTCAGTTTTAAAATTAGTTTTATCATATTTTCGATTTTTCTAAGTTAAAATTTCATTTTCCAGGTTTATTTTATATTTTCTAGTATTTAATTGTATTTTAAATAGTAATTAATTAATAGTAAATATATAAAAGTGTAAAAATATATTTTCAATTTTAAAATAAGTTTTATAATATTTTAGATTTTTCTGAATCATAATTTTATTTTTCTAGCCTTATTTTGTATTTTCTTCTATTTTAGGTTATTTTTAAATAGTTAAAATAGTTTTAATTAATAATAATTAAATAAATAGTTATAAAATAAATTTCTTTTTCTAATAATTTTCTTTTATTTTAGGATTCCAAAATGTCATTTTCATATTTTTAGGTCTTTTATTTCTTAGATCTCACTTTTATTTTGTACGCTTACGTAGTTTTTAAACGACGCTTTACGCTTGTTTTATCCGATTGTTGTGCTTTCCAATTCGCTTCCAATTCCATTCCAATCAATCAAGAGTGTAATAATTCAATCTAAATCCTTACCGATCACTATCCTTAGTGATTATTCTATCATCCGAATAAGTTTTGATACACCATCAGTCTCCGGGACTTAACGACCCGGAATTCATTATATTCTCCGATCTTCATTGTATTAGTTTCGAGCGCTTTAAGTTTATTACGGTTAGCCATTCACAAGTGGCTAGCTTGTGTGATTAAGCTTGACGGTTCAGCACCAATCAAGGATCATGGTAAGCCTGTTAATCATAATGATAAATTTACCAAATGTTGAATTGTGGTAAATCAATCATACTATGAATGTTGAGATGCTGTCCATAAAGATAATCAACTTTAGATACTTGGTTTATCTTAATAATGAAAATGAGTTTCTTCAAATGATGGAAACCCTAGTGGTTTAAATCTTTGTGTAGAAATCATATGGACAATATTATACACATATTTAATGCATGTCTAGTGATAATAATATTAATCATATTTAAGCAATTAACCATGATTGAATATTCTTTCCTAGATACATTAAATAGAAGTATAAAGATTATAATTGTCATACTTAGTTTCATTGATGTGAAATTTTGACAATGAATATCAAAACTCTTTGTTTTGGAATTACTTTATGAGGACGATAAGTAATGCAAAGGAGTTTTATGAATTCAAATAATCTTTGAATATGTACAACCGCAAGAATCCATGAATGGATATATGCATGCATCTAGGAGATGATTCTTATGTTTAATATTAAATCCATGTTTGATTTAATAATTAAAATAAGATAGCTCATAAGTATTCCCGAAAGCTAGTGGAGTATTATTTTTATTTTCTTAAATCTTATATGTTGTATGGGCAACTACATTCCACCTAAATTATGTTTTAGTTGGGAATGAAACTTAGTTTGTAAGATTTTGAAATAAGACATACAACCTTGGAATATATGTTTATTACTATAAACATATGCGGTAAATAAATGAGTCTAATAAAACATGATTAATACATATCTTTGACAAGATAGAATATGAATAAGATCTTAAAGTCTAACTTGAAGATTCATCATGTACATCATGTTGTAAGATTGTTGTGTCATGCTTGATTACAAGATGATTTAACAACATTGTAATATTTATGTTTGGATTTAGAATTGCATTCCTCAGCCTGGAGTTGCTCCCAGATTCTATACAACAATTGTTATGTAATTGTTATAGTCAACAAACTTGAAGTTTGAATGGCACCAAACAAATAGTATTCAAAGTTTACGGATGTTTAAAGAGCATATTGTTGTATACAATGATGCTAGTATAATAGAGATGACACTCAATTGTAGTCACGGTATCCTTGATGATGACGAGTTATGCTCAACTAAGAGCATAGTTGCATTATACATTAAAGAATAAAGAATACTTTAAACTTTAAAGTTTTGAAAGATGATTGTCATAAAAGGGTGGTTCGTGTTATCACGCACCTTGTGGAATGTTATGATAATATCAAGATATGTGTAAACACATACAAGAAATTCACTTATTGAATTCTTGAAATAAGTATTCTCAAAATTTTATAGATCAAAGTTAATTGAAATTATGCCCGTCAACAAGTATGATTATCATGACTGAGGAAGAAATTCATTAACTAAGTATTATCATGCATTGATCTATTTAGTATTTAGATAAAGGATGTTAAACAACTATTATTTATAATGAATTAAAGTACTTTATACGCTTAATTTCATTTATAATATTGTATCCTCAGATTTGCATGTTTAAATCCTTGAATAACTTAAGTTATTCTAAATAGTCCGTTGTCAATCAATAACATGGGAATGATATTGAATTAAGACAAATCTGAGTATTAGTTAGAATATACTTGAAAGTATATTGATGCGTAGCATGACTAATTTCGATGATATTCAATGATTTGAGTATAGGACTTATCCCAACCACATGATGGTACTTTATGGATCTTAGTCATTAAGTGCATCATGAATATTTATCCTCCGACTTGAGATACCGAGAAATGTCATGGATGTAGTGCATTTCGTGAAGCAATCTAACGCTATACGAATCGGTAGTTATAAGGGTTGTTTTCGTAAGTGTTGCGAAATTTATGAATTCGCTCGTAGTCAAAACGGGATTTGTTTCCTTCAAATTTATTTTGAAGTATAATATCGTTGGGCCCTCGTAGGTTATCAAGATGTTTGCATGGCCATGCCCAAGATCTTCTCGAATATGTTCAAGAATTGGTAATCTTGAACAATCATATAAAGCGAGAAATGTAATAGTTAATTAAGAAATGAGTGAGATCTATATTCTTATTAACATTGTATTAGAAACAAAGGATAAGTATGATGATGAATCATCAAAAGGTTTTTCCAGAAACCATACCGAGTTGTTCGGGGTCATTGGCGTGTTGCTAGATGCTAACCAATGTCATTACGCATACTAAGATATCTCCAGTGGGAGCTGTTGGTTTATGGATATATTTAATATGTGTATGACCGATTCAAACTCGAGACCACGGGATTGCACACTTTACGTATGAGACTCAATGTTTAAATAATTAATATAAAATATTATGTTTAATTATTAAATTCACAATAAACGACTAAACGAGCGATAAGCACTTATCGAAAGTGACTAATGGTGGTTAAATGTCAACGGATATGAAAAGTAAACAAGCCAAGAGACGGTTTTAGGAACCCTTTGGGCTTGTTTTTAACCGAAACTATGGAATCCCACATCGGAAACCATAGTAAACTTGACATCTACCATAAAGCTATAAATACATCCCCATGTATTCATCCTTTGGTACACTTGATTTCATTGAAGGCCAAACTTATTCTTTTCTTCCTCTTATTCTTGGTCGACGAGTGAATCCCCATTGTAAGGATTTACGGTGACCTTGAGCATAACTAAGGTGTTTGGTTATTCTATTGTGATCAAGAACTAGCATTCGTGATCGAATCGCTAATAGTACGTGTGTACAAAAACGTGGTGTAACACACTATTGTTACATCAATTGGTTTGAATTGAAAAACGGTAAGGGTCAATTCGTTAAACCACATAAACCCTAATTAGGGTTCTTGAATTGAAGAGATCTACCAATTGCAAGAGGTACGTTACACATCTTTCAGTTAATTAATTATTGTTATGATTCTAAGTCTTCCGCTGTGTACTCTTGATGTCTACATGTTATTATTGTATGTCATGTATCATAAACTCAACAGATTAGGGTGTTTGGCAGCAACCATGGCAGATTACTTCGGAAAGATTGGAAATGCGGCAGTAGTTGGGGTTTCTGTATTTATTTTTGGTGAGTATAAATATTAGGGTCAGTCTTAGAACCAACAGAATTTATCTTCTAGAGGAAAACATCTGTGATAAACTTCTAAGTAAACAGATTTCTTGTTAACAGAACATACCCATATTAAGTGAAACGTGATATTATCTTCTTATACGTGTACCATGACATCCTATTTAGCTTATTTACGCATGTATACCTAATATTTGAGGCTTTAAATTGCTCTTGTTATATACATACATCAAGTATGTTTAAACTAATATTCTGTGATATGTAGGTGCTGCAGCGACATACTGCCGATTGATTCCAAGCATAAAAAGGAGATATGATTATGGGTTCATGATATTTATCCTCACCTTCAGTCTGGTAGCAGTATCTGGTCTACGTGCTGATAAAATAATTGAATTAGCCAGTGAACGCCTTTCAACAATTGGCATGGGTTTTGGCATTTGCATATTCACCAGCTTACTCATTTTCCCAATCTGGGCCAGTGATGAACTTCATCGTGTGACATCCACCAAGTTCGACAACTTAGCTTGCTGCATTGAAGGTACTTAGTTTAGTCGTCACATAATAAGAATTTTTTAAATATATAATATCATTATTTGAAACATTTAAATGGTGAATTCGTAGATTGCATGAAAGCATGTTGGCCCCATCCCGGATCATATATGTATTCGAATCAAACATGACTATTGAACAAAACTCATGACACACAAACTCATGCTTTTGTATATAATGAAATCTGTTAAAGTTTACAATACATGGACACTTCTATTTATAGGTTTCCAACATGTTCTTGTGAACCATCGTGACCCTTCGGTTTGTAACCGAATTCAGAATTAATAACTAACTAACTTCTATAACGCCATAACTATAAACAGCTTATTAACTTTGTTATTGACACTCTAGACCCCTAAACTTATAAACTTTACAAACTCGACTCAAAATACATAAACTACTAATTACATTATGAGCCCTAAACATGGATTAATGAATTATCATCCAATATTCCTCCCTAATTTATTAATCCGTCTTCAACATCTTCATGTCTTCAACTCGATCATCTCTATCTTTGAACATGTTGTAGCAGTCTTCTCGCCTTTGTCTTCAAATACAATCTTGATGACTTCATACCATCTTCATTCTTTCCAAATCCTTGTTTATCAACAACAATCTCCTCTTTGTCTAATCTCCAAACTTGATCCCCGATCAAATTTCTTTTTTCTCGAATTAACTAATCCTTTCTCTTGATTGATTCCCGAATCAATCGGTATTTGTTCTCTTTCTTGATTGGCGGTATGCGCACGGTCTCTTCTTCTCTTGATTGATTCCCCGAATCAATAGGTCTCTCTCGATCTTTTACAATAGCACTATCAACCACTTCTTTCTTTGGATCTTTACATTAGTACTATCAACCACTTCTTTCTCTTGTTTGAAACGATTCCAAATCGGTTTTCTTAATTGATTCCCCGAATCAATTTGTCTCTTCCTTTTTCTCGAACGATTCTCTAATCGTTAGTATTTCTTCTCTAAAAAGCTATTCCCGAATCGCTATTGAACTTGACTCCCGAACCAAGTTGTTCTTCTCTCGATTGGTGTCTTGTCGCTTAGTTTCTTGCATGAAACGCAAATCGAACACGGGTTTGATTCGAACATCCGACGCCCGATACCAATGTTGGCCCCATCCCGGATCATATATGTATTCGAATCAAACATGACTATTGAACAAAACTCATGACACACAAACTCACGCTTTTGTATATAATGAAATCATAAAGTTTACAATACATGGACACTTCTATTTATAGGTTTCTAACATGTTCTTGTGAACCATCGTGACTATTGAACAAAAAAATAAGTGTCCATGTGTGAAAAAAATGTTGGCCCCATCCCGGATCATATATGTATTCGAATCAAACATGACTGTTGAACAAAACTCATGACACACAAACTCACGCTTTTGTATATAATGAAATCATAAAGTTTACAATACATGGACACTTCTATTTATAGGTTTCCAACATGTTCTTGTGAACTTCGTGACCCTTCTGCGTAATCTAGTGAATAACCGCCATAACTATAAAACGGTTATTAACTTTGTTATTGCACTCTAGACCCCTAAACTTAATGTCAGTGGTTGCAAGTCAGTACTGTCAGTGGTTGCAAGTCAGTACTGCACTCCAAATCAAGTGATGAATCACTGGTAATGTCTCCTTTAGTTGTCGGTACAAACCTTTAAATGCAATTAAAATAATTAATCATAGTGAATGGGCTGAAAAATTAAAAGATGAAACAAAAAACTTCTAAACTAGCAATTTTAACTATAAATGTATATACAAATCTTTGAAAATTATGTTAAAAAAAAGGTCAAATCTCTTATCAGAAACTTAAATTTTTTTGTTTAGGCAAATTTCGCAAGGTGGGAACCGTGGCACGGAAGATTTGGACTCTTTTATCCTTGGGAGAAATATATACAAATAGGAGAGCTCAGTAGGGAACTTGCTTCTATCATTCTGTCATTGCAAGAGTGCCTTGGATCGCCATTACAGGTTTGTAATACTCATAGTCAGGTTTAAATTCCACTGAAGTCTAGAGATGGCAAAATGGGCAGTTTGGGTAATAGGTCAACGTGTCGGGCTGGGTTGGTTGACCAGAAACAGTTTCTATCTACAAAGAACATTTTTTTATAAATAATAAGCATCTGATATCACATATTCTGAATAATAATTAAAATTTATTTCGATAACCCATATCTCCTCATAAAATAATTTAGGAGGTTTTTTGCTTTAAAAGTCACTTTAGGTGAGTTTTTACCTGTTTGACCTGTTAGAGGTAAATGGGTAGAAACATGAAATTGCCACCTCTAAACCTGAATGCGGACCACTGAAATAAATTGTAGAAAAAAAGCACATACATGTGTTCGTTACATACCAATTCAGTTTAACTACTTTGTCAACTTACATTGTTAATTATTTGTATTCAGCCCTCTACACCGTTACAACATGCAATCAAAGAGCCATGCAAAAGTGTAGGGTTGTCGATTGGACTAACCATGCGAGAGCTAGGGGAATGTATCTTGAATATGAAAAGATGTCATGCAAATGTCCTAACTTTGCCAAAGTTGGAGTCAAATAAACTAGAGCTCATCCTACTTTCGACTTCACCAAAGCTAAAAGGGATTGCAAATGCCGAGTCTCTTGCCATAGCAAACTTCCTGTTTCTACTGATAGAGATCGTTGATAAAGTAGAAGCCTTGGCAAAAGAAGTTGAAACACTTGGTGAGGTTGCCGGTTTTCGATCCAAATAGCATATTAGCTAACCCAGCGTTTGCATACACCATTTGGATTAGTGAAGACCCCTATTCTTGATACCGCAATTATGAGAGATACTATGACCTATAAATTTTAAATTTAGGATGATGCAAGTGTCTAAAATAAATGTAGAAGTAGAGCCATCTATCTATACTTTGGCTTGTCATTAGTAATTCGAAGAAGCAATCATGTATCACATAGTTATGGTGAAAACCAATTTAACATATTAATTAGTTTTTTGGGGGTCTCTTAAGGATAAATGTTTAACAACCTCCTATTATGAAATATCCTATCTCTGTCAAAAGATGAATAAGAATTGTGGTCTTGTATTATTTGTCGAGGCCGGTTCTTATGTCATATCAATGATATAAGCTTTCTCCCAAATGAAAATAAGTCATGTATAGTAATTGCCCCACAGGCATCATGTCTTTATATAAAAAAACAAAGGATAATTCAGCTGTACACAACTACAGACAAGACAAGCAGAAATGACAAAAATGAGGCAAGAAGACATGTCAAAGATGCGAAAACCATAGATAGAACATCCAAATGGAGCATTTATATACATCAAGGAGATAGTAGAACCACAAAAGAATTTGACAAATAAATCATGAGTTCTCTTCCAATAAAATCACTGATTATCATCATATTGCTAATTGGTTTATTAGGTATATGCAAAGTGGTACAAAGTGCTCCAAACACGGATGTTACCAGCGTTCTTTGTAATTCTGGCGTTTATACCAAAGGTGATCCGTTTACCTTAAGTCTAGCATATGTTCTTGATGAACTACCAAAGGTTACACCTTCTCAACAAGGTTACGACTACAAGAATATCTCGCCTTACCCTAATGCATTCGCCTATGGTCATGCTTCTTGTAATCAAAGCCTTACAGCTACAGATTGCAAAACATGTCTTGATGCAGCAGAAGTTCACATGTTAGACGCTTGCAACAATAGAATTGGGGCCAGAGCAACACTTAAGGATTGTGCAATTAGGTATGAGCAATACCCGTTTAGCGATTAATTCATTAGCATTCAACTAGTTGAATTTTTGCTTGTGACTTTTTAAAGCTTCAGTTTCTATAGACCTATTCTATGTTACTGGTAATTTTATTCGCAAGTTTTGTATATTAAGTCCTTGTTTGCACATGTTCTGTGGATCCCAAGGCTGATGCAAAAACTCTATTAAGCAGAATAGAAAGAAGCAATTTCTGCAATGAAATGAATGAAATTTGCAACTAAGACGAAATCACCAGTTGGTGTTCACATTCATTTTCTTGAACAGTTTGACAAATGTATGGACCGTGACCATTATCAAATTGATTATTATGATTTCAATTATTAGATAATCAGTTAATTAAAGCTGTAGTTTACATTTATCTTAATAATAGATGTCATGTCAACTTTTTCGTGAACACCCAAAAAAATAACCAATGCAATTAGGGCGAGAGCCAAACACTCCCTTGCTCTATTTAGACAGACGTCAAATGTTCATTTGAAAATTAAATACCCGAAGATTATTCGTCAATGTATTATCCATCAGTTTATCAGCTAAAGATGTCTAAACACGCGCTGACAGATCATAATTTTGGCTTAGGTTTTAAGATAGTACTATGTACATCGATTATGTTCTACAAAAATTAGTAAATTCAAGCTCATCAAAAAAAGGTTTGTTAAAGATAACTGAACACAAAAACAAACGTAAATGGACGAACGAGACTTTGGTCATATACGTCCATTTAACTAAACGAAATCAAAGACAAATTGGTGTAAAGTGTAAATTAAATGAACTTCCCACATAACAAACATCAAGTCTTATTCATGTTTTGAAAACAAAGTTTGCGGGTGGGGATCCTCTCAAGTTACTTGACTCAAGTTGGGGAAATATGAGTCATTGGATCAAATCTAATGGCTCATAATGCATGCACCAACTTGAGTCAAGTTGTGCTTACAACTTGAGAGGATCCTTGTCCAAAGTTTGCATTAAGAAGTTACAGGAGGATAATTTAAACAGGGAAGTAGAACGAACTTCATGACACTTGATTGTTTCCTAATGGTAAAATTATTTGCAAATTGGATATGTCATAGCAGGGACCTTATCTTAACTTCATACAGTATATGCCAAGGGTTGTGTTTGGCTAATGACAGCTAATCTATCAATACTTTGCATCAGAGTGTACTTAGAGTTAAACATTCACCAGTGTGCTAGAGCTCGCTTGTAAAAAAGTGATGCCTCGGCCGGTCGGCCCTAAGGAACTGCCATAGCTTATTAAACTTACATAGATATACAGATTGATAACTCTATTGTCCTCTAGCATTCAGATGCAATAAACCATCTTTGCAGAAGTAATATTTGTTACCTTTAAAACAACATCACATTATCATTTATCAATAAGCTCTACCCAAAGACTAACGCTCTGTTCTCGAGTTTTTTTTTAAAAGTATGGAAGGGTAAGGGAAGGGAAATCAAAAAAAGAGGCGTTCTTGAGTTTTTTTAAGATGGAAAGGTAGGGGACGGGAAGGTGGGAGGGAGGGAAGGGACGGGCTTTTGAGTGTTATTTTGTTCCGTCCAATTTTGGGCGGATTGGGAAGAAACGGTTTCAACATTCAAGCCTTTGTTAAATTACAATATTATCCTCAATATTATCCCAAAACTGCTATTGTAACTCTGTCTTGCAGCATGACTGCGACTCCCTACAGAAAATGTCAATTAATGTTAAACATTTCACGATGCTAACTGCATGTTAACTAGATAGTCTAGATCATGTATTTGCCATGGCTTTTAGTTTTTGTTTATTACTTTCACAGATACCTTTGTATTAGTGCTGAAGCTCTTAGTGATGGTTTATGGCCAACTTGATGCAAGATCTAAGCTACATTCATGGGCTTATTTTGCGCTTTTAATTGCAACATATTTAACCCTATGTTGGCTTAGTGAATTATACTATTATACATTTACAGAGAAAACAACAGGTCCAGGGCATTAAAAATTCGTCACTGTTCATTACACAAATAAAACCCACCCCCTTCGCAAAACATGTTCTTATAATGCTCTACTTTTTATGTTAGGTACGTGTCTTCGAACCCCTATGCCATGAGTGACTCATTCATCTCATAGTTTTTTTTCATTTAAACTGCTAAACCAAATTCAAAGATTAAAAAAGATCTGAAACAAAGCTTAAAACAGATCGTTATGAATATAAGCATAAACATTTTTGTGCATATTCGTTGGATTGAATATAAGCATATGTATTAGCTTTTTGTCTTTGTAAAGTAAGCATTATCTGATATTAGTAATTTGTGTAAACTTTCTTTCCTCCTTTTTAAAAAAGCTCGAAACACAAAAATAAATAACCACTTTCTTCACTATGTCATCCCTACTTTGCTTCTTCCCATCCCATCCCCTTCCATTCTTTAAAATTTTAGACTTGAGAACAGAGTGTAAGCAAATACACAAAAGAATAAAGTCACAATAAATAAACGACCAATAACGTATTAAATCAGTATCCATTTCATAAATCATACTCAATTCCATACATAAAACCATAACAATACCTATAGAAGAGCAAATGCGATACCTAAAACACAACTAGTAGCGAAAAAAGCATATAAATCAAAAAACAGGCGTACGCAATCAATCCCCTATGCTCATCGCCACACGAAGCCAACTCCACCAACAACCTGGTACAAACCCTCGTGGCCCAAATCACAAACACCCCCATCATCCCAAACACCACCACACCTCCTTGAGGAACAAACAACGCCAAAGCCGAGAATATAACAATGGGCAACATACAATAACCAATCAAACTCAAACAGCGATACAAATCCAAGTTTCCATTCCTCCCAGCCAACATGTTAAAGACGACATACAAAAACAAAGACGCAACCGTAACCCAACCCAAAATAATCCCAAAATGCAACTTTCCAGCCAATAACTGAAACAACCCAAACGCCATTAAAAACAAAAAAGGCCCAGATAAATCAGCATCTTCATGGAGATCTGATTTAACTCTAAACGTGTTCAATATCGATATCGTTTTGTTCCATATTTGTTTGGTGTTGATTCCCAGCTCTTCAAGTAATGGGGGCTCGTCTTCGAAAGATGTGGACCCCACTGGGGCATTGTAGTTGGGGGTGGTGAAGGAAGTGGAGGCTGGTGATGAGCCGATGTCGAAGGACATGAAGGGGAGGCTCGGGGTGGATGAACGAGGGGGTTGGAAGGGGGCTGTTGGGAGACGGCGTTGGGGGCCTGTGGTGTTGGGGTTGCCCCCTGATGGGAAGATCACTGGGGGCACCGTGAATTCCTTTTTTGACGACATGGAGAGTGATTGGGAGATCTGGAGATTGGATCAAGGAGGAAACGATGATGAATCTGATATTTGATTGAGGTTGTGACTTCGATTTGTGTTTTTCAGTTTATTTTGTTGGGTTTTGTAACAATTTATTTAGTAATGCTTTTTTCTTACATTTATTGACAAAACATGTTATTAAAAGCCAAAAAAATGTTGATAAAATTAGAACAAAAATGTCTCGCGAAAATAATAAGAACGAGGTGATTACCCCCGCCGCGTTGCGGCGGACGTTTTATGAAACGTATTCACACTTTTTCGTCAAAATCTCAGGATACACAAAACTCATACGACTTCTTTAATTTTCCATAACTCAATCAGATCACAAAAATAAAGAATCTCAATCGTATAAATATTCAAAACATGTAAACTCTAACCAAGTCTTTAGTGGATATGGAGATATACTATTACAAACCAACCATGGTTCGATGATAATCATGTTGGATAACGACACAATTACTCCAGAAAGACAGCCAACCGTGGATCCGCAGATGTACCGTTCAAATCTCGATTAAACAATACTGCACATCGGATACGTCAAAAGGCAAAGCTAGAGAGACAATCCAAGTTAGGAAACTACTGTAACTGTCGCTTTGAATCGGTCGATATAGCTTGAATAGCCGAAAAAGCGGCTGCAGGAATGGGTCTTTACATGTGAATTTCTGCAGAACAGTAAAACAGAACGTCAGGTTTGGAAAGAGTAAATAACATAAAAAGCTTTAACAATAGATACACATCCATCGATGGTACCCTTAAATACAGGGTATCTCCTATGAGTGATTTAAGACGAACCACCATTGAATGGATGGCTTGAAAGTCTGGATTCCCACTCTCAACCTGAACTTTTGTTATGCTAAATAGAAGTTGATTAGATTTGCGATAACTGTGAATACGTGTCACGTAAGCATTGTCTTGGAACTTAGATTTGTAGCGTCAGTACATACGTATTGTAACATGTAATGCGCTGCTATGGAAGGGTATGATATTACGACAATCCTGTGTCAAGAATATCCATACCATAGGTAAACATAAAGCTCCAAATAAAGGGAAAAAAATTCTCTAAAAAAATACTTACAGTTTTTAGTTACTCGGTTAGAAAAATAAGACAGTCCGAGTCCTCTACAACACCGAGAAACTGCACCATGTTCGGGTGACACAACGTTTGCCATAACTCAAGTTCCTTCAAAAATGTTTTCCTGTAATACGTTTTGTTACATAAGCGCTAATAATGCCAAAATGATTTTCCACAATAACTCATGTGTGACTATCTTGGGTCAAAGTTCACCTGACTTTCTCATTCGATGCAATGGAAGACAGTACTTTCTTGGCAACCACTTTTGTACCACGTCATTTTAGTCTATAAACTTCACCGTATGCACCTGTTGTCATGTTTAGCATGCATTAGGAGGTTATTTTATTAGGCAATTCAGCTTGATATAAAATATTAGTTAAAAAATCAAGTAATGTTTACTTCTTAATGGAACATTATCTTTAAAACAAAATGTAGTTTCATTGCTATGATGTTTATGGTCAGCTGAGGTGTTCACTTGTAACTGCAAGAATTGATTTTCAAATTGGTTTTTATGGTCAGCTGAGGTGTTCGCGAATCAAACGAAATCCATATCACCAATTTCCAACGATCACATGACATCCGTAAGAACTTTTATCAATCTCTGATAATCATTTGTTAATTCCATGACCAATAACAATTGGCTTATTTATATGACCAAATTCCTTATAAGGTGGCGCTACATATTTCAAGTCAAAAGTTGCTTATTTACATATTATTATTTAATGGACTATGAGGCGATCGTTTGTCTATTTGAGATGATGAATGACACTTCAAATGACAAAATCGACTTAAACACATATCCAAACAGTCAAAATTTAGAAAGAAAGGACTCACATTTGGTTAAGCTCTTTTGCTAGTAAGAGGAAGCATCCGATCCTGCGCCTCCACCGTAGATTATTGAAGTTCTTGTTTCATTGCTTTTTTTCTCATCAAAGAATGATGTATCCAAAGTCTAAGAAAAATCAAAATAAATCAACAATTAAAATATTACTCATTAATCACCTAATCGCAAAAACTATATCCAAATCAAACACAAAAAAAAAAAAAAAAAAAAAAAAAAAAAAAACTTGTTATACTTTTGCACAAAGAACAAGCGTGGTATCCCAAAGAATTCGAAGACACACTATTAACCCAACGACCGCCTAAACTCACCATCATCACACACATGACCAAAGCCGCGCACACCAACAAACCCAGGCTATTGAATCGGTGCACATGGTAAACAAAAAAAGTAACCGCTTTTTTTTACCTGGCAACCATTATTGTAGGTCTCTCATTAGAAAAAGCAAATAAATTGATTTTGAAGACTTACTTATAATCTCGTATTGGTTCAATCAGATACTTGTGTCATAATTTGTTGTTTGATCTTCCTAGCATCTTGTTTATGAATTAGATATGACCTTCACTGCATTTTTTGTGTCCCCTTTATCCATATGAATATGCACTGTCAGTCACCTTCTTCATCAGCTACCTTCCGATAAGGATGAGAAGTGTTGGAATCAACATTAACACAAAAGATAACAGGTGGCACGAAGGTAACCAACCGGCATATATGACTCACGGAGTGTATCACCAAATCCGATGAGGGGCTTAAACTTCAGCCCAGTGTTAGTAAACCCAGAAGCCCAGCAACCCAAAAGCCCAGTAACTGATTTATTAGCAGAAAATTGACAGGTGACTCGCACGTGACGCAGGAAAGCCTTTTTTTTCCACCGTCGCAGCGGATTAGCATATATATATAATACCAAGTATATTTTTAAAAGAAATTAGAAAAGTCGCAAGGTTTTCAAAAACCTCGCAATGTATATGACTAATATATAAATAAAAATGCTACCAATTGCATAAAAATTACATTTGCAAAGGTACGGATCTCATTATACTCAGGTCCTGTTAAGTACAAGCATTGAATTAATTAGCACACAACTTGTGGTTCATTGAACTTGAATCAGGTCCTGTTAAGTACAAGCATCATTGAATTAGATGTTCTCTATCTAAGGCTAGCCACAATGGAGCAGGTCTTCGTCGGTTAAGTGCATCGGTTGAGCAAGGTCGACCCATTGTGGGTTCGTCGGTTGTCGTCGGTTGAGGAGAGAAGGAGGGTTGAGTCGGTTGAGCACACAACCGAGTTACACAATCCAAAACTTTACCACTTTTACAACATTATAAATACCAACCTCAAACACATTTTTAAACACACAATTTCAAACAACTTCTCATAAACACTTTCAAACACATTTTGATAATTATGTCTTCGAGATATTTTTAATTCTTCGTCTTCCGACGAGGAAGAAGTTATGGCGAGTTTATGGAGTTTACGCGGATGCTTGGGACACTTACCAAGCGTCATCGCTAAAGGCTCAACGAAACCACACGGCTAGGGATAGTGTAGGTGCTCATAATCGTTTAGTTGCCGCTTATTCTCGAAGAACCGTTGTATGACGAAAAAACATTTCGTCGGTTTCCGGATGCCCCAGACCTATTCACTCAAATTGTGCAAGAGGTAACCAATTATTCTCCTTATTTTCAACAAACTCACGATTGTAGAGGCTACTTGGTATTTCTCCATTGGTCAAGTGTCTCTGCGGCAATTAAATCGATTGGGATCTGTGGCGGTTCACGATTATCTTGACGATGTCTCTGCAGTGGGTGCAACAACGACGCGATTGTCTCCGTAACTTTTGCACGGTTATCATGGAGTTATATGGTCTTGAGTATTTGCGAAAGCCAGCGATTCGGACCTTGAAAGATTATATGCTCATCACGAGCATAAGCATGGGTTTCCTAGGATGATGGGAAGCATTGATTGTACAGGTTGGCCTTGGGAGAATTGCCCAAATAGTTTGAGAGGTCAATATGCTAGGGGTGATCACGGGCCACATCCATTCATTTTATTGGAAGCGGTCGCCTCCCAAGATTTATGGATTTGGCATGCGTTCTTTGGTGTCTCCGGGATGAATAACGATGTAAACGTTTTATATCGTTCCCCTGTTTTCAATGATATCAAATCTGGGAGAGCCGCGCAACTTGAATTCGAGGCTAACGATGTTGCTTACAAAGGGATATTATCTTCTTGACGGGATATATCCGGAATGGTGCATTCTTATTAAGTCCATTTCAAATCCTCCTACTTTATGAAAAAGAATATTGTACAAGAGGAAGCGAAAGCGGCAAGGAAAGATGTGGAGCGAGCTTTCGGTGTGTTGAAGAAAAAGTGGAAAATGCTTAAAGTTCCTACCGAAATTGCATAAACATGATCTTGAAGATATTGTGTATACATGCATCATATTACATAATATGATCATCAAACAAGACGGAATGACGATTTGTCTACATGGTTTCCACAAGAGGCCACCGTGATCATGACCGGTAAGATCCCATGCGAATCCTTAGTAGTTACTCGGGTTAACGGATCGATCAACTCATCTAAACGTAAAATCGATTTGGTCGAACACATTTGGAGAAACCGGGTAAATGCGGGCAATCGAGAGATTTAAAGCGAAGACGAAAGTGGCGAAGACATAACGGCGATGAAGAGTTTTGTGATGTTTCGGTTTTAATAAGTATTGTAATGTTTACGTTTTATTAGTTTAAGTTTTAATTATTGTTGTAATGTTAAGTATTTTATTAATGAAGTTTAATTTTGTTTTTAAAAATATTTGAATTAAAAAAATAATAATAATAATAAATAAAAATCTCAAATCACCATCACAAGAATATGTCTTCGTCGTCAGTCGTTGAGAGAGAAAGGCGATGTAAGCGCGATTTAACTAGTTCGCCGCTGTGTCTAACCTAAGGGGTGTTAGCTTAAGAGAGTGTTTGGCATTATTATCAAAAAGTGTTTATCCATGTTCATTGATTTGAACAGTTTACAGCAAACAATTCCATATTGCTTATTCAAAACTTTTTAATCCACTCACATAAGATCACATAAACAATTTGATAGAAAAAAGTCCATAACAATCTCAAAATCTGTTTAATCATATAAGTCATAACTCAATAAGCACATACGTCATTTTAATTAACAATCCCGAACACTAGCAAACAATAAACCAATCATTTTAGACAACGCAAGTTCTCAAAAACCTGAAGCTAAGTAGTCAATACAACATTATCTATTTATCAACTAAAGATGTCCAAATAGCTTTCTTATAATGATTGACACTTTTGTCTAGCAATTCAAGCTCTTCCAAGAAAGTTTTCAAGTCAGTTCTAATTCTAACAAGATTATTGATTAACAAAAAACAATGACAATGGGTACATGCTTTCAGAATTTCTTAGATTCAGACAATCAAAAGTGCAAAGGGAAATGTAGTGCAACAATAGAAGATAGTTTCATTGGATACAATATGCAGAACGAATATTAGTACATTGTAAATATCAGACCAAAAGAGAACCTTCCATGACTGTGGTAGCTTTACCTCGAAGAAGTACTCTCTGATTCTTCTTATCGAGGTGGACATGTAAGATGCCACTTCTTGGTGATGCCTGAGTGAGAGCCAAATAGACAAACGAGGTTAAAACAACAACGTAGCTGGTCAATAATCATGAAAATGAGATCATGGTGGTCGTGTGTGGGCCGGTTAGGGGAGAGAGAGACATGGCAAAGATATGGAGAGACAGAGGCAGAGAAATTACTTGATATGCAACAAAATCACATTTTCCCAACTTCTCATGCCAGTAGGCTGCTAAGGCGCAATGTGCGCTTCCGCAAACAGGGTCCTAAAAGAGAAAGAAGCATAGTGAAGGTTGAATCCACTACCAGATGGAACACTTGGCTTGAAAAACTTGCATTTATGAACATTATTTCAAAATTATTACCTCATCGATTCCATATTTTGGGCAGAAAAATCGACTATAAAAGTCAAACCCTGACCCCTCGGGTGCAAGTGATGTGATAATAATCCCTCTGCCCGGAGCTTCTTTGATCTTATTAATTTGCGGCTTGAATTCTACAACGTCTTTTGCTGATGAAAGCACCACCTGCATAAAATGAAGAAAGATACCCACTTAACAGTTAAAAATACTTCAAACACAATGGTTCCTTTCCATATAACGTAATAGAAACTTTAACACGTACAAATATGTCATCAGATCCTTTCTGTTTCACATCAACAACAGAAACACCGTTAAGTATTTCAGAAATCGCTGAAACCTTGAGATCACTATAATCTGAAACTGGAACAACAGGGAAATTCAATTCAATGTAGAAGCTGTCTTGTGTGTCACCATTTGATGAGTCCTTGATCTTGCTATCCAGAACTTTTTTGGCAGTCAGAATTCCAGAAAGGGTTGAAAATTCAATTGTATCAGAATTCACCAGCCCAGATTCATATAGAAAGTGGGAGGCTGCTAACGTTGCGTGACCACATAGATCAACCTATTAGCAGAACAGAACAATTTAAGCGAATACACTCCAAATACTTTGACGGCAATCTAAGAAAAAAGTCAAAAACTATCAGTGTGCTCGTGTATCAGCTTTCATAACATACAGTAAACAATTGAATAATACACTCCAGAGAGTATGCGGTATCTAACATACAGTAAACAAGCATTAACCAAACTAGCTTTCATTTCAATTACTCGCAGCAATCTTGAAAATGCAAAAGGAAAATTTCGGCTATTCTTGACACTAACATACCGAATACTCAGATATTGTGCCAAAATTCTGATAAAATTAGCAAAATGATGAATACTTTTTTTCTGTACACCTACATCATCAAAAGGGTGTTTGGACTAGCTAATTTGTCCGCGTGTGGCTTATTTAGGTCCATAAGCTCAACTTGATAAGCTAATAAGCCGGAAAAAAGTAGGATAATGAGTAAAAGTGCCAAGTTGTCGGCTTGTGTGACATTTAATAATTACTTTTGTGCCACTTTAGTCACTGTACTCTACCCGATAACATATGTAAAAAAAAAAGGTGAACACAAATCAAACTGTAAAGTAACAATTAACCTCAGCAACAGGAGTGAACCATCGCAGCCCAAACCTTGGATTCTCAGACTCATGATCTGCAACCGGAGTCAAATAACACGTTTCCGAAATATTAAATTCAGCTGCAACTGACTGCAACCACTTATCATCTTTGTCCACACCTTCTAACCAACACACAGCTGCTGGATTTCCTTTAAACGCCGTATCCGTAAATGCATCCACCTGTTTATGACTTTATTCAATCAAAACCACAACATATCAAAAATCTAACTAAGGGTGTGTTTGTTTTTTTAAAAAAAGTCTTACTAGCCCTCTTACTCTTACCAAGAAGAGGTGGGCGACGTTTTGCTTGTTTGTTTTTTTTTTTGAGTAAGACCCATTAGACATATAACATCTTACTCAAGAAGAGGTGGGGACTTGTCTTCTCGCTCTTACTCGTTTTGTAAACTTTATATAATATATTTGATTGTTTATTAACTATGTTATATTTATGATAAAAGTCTTGTTTCAAATTTACATAAGTTACTTATTATCGCATTGCGTTGGTTTAATAAATAAATTGCAAAAGCAATGCTGAAAATCATTTGGACACTTATACAAAACAAACAACATTATTTCGCTCAGATTAGACTTTCTAGCCCCTCTTACCAAAGAAGATCAGTGGTCGATTTAGACCCAAAACATCTTAATGAAACAAACACACGTAACTCTAAATTAATAACACAAATAGTACCAGTGTGTGAACCGAATTAACGATCTTGTTTAGCTATCGATTAATAAAATAAACAGTTTGTATGGCAAGGAGCGTTTAAAAAGCTTTTAGCGTGCTATTGGCAAGGAGCGTTTTCTTTTTCTTTTTCTAAACGCTACTTGAAGAAGCGCTTAGCGTTTAGCTTTTACGTCATTTTACGACACTTTATGATTACAGATACAGCTACACTAGCAAACACTTTTATAAAACAAACAACTATTAGCTCCTACGGCTAGTTTTGCCAAATGTACCCTTATGTCTATGTTTGGCTAAACTAGCGATAGCCGTTTAATGTAGTTGCAAGCTCTATCTTTTTTTATATAGCGGTAACTTTGTTTGTGGGCTTATATGATTTCAGCTTATTTTGCATAAGCTAAAACTTTCCGGCTTATTTTGAGACTCACAGGCTTATATAAGGTTATTGTGATATATTAAGCTTATATATGATATGTCTAAGAAAATTTGAACTTATGAAAAATAAGAGGAAATCATATAAGCTTAAACAAACACCCCTATAAACCGTAAAAAAACATACAATCCATTATTGATTTATTTAAATTTGTTATATATCAACTTACGACTGAGTATTTGACGAGCTTTTTCGTCATTTTGCGGTCAACGGGCAATTTGCTGGGTGTTTTAGTAGTAGTAGTATGTGTTTGGTTTACTCAACTGTGTTTTGTGTGTTGTAGGAAGCCACATGTGATTTATTTAAAACTTGGATGATTCATAAAATATTTTATTCTTTTTCTTATTTGTGATAAAAGTACGAGCATTGTTTTGGATGATTAATTTTTGTTCTGAAAATAATCTCCTATAATAAGTAAAACATTCTGATTTTATTTCAAACAATAACAAAATCAAAAGTTCTGCTGACAATTTGTTAAAACTTTAAATTACTAATATACCCTCAAACAATTATTTACAATTATAGATTTGTCTTTTATGTCGTTTCATCTTAAATAATTTATTAATTTACAAACACTTTATTAAAAAAAATACAAATTTGAATTAGTATTATATTTTAGGCGTCTTACAATTCTGATCATATTTTCAAAAGTATATCACGTCTCTCGAAAGATTTTATAGTATATTTTAAGAAGAAAGAAACTGAACAAATCATTTTAAAAAAGTGGAAAATATATAATGGACAATTGGAATTTGATCACTATGCATCATTTTTGACAAAATAGAGTATCCTCAAAATTAAACTTCTTTTCGTAAAACTCAAATAAAATCGTGTATGGCAAAAATTAACTATAAAAATATAGTCGATTTTGTAATAAAAAAATAAAAGAGTAATAAATAAAACTTAATTTTAAATATATTATAAAAACGACCGATTTAATGTTTTTAATAACTTTTTAAATATAACAAATACACCATATTTTATAATCTTTAACATTTTATTATTTTTCTTAAAAAAATACGGCTTATATGTAGTTGTTATAAACAATTGTTGTCTTCACATTTAACATTTAATGCTAGTCACAATGAAAGGTGAGTCATCATCTCACCTCCCTACTCATGCGTGACCACCACTGTGAGTCTGTGCCACCCTATCACAATTATTTTTTGCACTTAACGGTGACCACTCTTACCATTATGTTTTTTTTTTTGTTTGTGAGTGTGTGTGACATATTTTGTGAGGTATGTTTGTATAAAGTAGCTATGTTTAGTGTTGATAATCAATGAAACTGAAAGGTGATGATAGTGGTGATGTGTTGATCATACTTCTTGATGGTTGATTTTCAATCATTGGATTTAAATCAATGGTTGATCTTAACCATTGATTTAAATCCAATGGTTCAAAATCAACCAATTTGACTCAAGTTAATGGGATAACTTGAGAGGATTCAAGTCCGTGAAGCTGACGTAGATGTGAGGATATACCACATTAAGAAATCGCACATGAATCACATTCTAATAGATTTATCATCTATCTTTTTTATAATGAAGCAACTACTTAATGTATAACAGAAACTTAATCATAGTTATTACACCTTTTGCTCAAGGTGGCAACACTTTATAGGAAAAAAGTTGGCGTATCTCTTAAATAGACCTTGAGACTTGCGACTTTTTTCTTCCAATCAAGGAGCGCCAAGTGTCCATCCACTTTTCAGAACCCAATCATTGAATTTTACTTTTCGTACCTATGGTTTTTAATCGACCTAGATCCAGCGAATTTTTAAGATTCGAGCGAAATTCTCTTTTGTTATTTTCGAGAAAAAAGTCAAACTTTGGAAACTATTATTTTATTCCTTTAGCCCTTTCCCAATGCTGAGCGACTTAAGCGAATTACTTTGAGCGCCTTTTTTAAATTTGTACTTTTGTACTTTTATACTTTTTTTTACAGAACTTTAAAATACTTTTTAGATTACTTTTAGACTTTTTTACTTAAGCGTATTCCTTTTTTTTATAGCGCTTTTTCATATGACAGATCTTCCTAACCTTATTCAATGAATTAGAATAACACATACATTACAAAATACTCCCACAAGCCAAGATCTATCCATCTTCTCGAAACCCTGCAAAAAAAATGTTTCGTATTCGGGTATGTATTTCTATTTTTACATTAAAATTGGTTTTTACTTTCGTATATTGATATATATAAATTGTTCGTATCTTTGTTTTTCCGTATTTTATTTGAAATTAATCATGTTTAATCGTAGTTTTGCAACAACAATTTTGTTTATTTAACTTAGCTAAGGTTTTAATTGAGTTGGGGTTTTAATTTATCCGGTGTTTGGAGATGTCTTTGCTTTGTTGTTGTACCTTTGCAATAAGTGCACTAAGGAATGAAGTAATATATGGTATTTATTACAAAATTGTACAATATGCATTAATTGTAAATAATGTGCATGCTTGGATGATTGGCAATGTCTGCCACAATATGATTGAATGCATCTTTGTTACTCCCCTTATATGTAATTAAGTAGAATATGTTTTTGAATATTTTTTTTTTGTTATTATTAATTTTTTTATTTGTAGGAATATGAGGCGAAAATCATCATCGAAGTAAACCAAACTACTTTTCTTTAATAAAATCCAAGTTGGATAAAAACGAAGGAAGTTGTTTGGGAACTTGTTTGGTAAATGGTTGGACCTTTCTTATTTTGACCACGAAGCACATATGATAGATTATATTTTACAAAAACAATGTTATCCGAATGACAATCATTATGATATGCCGATTGTATATTATATTGAAGACCGTCCCCTACATTTCGGTCGTCCAGAGTTTTCGCTTATCATTGGTTTTCATTTTGGAAAAGTAAGTTTTGAAAAATATAGGTCTGGACACCTCAATTTTAGGTCAAGGGTTTTCCCAAAACGTTCAGGTTCAAAAATTACAAACTTAGATATTCTTGGTCTAATTGAGGATGAAGAGGCATTTGGTATCATATGCGACGAAGATGCAGTACGTCTCTGTCTATTGTTAGCTTTGGAGGTTATCTTCATGGGCAGATTATTGGTTCAGGAAGTTGATGATACTCTCATGCGATTAGTTGAAAACCTAGATGATTGGGATGCCTTTCCATGGGGAGAGCATATTTGGAGGCATTTGTATGATGAAATTTTGGATGTTGCGGATAAACACAAGTGGGATTTCCTTCAAGGTATTAACAAAGACCACAAGTTTGTTCCAACCTATACGCTGTCGGGATTCGTTTGGGCTTTCAAGGTTAATATTTTATGTATCAATATACACTGGAGTCATTTTATGTATCAATATTTTATGTTATTTTTTTATTGAACTTGCAACATCCGTAAACATTGTATAGATATGGATACTGGAGTCATTTGAAAGAAGCATTCTATGGTGGAATAAAGTTCCTGATATTATGCCAAGAGGAGTAGCGTGGTCAAAGAATACACCCTTCAAAAGATCTGATTATAAGTTTCTTTTTGGAAAGGTAAAAGTCTTCATCAAATTTGTCTTATTAATGCAATCTTTTATTCTAAATTAAATTTTCAATATTATTATTTCATTTTTAAGGATTCCAATCCTGTTAAAGAACTTAGACCGACAATAGCTGAGAGGAGATCTGATTGGTATATAAAGTTTACGGCGTTTTTCCATGATTACATACCTAGAACTCCACCAGTGAAAACCACACATCTTTACGACGAGTGGTTGAAGAAGATGGCCGCAGCACGCAAACGTGGCAAGATTGAAAGGAAACATTTACCTATTATACGCAGGAGTGAGAGCAGTATAATAGAGATCAGCATAATACAGGATGGTGTTATTACAGAGTTAAATAAGCGTTTGTTCAAACTCGAGGCAATTATTCAGGTTATTTATACTTTATATTCTCCTCATAGACCCATCAATAATCACACGACTACTGATAATAATATATGTCCTTAATATTTTGTATTCTTTATTTCGAGAAAGAAATGGGGTAATATATCCTTTTTTTCGTATATATACTTTGACATCCTTTTTGATTCATTTATTTTTCGTATATATGCTTTTTATAAATACTTTTTTTCATTCTTAGGAGAAATTGGAGTTAACTAATGATCTTCGGCATCTAAGTGCACAGTTTTGTGATGAGCTTAATCATGATTTTCTTGACTTGTTTGAGTCAAGTCAGTCAAGCATTGATACTAGTTCATCAGCGCGGCTAGATGATTTTTCTGATGACGATGTTGCAAAGGTAATTTACAAAATCAGTAAACATGTGTAAAACCCTTTCCGTACCATAACATATTATAACGATAGTAACTATATAAACGTTGACAGGAATTTATTATCCAAGAAGAATTAAGGTTGCGACATGAAGAATTACAAAGTGTCCGGTTAAAAGAGCAGATTGATGCAACAAGAGAAGAGGTTAAGGATGGAAGAGGACAAGTTGATAATGCTGGAAGAGCAAAAGAGGTTGCAGTCTGAAAATCAACGAAAGAAAAGGGGAGAAGCAATCATGAACTCAGATCATATGAAAGCTAGTAGAGCGCGTTTTGCAGTTACAAAAAGGAGTGAACAAGGTTCGGGTGAAGCAAATTCGTATTATTGGACTAAGGCATATGCTGAAAAGAAAAGACGATGCTTTAGCTTACCTGATCCAGATATGAGTCAAAAACTTAAAATTGTCACGCCTTGGGTTGAGGTATGAAAAATACTTCTTGACAACGTTTTAAAATATATCTTGTTATTGACATTTGATTATAAGTGTAATCGTTTCATATACTAGGATCTTGCACGCTCCAACAACGCTGTCAACAGAGTTCATTTTACAAATGAATTTGACGAATTTCTTGGACAAATTGGACCGCTTAACTGCAAGTTTCCTTGGTGTGATGATGTGTGTGTGGATAGAAGGTTTTGGGAAAGTTTAGTTTGCTTAGACCCGCCTAGGAAAGGTTGGCTAAGGGATGAGGCAAGTAATCATACAACTGTACTTATTGAATTGATTTCTTATAACGTTTATCACACTCATTCATGTTTCAAAATTTACAGCACATAGAGTTGTGGGTTAATTACCTTTGGCATGTTAGACCCGATATGGTGATTGGGCGATGGTTAGTAGCTATTTTGTTCACACATTACAAAAATCGTTGCCGTTGTGGTATGCTAATGGTGAAAGATACTCTATTCCATGGTCTGATGTTAACCATGTAAGTGATGATATATATATTTTCTTCTAGTCCAGTCTCATTAATATAATTAACCCGTTTAGCTTTTGCCATATATTAATGTTATGTTTGTGACCCAAACGTTGTAGGTTTTCATGCCTATTAATGAAACTGAAGCTCATTGGTGTCTTGCGCGTTTGGAGATAGACACAGGCATTGTTACCTTTTATGATAGCGGTCAAACTTTTGAAGAGGAATGGCGAGAGTTTTATATCAAACTGAGGGAGTGTTTACAGGTTTGACTATTTATTCATATGTCATAAGAATTAATACAAACCGTTTAACCAGGTTTTAAAACATTAGATTTTTTTATAACAATTACCTGAGGTCCTAGCACAAGCGCAAGTATTTGAGAAGAAAGGCATTGATCCGGCAAGTTATTTCATTACATTTACTATCGCTGAACAAGTACCAAGCGGTACGGGATATTTGGTGACTGTGGTATTTGGGTATGTATTTTTTATACCGCTTGGCTTTTGGTCTATCATTGGATGTGAAGGATCCTATTCAGGCTGCGCTTTCATACCGTGAACAAATGGCTAGGTTTTTTTTAAACACCGTGTTTGTGTTTAGTGATGCTTCTAGTTTGATGTATTATCTGAAACAAATTGCTAACCATATGTTCCCTTGAATGGTTTTAATTTTTGTATTCAGTATGTTGTATTATATTGTTGTCTTCAAACTAATGTAATAGGATAATTAAACAGTGCCATAACAAATTAGACACACTACAAAACATATTTGTATATTAGTAATATTTTTCTAAAAAAATAAGCAAAAAAAAGCACACACCAAACTATGGATATACAAAGTAGGGCAAACCCATGCATGCTACTTTACAAGTATTGTCCATTGGGTAATAGCTATTTATGCATTATCCAACATGTAACTAGGTGACTTTGTCTTGGTATGGGTGAGTTTGACCTTATCTTACATATATCATTAGATTTATTAACCAAAACTAAATTTTATCTTACATATATCTTTGTGTTTTTCAGATTTCAACTAACTATGGCATCACAAAACACAGAATCAAAGACCTGTGGTGATTTATGGTATCAACAATGGCTGTAAGTTTGTCCATTTACTTTTTTCTGTTAATGTAAACTAAAGTTGGTTTTTGTGTTAATATTTTGTTTTGCTGAATTATTTCCATTGTTACACAGAATGTCTGAAAACAGTCAAGATCTTGGGTTTGATGTTTATCATGGCAATCGGTTCTTTTTTTATCCCTTAAGATATTTAGGTGGAGATGTTTTACATTTGAGGTTACCTAGGTTGAGTAGGTTATCGTATTCTCAAATATGTGACATACTGTTGAAAGAAATTAAGCAGGATATTTGGGCTTGGTATTTTTGTCTTCCAAGTAGTAGTCTAGAGGAAGGGTTGACCCTTGTAGAAGGTGATAATGATGTCAAGAAACTGTATGTCATGGCTGAGCTCCATGGGCTAGTTGAGATCTATGTTTCTCATCAACCACAGGTTCAATTAGTTAGCTACTATCACAAGAACCTGTCTTTTGATTCCTCAGACGATGAAGTGACATCTAAAATTAAAAGTCACGAAAAGAAAAAAAAAAGATGTCGATCGTCATCGTTTGAAGAACTAATGGCATGGGAAGAAGAGGAAAAAATTCACCACTTACCTTAGGACACCTTATGTCAAGCCTTTTGTTGAAGCTAGTTTATTCGAGAGGAAAATCTCAATTTGGTGGTAATAATGACCTTGAATACATTCCTCCTTGTTTAAGGACTACAATCCGACCTTATGTGTCCAATGACTTTGAAGATTCTTTAACACGAAGTCCACTGTTACCAAGTGTTTGTCAAGCGAATGTGGGTTCAATTTAGTCCGTTAAGAGGTAAGAACCTTTTAACGACTTTCGTGTCTTGGTAATCATGACCTTCGGGATCCACAGCTACTAGTTTACTCCCATCTATTCAAACCAGCCCTTTAAAGTGTAAGAGGCTTTTGATGATATTGATGACCTTCCTACAGGTTGGAAGCTCTACATGTTATTCAATATGTGTCCAAGAAAAGTCGTTTTGAAGCGGTACCTTGAAATCTAGGAGATTATTTGATGATTTTGAATCAGTTGGTAGTAAACAATCTGATGATATGAAGGGTGATGAGGCAATCAGTTTGGTTAATGATCCAGTGATAGTTGATGGTTCCACGGCTGATGGTTCCATGTCATACCCAGGCTCTTCTGATCCAAGTAATTCGAAGGTATGATGAAGGCTACCATGTGGTAGTTATTTGATCTTCCAGGGTGGTATGTACCCTGTTAAACAATTTGTATTTTGGTTCCTTTCCAGGCATGATGCCTGATGAAACAATTTATTTTCAGTCTGTGGTGAAGGCTACGGCCTAATACAATATTTGCTTTATGATCGTTAAGGCTTCGGCCTTTAGACTAGTTAGTGTATGTTACAAACTACTATGTGTATGTTACATTGATGATGGTTCTACTACTATGTGTATGTTACATTGCAATCATTTTGATTAAATATGCTGATGTTGTAACAATTTTGATTGCAATACCATCATCACCTGTATGGCACTTTGCTATACACTGGCAATGTCTATTTCATTTCTGACCTGGTTCTATCAGTGATATTTTCCATTAACAACACTAAAACAAATATTTCAATAAAAGTTTTCATAGATAAGATTTTCAACACAACCATTACATTCTCAACCGTTACATTCATATCATTCATTATTCAACCATTACATTCATTCAAACAGTACTGCTAGAACCACATCCTTCTTCATTTGCTTTCCTTTCCTTGAGTTTTTTATAGAATTCTTCCAAATCTTTAATCCTTTTTTCCAATGCCTTAACTTTTTCTAGTGTAATGCCATCTTGGTTCTCCTTCTCCTTAACATCACCATCTAGCTTTTTCTTCTCAGCATCATCCTCTTTCCTGTCTGGCACTTGTTCATAATTACCTTTTCCAGATAAGTTCAAAGCCATTGTAGATTGTTGTATGTGTACTATCGAATTGTATGTATTTATGCTTATTTTGTTGCCTTGTGTTTAGGCGGGAAAAATATTTTGGCGGGAAACTAGATAAGCGAATTTTTTAGCTAATTATTTAAGCAACTATTGTTTAGCGATATAGTCTGAGCGACTTTTTATAGCGCCTTTTTTATTTTAGCGATTTATAAGACACTTAAACCTTATCTTTTATCTTTTTTTGGCCACATCCACTTTCTACCGACCAGAACCCTAGCTGTTTTCGTGCAACTGTCGTTTTCGTTCAATTATTAAAATTGAATTTCTCAAAAGGTTCGTGATACTTTATTGTCATGGTCCCCCATATCAATTTTGTTTGTATTTTATGTTTCAATATTCATATCAATTTTTTGGCCACATTAACTTTACATGCTTGTTGCGTTTATGTTCTTTCTTATTCATAAAATTAGTAGAGTTTTAATATTTTTGTAATTGTTTATAAGGTAATCATGGCAATTGAGTTTGTGGTGCGACCAAACATAACTGTTTACCCTGGGTTTCTTGAGCTTCCTCAATTATTTGTTGACCGTGCTTTTAATGGGAATCGGCATTTATATTTAACTGGGATTCAAAGACAACGGAAGAAAGTAAGGATTGTTGCTCGGTTAGGAGGTCCCATTAGGATTATAGGTAACAAATGGGTAGAATTTGTTCATGAAAACATGTATACGGATGTTCATATGTTACACTTTGTTCAAGAAGGTGATGACTCTTTTTACGTTACTGGCTATGATTCTAATGGGTTGGAAGTGGAGGAATATGCTGTTGTAGAAAGTCGTCATATAAGGTTTCAGAGTTATAGGCTGCCACACCCTCATATTCCACAGGTTATTTATAAGAATTCATATTTTTGTTTACGTTTTTTACCAATAAGTGTATTTTATTACTGTATATGTTATAATTGTCAATCATGTTGTTGTCTCAGACATTGCCAGGAAATTTTCTAGATGGTATTGGGTTGCAAGCTACTGTTGTTGTTGTTGTTGTTGAAGGAATGGAGTTTAATGTGGATGTTACTTGGGGCTATGAAGGAGGTCATGATCCTCGTCCTTTGTATGTTATGGATGATGAAATGTGGTCGGCTGCTCTTCAATATTCCGATATTGAATTTGGGGATGTTATTGTTTTTACTAAATTGGAGAAAAATAGCTTGAATATAACCGTGTTTGGTGTTGATGGTAGGGCAAAGATACTGAGGCGCTTTCTTGGTGTGACGCATTGTTTTTCCACAAAATGATCTTGATAATGAAGATGGAGGTTGTCTGCGTGGCTTGAAATCTCATAATCATATTCAAGAATATCATAACATATATCTTTAAGATTTATTTTGATATTTTTGAAACAGTGATGAGCGAATGCAACACATTTGCTAATGGTTTGGTCACCTTGATCATTTTGGTGAGAGAACTGATGTCTTTTACAGAAGGTCTTCTGAAATTCTTGCGTTATCTAGACTTGTAAGTTTGTGTTTTGTGTGTACTTTTTTCTATGCATTTATATAATTTTATATAATTTTTGTTTTTTTGGTATATAATTTTTGTTTTTTTTGTAAATGTTAAACACCAGGATATTCCAGACCATTTTCTTGACAATCATCCTATGCATTTTTTTCAAAATGCACTTTTTAGGAATGATGAAGTCGAATACATGATGCGAATTCAGATGGACTATCATAGAGACAATCCATACCGGGTGAATCATGTGAATGCATTAGGTGACTGGAACCACTTTTTTGAAGATTGTGAGTTTGAGTATGGAAAGATGATAAGGTTTAAGTTCATGTATGTAGATTGTGATGATGATTTGGAGTATCCTGTTTTCCATATTTGTTAGGAAATCGGATACGTTTCTTGAATGACATTTTAATTTTTTTTATTTTTTTTGTTTATGTTTGGTGACATGAAGAAACTTTTAGTGGTGGTGGTTATACTTGGATTACATGAACAAACTTTGATGTAGACTTGGATTCGTTGATATACTTGGATTCGATTGTTACTCTTTATGATAAGTACTTTTCAAATGTTAATTATGCGTTTATGATAAGTAACTTTTCAATATGGCCACTTTATGCGCATGGGGTTGATCATGCGGTCAACCCTTTATATACGTGATATGTTTCATTAACAACACCAAAACAAACATTTCAATCAAATTTTTCATAGATAGATTTTCAACACAACCATTACATTCTTAACCGTTACATTCATATCATTCATCATTCAACAAGTTGTGTTTAGGTGTGAAAAAAAAATGGCGGAAACCGAATAAGCGACTTTTTAACTAATTATTTAAGCAACTATGTTTTTGCGAAAATTTATAAGCAACTTTTTTATTCGACGTTCTTACATTATAGTACATCGACAACTGTAAAGTACTATCACATAAACCAAAATATTTTGAGCGACTTTTTAAAAGCGCCTTTTTCATTTTAGCGATTTATGATACACTAATACCTTATCTTTTATCTTTTTGTGGCCACATTCACTTCCTACCGACCAGAACCCTAGCTGCTTAATAATCCAATTCAACTGTCGTTTTCGTTCAATTATTAAAATTGAATTGTGCAAAAGGTTCGTGATACTTTATTGTCATGGTCCCCCATATCAATTTTGTCTCTATTTAATGTTTCAATATTCGTACCAAATTAGGGTTTACATGTAAAATTATATATATTTTTTAAACTATTGTATTTTATGTGTTCCTTTAACAGGATGGCACCTAGTTGGACTTCAGATCCTCGTTACCTGTTTGATGTTCATGTTTATGGCGAGTTTTATTTCCAACCACTGAGGTATGAAAATGGGGGTGTTTTTTATTGGAGTATGTCCAAGGATAGGAAGCTGGACTATAGTAGTATGTGCCAGTATCTTAAAGAACATACTGAGCTAAATTTCCATTCGTTGTTTTTCTGTTTACCACAATGTCAATTAGAGGTAGGCTTGAAACTAATAGAATGTGATAGGGATGTGGCTGCCATGTATGACCTTGCTGATCGATATGGGAAGTTAATGATGTATATGGCACATAATCCCCAAAACTTATTTGATTTTTATTATCAGAATCTTAACTTTTATGATTCTGAAGATGATTATACAACTAAATTGATTATCCATGGAAGAAGGTTAAAAGATGCTAGCAATATGACATATGATGAGCTTATTGCTTGGGCTGAAGAAGAAGCGAGCAGCCTTATTGATGTTGATGTCGATATGTCTGTTAGGGATGTAGTTGCTAAGCCTAAGGTTAAGTGTAAGTTGGTTTTCATTGAAGAGCAAGATAAAGCCTTTGC
>CM040238.1:193621518-193681060 GCA_022545495.1 Chrysanthemum lavandulifolium | reverse complement strand
GCTTGAACTAAATATATCCCTATCACCGGTAAAGGCACATATTAATTAATGAACCTAGTTCATACCTTAGTGGGCTATAATCAAAAACCCCATTATAGTGGATTACGAACAAGACCTCACCTTCTTCTTCTTCCTTCACATCCTTAAAAGTTGAGATGAATATGCTTTTGTCATTCATTGTTATTTTTTTGTTTTTTTACGAATGGGTTTGACTAGATGTGTGTTTCAGTACGTGAGTATGGATGTATGTTAGGTTTCGTTTTGATTGGGTTTTGTTAATTAGGTCGGGTTATTATGATAGTGTTTATTGTTTTGGATCTTGTTAGTTGGGTTGTTTTGGTGATTCCCAACACATTAATTGTGTATAAGCGTATCAAGGAAGGCAAAGGTCAAGTTGCGGTGGTAACAGTTTAAAATGTCACACTTGGTCCCTCAATTTGGTCGATTAGCCGTTTTTGCACTTAAAATTCCGTGTATTTTTCTCACACAACTTGACTATTTCTCTTTTACTAACTTCACAATTAGTCCTCGAATTTGGAGCGTCCAGTTGGTTTGGTATTTATTGGTTAATACACTATACCAATTGCATACCAACAATCAAAAGAAACATATCCTAAGAAAATCTCAACAACCTCCCAATGACTGACTTCCCACTACTTGAAGAACTCGCCAAAGCTTCGAACTCTGACTACATGTTTGACTCGATTTCTCTCTTTTATTAGAGAAAGCGATAAGGACATCAAAATTGCTAGGACTCCAAAACACTTTGGTGACTTGATTCGTGGTATGAAGGAAACCCAAGAATACATCTCGAGATCAAAGGCTTCGAACTACGGTGATGAACTACAAGGTTCTCGAGGATCTTCGCAACAAGCAAAAGGCTAATGTCTTGAAGGCGTTGGAGATAAGGAGGATGATATGTCGAACACACTCACGTGTGTGTGACAGAACAACTTCCTTGATGATCTTAGGAAGTGTTGAGAAGGAAAAGAAGTGGTTATGTTTTCCACTTTTTGTGGAAAAATATGTCTTGAATATTTAATGTTTAATATGAAGTTAATGAATCTATATGTTATGTTCTAGTGTTTTAATTTGTTAATTATGTTATTAATTGTTGTATTAAGTCTCAAGAGAGTTGTTATATCGGTTTTAATTGTATTGGGTGTTGGTTGAAGTATGGTCCTTGCTCAAACAATTTAAGAGTATAGGGACTAAGGTTTTAGTCCCTATCACATCCCTCACATTTGCATTAACTTATAGCAAGCACTTTATTCTCACATTTTACCACAAAATTGAATTCATATACATAAACCCAACCCTTTCAGAGAAATTGCGTCAAAATGGGTAAATCTAGAGCTCGTAAACAGATTAAATGCTCCAATTGTCAAACTGTTGGACATAATAAGTCTAGCTGTCATAAGGATCAGGTACCAAAACCGAGGTAGAAAAAGGCATTGTGATGGCAGAAGGCAACATGTATTCATTTCATTGTCATTTGCATAACGATTGTTCTTGTGTGAATACATTGTAGTTGATGTGCAAATGTATTACTTTTGTAGTGGATGGATGAAGTCGATATAAGGAAGACTATGGAACAAGAGTTTGTTGAAGCTCTTTATGAGCAAGAAGAAGAACACACAAATTTGGAGGAAGATGAAGAGCAGTCCAGGTTGGATGAAGAAGCATTCCAGCAGTTTTTGGAAGAGGAGAGAATGTACAAAAGAATTGAAGAGAATGGGAGAGGAAAATTGGCTTGAAAATGCAGAGTCGAGGCGACTTACTATGGAGTGTCGTGGAAGGTTATATCCAAGACATCCATATGTGCTAGATAAAATTCACGCTCTGAATGGCACAAATTCAATCCGTTTTCAAGGTTGTAGGCTTCTACTCTTGTAGCCATTTGTAATATCGACAATATCATGTTTGAACATGTTTTGTTTTTTGACTATATAAGTTGTTGGTTTGTAAGAATTTATGTTGTCTTTACTCCTTATCTACTTCTTCAACAACCACAACTCCCATCTACTTATATAATACATCTTAAGTCAGCAATTGTTTATCATACCAACATATTATCACCATGGATGTAGAAAACGGTTGTCAAATGGTATGCATTGAATGTTGGGTTGAAAGTGAAAACAGGGATGGATTGACCTTCTTTTCAAGGAGTCCACCTAATAGAGATTTCATGTGGTATGTTTGTCCAGTGTGCCTTGACAGAAGGGGAAACACATCTTATACTGGTAGAGATGGTGTTACAAGGGAAAACACAAACACAGGAGATAGTGGTGCATATGTGATGGGTCTACATATTACTGCACCTACGAGTGTTGGTGCATCATTGGGCAATGATGAAGAAGAAAGTGAACCACCTATATTTGAAACACCAAGTGGAGAGCGCAGTAGCCAAACACCACTAAGCACTGAATCGAAAGACCAAATGGAGAACGCCCAAGACAAACACCACTTGAACCAATCGCAATCGATGGACCAAATGGATCACCTACTAGTCATTTAAAGCGGTGAATTCCTAGCAAGAAATCCTATGTTGTCTTTCGATCTAAATGTAGCTTAAGCGATATGTGTGCTTCTACATTTATAATAATTGAATTTTGTTACAAAAAGATTTTAAATACTAACAATTCGGTGTGGTTCCTCTAATAATTTGGTTTATGTTGACCTTATAAGTCAAAATGGGTTTTCCAAGCACCAAACTAAACTGGATATGCAAGTGCAAACTACAAAATGAAAACAACATATCCAAAATATACCTAGACCACCACCTAATTACACCATATGAAGCAAAATATACATGTTAACAAGTATCGTTTCGTTGACCATCATCACCAAAAATATACATCTTCATTACATCAACAACTAAAAATAACAGTGAACTTCTTGATGGGAGGCTTGATATTCATGGGGAGACTTGAGGTCCTTGGGGAGGCACATACCACTTATTCCTATTTGTGTTGGAGCATCCCACAGTGCTAGAAGACCAAGTACAACCTTGGGAGCGGAAGCCTGGGCGCTTGGAAGTGGAACCTTTCAAAGTAGTGGTCTTAGAAGACATGTTCCCACACTCATCATCGATGTGTCTCAAATAATGATGACAACAACTTCATTTCCTTTCACGTTAGTATCTGGAAAGATAAACAAAACAGAAATAAATAAGAGTTCACCCATTACAACTTTCTTAGCTTGCAAACATTAACTCTAACCTTTCTCAGACTCCTTATGCCCATATTTTTCCCACAAGTCTTCAAGTATCACATCAGCAATGTCATATCCTATATCCCACTTATTCTCATAAGTAGCCATGGCATACTCAACCATATCGTCAAATACCTTTAGCTTGCTATAATCTCTTTTTTGTGATTCGACATCTTTCGGATTTATGTCAAATAAATTAGAGTTATTTATGCTCATCCCTTAAAATGGCAATCACACAAAAAAAAAAAAAAAAAAAACCCGACTAACCTTTCATCACTGAGCTTCTTTCGCAACTGCATAAATCATCAAACATTTCATCGACATTTCATCTTCTTTTAACCAAGTATCCCCATATTTTTCCTTCACATATTTTACCATCTCATCGCCACATCCGTAAAAGTAAGCTCCTTATCTGCCATTGTTAAAGTGTGTGTGAGGGTTGTGTGAGGAAGGAGGAAGCGATCAAGATGGTATACTGTGGCGTTTCTCGAAATTAACTAAGTTGAGTTATAAATGTATGGACTATAATACCTCCAATAACTAACGAGAAAAAGACGTTGACATAGGCGTTATTGGTCGAGGGCGATTACGGCGTTTAATGGCCAAGGTATGGCGATGAAAAGGCCGAGTTTTGTCCCATAACGAAGCGTCTTGCCAAATTTAGGGACCAACGGTGTATTTTAGTCTAATTAATATGTATCGTAAAAGGACTTTTAATCCCTAATGATCCCAAACGGTTTTTATAAGTTTTTTGCTCTTGAATTCATTGCGTTTTTTTTTTTTTTTTTTTTTTTTTTTTTTGCGTTAGTGATGAGTTTGGCTATCGAATACAATATTTATGTATAAATTTGAGCTTTTCAAGCCAAGCTCGAGCCTTATTCATGTTGAACGTGAGTGAGAGCTCTAACGGGTGATTTAAGAGGGTAATCTCACATGCGTAAATTGATCACCACAATTATGCACATATCATGTTGTAACATATACATTAGTTATGTGATATTGTGGTGTGTCATCATTTTCATATGATCATCAATTCCAATTTAAATGTTGGTTTTTAAAACATTGGTCGATAGTGATTTTACACCATTGTCATATATAGTTGTTAGAAATGTTTATTAAAAAGTTTTCATTAGAAATGTTTATTAAAAAGTTTTCATTTAAGTAATGTACGTAACTAAAAAGTAAACATAACTAGTTACACGTGACACCAGCAAGGAAAACTTGTGTGGAGGCGTTACGGTTTCTTCGCGACAGAGAGCCATACATCGTACAACAGAGACCGGTTAAAACAACGTAGTCCGGTTGATGTGGTGGTTAGGGCCCTTGATTTGAGGGTGGTAAGCACAAGTTGGAAAGCTACTCATCGAAAAAAAACTAGTTACACGTGTAAGATACGGAGTATTTAAGACAATGATACAAATAATAATGATAATACTCTATGTTTTTCTAAAATTACGTTGTGAGTGACATTTATCTGTACCATAGCCTGCCAAAAGTAATCTCCGGGGAGACTTAAGATGAAAGGTTCTGATATAGAGAGGGACCTTCTTACCCCGCGACATATTAACTAGAGGAACGTCGGGTAATTTTTTGCTTGAAACAAGCTTTCTGCGACCAAACTGATTCATGCTTGAACCAGAACCGGTCAGGCTATCCCGAGTATTAAAACATGGCTATGACTTCAACATTTATCACTGGTATTTTCATTCATATTATTGCAAATGAAACAACTTTAGACTTAGAGAAATTAATTGACCATGTTGTTTCTTGTTAGTTCCATTGTATTATCTACCCAATGAAACTTGAATATGGGCATATTTTTTCCCAAAACACAGGCTTTCAATGCATAATACACAATGGTGTTTAAGCATGTGAAAAAAACACACATTAAACAAAGGCATACTATTCTCAATAATCATAGAAGCTGAAAACCCAAATGATTTGGCAAAACCATAAACATATGTACTCGGCATAGAGTAGTAAAGTACATTGAAATAAATTTTGTTTATAAAGTACAAACAAATTGGTTTTGCTAGCATAATACATCAAGTGTTGCGCTCGTTCCCCATTGCCGATCCAAAATAAAAGACAGGTCAGCTACTAATCTTAAAAGAGTCATTAGAAGGGAAATAAACAAAAGAAACTTGCATTTACGATCATGTTTTCACCAATATCTTGTTTAGATAACGTAGGTTGTGGTTTTTTCTTGTATTGTGTGTTCAGGAATGTTTTTTTTTTCTTGGAATTTTCCTAGTGTAGCTTATTGTAGATGGGGGGAAGAATTTACATGCGAAGCGAAATGAATCAAACAAGATCATCTGCAGTTGTGTCAGCTCTATCTATCAGAGGTCTGTGGAGACTGAGTGATGAATCTGCTATAATAGGCAGCCCGGGAGACTCAAAATCTAAGCCATCTATCCCTCCATTCTCAGCCAGTGCTTTTTCTAGCGAAGCTTTAGCAACTTTAATGATGTAAGCAATCAAGATCGCTGTCATCACATGAACCAACAAAGGCAAAGAAAAGTCATTAGTAATATTCCAAAAACACAAAGAGAGCGGGGTGTATGGGCCTTTTAAAATGTCGTGTGGAGCGGGTAACAGGTCAAAATGGGCGTTATGGGCAAGTTTATTAGTGTGTTAATTACAAATTATGAAAAAAAATTATTACAAAAGATACTATACATTAACGATATAGTATGTTGTGTATGTGTTCAAAATAGACTTTTGTCGACTTCAACCTGTTTGACCCATTCCCCTTTTTGACTAAATTGTTTTCTCTGACCAAAAACCCATTCAATAGTAAATGGGTCAAAACTGCCACCGCTAATATTCCGTAGATTTTGATTTACCTGATGTCACGAGCCCAGAAGCCATAAATATCTGCAAAAACAGTAACAATTGATCAGTATGGAAAACTTAAAACATATATCATGTTAAATGTACACTTCTTTCTTTTTCTGTTTTTCAGCAGACCAAACTATAATCTACCATGAACAATTGCTAAAACTTGATGCACATTGACTGGAGGTGACATTTAAATTTGTCAAAAATTAAACATTAATACGACAAACGGTTACCAAACATTGTATTCAATATTATTACTGAAATAATATAAACTTGGTAACCATGTTTGACACAATAACTATTTGTAAAAAGTAATCTTACCCAACGAGTTTTTGATATATCATGCCATCCATGTGTAACATCGGAAAGATCCTTGAGAGTTGTTCCAATATACACGAACACAAATGTGATTGGCTGCAAATAGCAAAAAGAAAAAGTCATCAACTGGCTAACCAAGAATACAAAAAATAAAGGTCAATTTACATAATAACTACGAACTCATAAGAGCTTACCATCATCCCCAGCCACGTGGCCAGCATATACTCCCACAAAGGAACAGGAGTAACAGACAACAGGTAATTTAAGACGTTAAATGGAAGCAATGGAACAAAGCGAAGCAGCAAAACAATCTGTGGAAACAATAGCCAATTTCCCATGTAAGAAATGCTGTCAAATACAATAAAAAATAAAATAATCTATGTCAAATGCTACACATAAATAATATAAGCATCCACTGGCACTTTTTACTATTAATGCCTCAACCTAGGTTATTTGTATCTCTATCAAATCAAACAGGTACTGTAGAAAAAAGACTGATGAGAAAGTAATAGACCCAACTATGATTTTATTTATTTATTTATTTTTTGAAAACGGATACAAAAGTATGGATAGCAAACACAACAAGTTTGATCAAATTTCAAGAACCTGTTTCGATCCAAACCAAAATTTACCAGTTTTGACTTAATTTACCTAAAGGGCTAAACGCCTAAACCCATTTTGACCATTAGCCAACCCGCCCTATTTCTCACCTTCACGACTGATATAGAAAATCAAAGAAGAAAAAAACTGTCATACATGCCAAACAAGTAATTAACCCGAAGCCAATGATCTCCTATAAGGGTTGCAAGTTATTGCAACAAACATGACCATATAAGTTTTATTCTTAGGCTTTGCAAACAAATGTATGAATCCCAAAGATGGAAAAAAAATTGCTCAATTCTAATTTGCTAGCTTTAACATTCTGATGTATCGTACCTTGAAGCCGGATCTCTTTATAGCAATAGCTATGGCCTGGAACTTGGGATATTTCCTTAACTTAGAAATAACGTATGACCGTCCTATCTGCATATGGAGCGTCAAATTACAAAATGGAATAGACATAGGTGCGCGAGAACATATGACAGAACGAAATTGTGATTTCTTAAGTGGGCCCATTTCGCAGTGAATGGCTAGCAATGCAAATTATATCATTCCATGTCACATGTGCGCTTAAAATAAGAAACTGAGATCATGTCCCGAAAGGAAGCATATATGCATCGTACCAAATACTGGGCAAGTAACAAAAACTTACTGTTTTGCCAACAAGGAAAGCAGCCGTTGCACCAAGGGTGGCACCAATTGAATCAGCAACAAATCCAACTGGCAGTCCAAAGAGATATCCCCCTCCAAGCTGAAATATAGATTAGAATCAAACACGTTTAGTCGAGATAGGCCAAGAGCAGATAAGCATCAAGACTAAACCTTAAACATTGGCTGCAACCTATAATCAATGAGTAATATTTGCAGAACGCAAAATAAAAGCAACGACACTGCAACAGTGCAACATACAGTCAACTTATGCAAATAGCATGCAAGTGCTTCACTGCTATGTTGGTGCTCGTGACTAGCCATGTAGTATAATCCCAGACACCATTAGCAGATAAGATGGACTTATCAAACCTTGAATTACTCAGTAAACCTTATCAACTAGCAGAAAGACTACAATTATAACTCAAAACCATTGCTAAACAGGCATACCCCTCGTTACTTTCACAAAGCGATCAATGTGTTATCTAACTCGACACTACAGGCAAACACATTATTCTTAACTTTGACACACTAGTCATTACAGAGGAAGTCTGATAGATAATCCTCTTTAAAGTTCAAATTGATTAATGGACATATAACTCTTTACTTAGGCCAACAATACCTTACTTACAAGCTTACTTCAAGTATTTACACCCTCCAGCATGCTACTTGCAAACATTGACATATTTATCACATGAGAGAAAGATGAACTTCCGAGTTCATACATCAACAGACTTATTCATAAGGATTCGTCATACCAGACAGGGAGAGGAAGGTGTTTACCATCATTTATTGACACAACCTTCTGGTAGCTTATGCAAAAATACCTAATAGAGGGACTAGAACATAGGAATACTAGGTTATCATGGGACCAACCATATGTTCACAACTAATGTTATAATCAGCTTAGCTTAAACGATTTTACATACAGACACTAAGTTACCTTATCTAGCAGAAGCTATGAAACAATACACAAAGTTCATACTATTCACTAATTATTTTCATGATTATTCTTAAGCATCTATATTCCCTTAAACTTTTGGCATATGATTTACTTCTTTGTCATTTAGAGAGAGAAGGGATTGCTTCATGTTCAAAAAGAATCCAGAGCATAAATAAACAAATCTCACCGTAAGCACTGAGGCGGGAACCACAAACACCGTAAGGGGGATATATGCGATGGCACTACAAATTTAAGAGCAAAAGATGATATGAGATATAATATGTGCTTGGATGATACATGAACAATTAATAGGAAACTACTTTTGCCTGCAGAAAATAAACATGTAAAGACACTTTATATATTCATTTGAACATAACCCAGTGTAAAACAATTCTTAACAGTGAGATGAATTGTAAACAAAATATCTTACAGAACAACTGGGCCCCAAGGACCCAACTCTTCCTTAATCCACACCAAGAAGTCCTTCAAAATCTGCACAAAAACATTACACCAAAATCAAAATGATGTACACATATATATGCTGCAATGATAATACATCATAGCACAAAGTTAATAAACTCTTTCAGCAATACCAAATCACATGAGTATTTGTGATTGGAAGTAGGTTATTTGAGTATGCATAGAGTTTGCAAAAAGCTCATATCAGAAAGAAATAACTAGATAAGCAGTTTATAAGGGGTGTTTAAGACTGCTTATTATAACTGTTCATTTTCTTATTGCGGTCCATGAGCAGTTTTTAAGTTGTTCGAGATTGTCCATCCAATCCACTTATCTAACTATTTCTTACTGAAATAAGTCGTTTTGAATAGACCGTTTGAAGTTGTTAACTACTATTTCTAGTGCCAATAGACACACGATGAAGAGTTTAAGGAGCGTCTGGTAAGGGTATCCAAATAGCTTATGCTTCCTCTACGAGATAGCTTATTAGCTTTATACATTATCAAAACACATTTAGAAATAGTGTTTGGGGTAGCAAAAGGTGGTAACTGTGAAAAGAAACTAAAAAGTACTAATGACGTAAGAAGAACAGAAAGAGTAAAGGTGGGATAAAACTGTAAATTAGCATTAGAGCTCACTTAGCAATCTAAAAAGCTAGTGAAGTGGAGCTGATTAAAAAAACATACATAAGCTTAGCTTATTAGTTACTCCGTATTACTATGCAGCTCATAAAAACTGCTTTTGATAACCTCCTCCAAAACAACTCATCTGCTAACGAAAGCTTTTCCTAATTTACAGCTATATCCCATCTTTCCTCTTCTCATTCGCAATGAGATGTTAGATACCTCGTTCAGATAATACCCATAAACTTATCCCAACATTGTTTCCTTCATTGTGTTCTAAACATCCATAACCTAAATACCTAAACCCTAACACCCCCAAACAATCTCAAATGTGTATTTCATCCCACTCAACATCCAAACCATAAAATTAACCATATGCAATGTAAAAAAATAAAAAACAGATTTAAACAATAAAAAACAACAAGAAATAACAATCTTTTCAACCGGCTTATCAAAAGTGATGTGTAACTGCAAGAAGATTAGGAACAAAGGAAAAAGGTGGAATAAAACTGTAAGCCATCATAAGCACTTGCAAAACAAGCAAAGAAAATAGCGAAGCCGAGCTTATCATATACAAATCAAATAAGTTAATAAGCTTAGCTTATTAGATTTATGAAACTATTTCCGATAATCTAGGCTACACTTATCGTTTTACTAATTTTGCAAGACATTATGAAAACTTAAAATCATACCCCCATCTTTTCTCTTTGTTTTTACCTCATTTTTTCAGGTCACATAAGCTTAGGGGGTGTTGTTTCGGCTTATAGCTTATTTGGTTTTGGGCTTATGTTTCAAAAGCTCACTTTTTGTAGCTTATTTTGAAACTTTTTGGCTTATATAAGTTCATTATGTCATAAACAAGTCAAATAAGTTAATACTCTTACCTTATTAGCTTAATGCTTATTATGCAAGTTGACATATGATAACTTAAAATTTTGTTTAAGCATTCAAATATCTATTATCATCCAAATCAAATAGATAAAAATTACCTTTTCAACCGGTAATGAATAACAAGCGTAACCAAACATAACAACAAGCACAAGCAACACCATAACTCTAACAACCGAAGACCACGTAACTCCAGACAGCGACACTTTGAGTTTCATCGCCGACAGCAACCGTCGTCTCCAAGGTCGAGAATCCTCGTCGTCTTCGTTCCCCATTAGATCTTGCTTTAACGATGATGGCCGTGCTCTTAATCCTACAACGTTCATTCAAATTTATTGTTTTTATTTAATAGTCCATTCATTAGATTTTGTTTATTTAATTTGTTTGGGGGGATCTAATCGGAAATTGTTTTATGACGGTGATCGGGTTTTGTGTTGGGGTAGATTTTGACTTGTTTGTTAAGTTTGTTTTTGTTTGTTTAGACGTTTAGTTACGTGTGGGACCTACGCAAGTGTTATGTTTAGCTACGCGTTATTTGTGTGTGTCGATGTGTTTTTTATCTAAACGAAAACAACTAATACCTTCGTTTCTAAATAAACGTTTACTTTGATTTTTTGTAGCTTTTTTTATCAATTTTAATCTTAAATATTTTGTTTTTATATAATATTCAATGAAAAAATAAATAAATGAAATATAGGTTTTAAAAGTATTTTAATGGTATAATTTTCATCAGGATTATGGGTATGTTTGGTAATAATAAATTTGGAATGAAATTGGAAGTACAGACTTTTATTATGTTCAAGTTGAAATTAGATTAAAACTTGTTTGATAAACTGCTAGTTTTAGTTTATTATTTGCAAAATTACTAAAAAGACATAATTAAATAAGTTTTGTATATTTTGTTGAAATAAGTAATTTATTCTTCAAAGTTCTAAAATTTAAAGTTTTTAAATTTTTATGGACTAAAGTTTTAAGCTCTTTTTGAGAACTTATGATTTCATGTTCTCGCACGACAAACGAGACTTATTTTATAAAATTATTTTAAAAGTTCTCAAACCCCATGTAAGCTCTTCGCCAAACTCAAATATATATAACACAAACACGAATATTTAAGGTCAAAGTTGAATAAGAAAAAATTCATAAAGTCAAAATAGACATTTTATTTAGAGACAAAGTAGTATAATATTTTTTTTAAAAGACATGTACTCCTTTTATTTAAACTAACTTATAAGCTATCAAATTATTATACTAATTTCTTTCGGTCAAAATTAATTCGAATAATTTTCAAACAACAAAAATTAACTTCACACTATCATATTAAAATTAAAATTACACGAACAAAAATAGTCGCCAAATCAATTTGAATAAATGGGCGGCCACCCAATAAGAGTTTGGTAGCCTATAACTTATATTGCTTTCATAAGTCGGAGGTTAGTTTGTTAATTATGCACTATAATTTTTGGGCATACATTTGGACAGAATTAATGTGAATGAAAATAAACACATAGTTGGACGGCTTATAAGTTAGTATTAACAAACGGGCGGCTTATATGTTAATACTTGAGTGGCCTTCACATATATTATCCAAACGAAAACTATTTCACTTTTTAATATTTTCTTTTTTCTTCATCAAAATACTGAATCGATATTAAAACGGTCATGCAGATTTGATTATCTAAGTGAGAGTACACACTGTAGAAACGTAGAGGGGGTGAGTACATTTTCGTTTAAAATCTAGAAATATTTCATATCAAATTCCCGATCAAGTTCGGTTAAATATGAATAGTGGTTACAACAGTTATAACAGCTATATACATCGTAGATTATGTCACAAACATAAATACAATATATTTACCAAACCAAGACACACATATTATCAACAAAAAAAAAAAAAAAAAAAATCAAACACACAAACATAAGCAAGACATAAGCACAATAATAAGCAATAAAAGTGAATATAAACGTAAAACAATAAGTAAAAGAAAGCGCAAACCGAACATGATGATTTATAGTGGTTCGGTCACGAAACTCCTCTTCGCCCTACTCCACTCCTCGAGTATCCAACTCGAGAGTTAGTTCACTAATCAACAAGCTCCCTTTTCAGCGGAGAAAACCATACAACGTCGCTTATACTTTTTTCGGTACAAAGCTAAATACCGAGTCCTTCTTCGGGTACAACCAAACCCGCTATGTTTTATGGCCCAACATAACAAACCTTGTGTTTTATGGTCTGTAACACCCCCAAAATTTGGTACATCGGAAGACTTAATCAAGCTTTCGGGGTGCTACGGGATTGGTACACAACACAAGCATATAAAAACAAGATAGCATAAAACGTTACATAAAACCAATCCAATTTTTTGTCATTTGGTTACATTTATTCAAAGTACTGAAAATAAGGCCCAAAAGAAAGCATAAGTTAGGTCCAACAAATATTATCAGAGTTTTTGTTGATCCTTCAACCATACCTTTTTGCCAAGCCTCCAAGAAACAAGCATTCCAAAACATCATCTTACTTACCTGAGAAAACATGCTAAAAGAGTCAGCTAACGCTGGTGAGTTCATAGGTTTAATCATAAATTCAGTAGTGGACCTGATAGAGTTTATTGCTATGTGGGACTAAGGCAGTATATATCAAACATTCCAACAACAATCCTTCAAATATCGAAACGAGAGTGAGATCTCAGTAAGTCCCTAAGCGACTCTAGCCAGACACCGACGATATAGCAAGGTATAATACATTGCTATCCTGGTCTAGGTCGGAAGTAAATATCTATTCTTAGCTAGGCACCAACGATATAGAAAAGGATTGCTATCCTAGTCTAAGTCAACATCTACCGCATATCTAACCTTCACTAGTCAACACATAAGCAAATCAAAAAGTAGTGGCAGGTCCAAGAAAATAGTTTGCATGTTTTCTCACCCCAAGTTTAATAAAGCATAGTTAAAAAGTGGGGCTATGAAACTTACCTTGATCAAGCAAAGCACAAATAACCAATAGAAGCAAAGCAGAATAGCAGCTAACAAGTGACGGCAACTACGAACTCGGCACAACCTAATAATACAAAATTTATCTTAACGTATATCCAATAACGTATTACTTCTTTAAGCTATTCCCAAGTATGTTCCGTTTTTATTTCCAAAAATATCTCATTCTCAAATTAGTTATGAGTGTTTGGTATCATCGTGTGTGTTGTCGACTCAACGAGACTCAAGTGAACTCATGCCAAACAAAAGACCACTACAAACGACTCAGAACACCATTTCATATAACAATCCACCAAGTTGTTGCAATATCCTAATCAATCGCTATGACTAAACTATACCAAGAGATTAAAACCTTAAAACTTAATAAGTTAATCGAACGAGTGGTCGAGTACTTATTCACTTTATCAACTTGACATTAATTCAATAAAAGTAATAAGACTACTTTGAGTACTATTTCTCGCTTTGCGTTCCCTCGAAGCATTTAATAACTCTCATTAAATAAACTTTACATTTCAAAAGTTTTTCCCTTTTTAATTATTAGTTTCCGTTAAATATTAAATACCAAGGGTTTCGTTACTTAATATTTACCGTATAAACTCTTATTATTTCTTTCCATGTCTAGTTATATGTATATGTAATTATTTCCAAACGATAGACTTTGAGTTACCATCCGTTTCGAGTCACGTGTCCGAGTTTTGTAATTCTCGGTCAAATAGTAAGTCATAATGTCCAATATAATCTAAAGTTCATGTTACGGCGTTGTCGGGGTTAACCGAGACTAAAAAGTCAAAGTGACGCCGACGTTGCACAAAGTTTCACAATAAAATATCAAGTCCAATATGGCCAATTATAAAGGTTACCGGCCCTAAACCTACGGCTCGGCAACTCAAAAACCGCAATCAAATCCAACTCCATATCCAAATTCAATTTCCACACCAACAATAACATCATCCATCTTCAATCAAAACCAACACCGAGACCTAGTGGTCTTGGTATAACCCTTCGGCTACAACCAGACTAACCCAAATGAACCCTTTTTGGTCTCGCTTACCCTCGGCTCCACAACAACAAAAACCAACCGGACCCTTTGGTCGCGGCTTACTCTTGGCTCAACAACAATAATACCAACCGGACCTCTTGGTCCCGGTTACCATTCCACGACAACAACAATAATAATAACATCAATCTGAGCACAAGAAAATAATAACAACAACAATAACCACAAACTAGACACACACGACACGCGATACCAATAATTTTTATTCACGTTTTTATTAGTAAAAGTATTGTTTCCATTCGTTTTATCCTTAACGCGAACCAAAATGATAAAAACGTGACTCAGTGAGTCACGAGTCGACTCACACCGAGTCACCAACGAGTATAACTCGTACTTTCCTACCTTCTTTTGCTCGATCTACTCGTTCACAACAAGAATGAATAAGGAGGGTGGCGCGTGGGTGTGAACGAGGTGACGGTGGTGATGGTTTTGGCGCGTGTGGTATGTAGAATTGATGAGAAGATGGTGGTAAACATTTTGGTGGTGGTGGTGTAGCTTGGAGAGTGGCGGTGATGGTGGTTTATGTGGTGGCCGGCACCGGTGCAAAGAGAGAAGAAGGAGGTGTTAAGTTTTAGTGTTTGGTAGAATGAGGGAGAAAGAGAGATGTGTTAGGGTTTTATTCCCACCTAGGGACCTTAGTTGTAATTGTTTAGGAACTAGAGAAGAGGGCGCCGCGTTTAACCACAAGGACCATTATCGTAATTTATTTAATCTTTCCGGCAAACGCGTTTAAGGCTCGTAAAATATATTAGTTGTGACCGATTAATTTTCTAAGTTGCGCCATTGTTTTTGAATCTATTTTTCCATTAAAAGTGATCATAAACATGTCTATTTCCGTTTAACGATTCAAACGTTAATATTTCTCACGTTATTAGGTTTCTATTGTGCCGACTCGCGTAGTGCCGAACATAACTTACCATCAACAATCATAAATCATTCAATCATCATATTAATCCATGAAATCTAATCAACGATACGAATAATATTTCAAGTAAAGGCTCACAAAGATCAATCGAGTTTTTAGTTATTCAGGATTATTCGTGACAACATATATAATTAAATTTCAATTTTCTGAGTTGTCACAGCCACCCAGCCTCAGAAGAAACCCGTCCCGGGTTTCAATTCAGGTTACTCACTAAGGTTGAAAAGAGATAAAAATAGATTCGCTCGATTTCATTCTCACGTTCTCACGTGAGTGGAAGATTATTTCAGGATTTTCAGTAAGGCACGATGACAGGGATTCATCTTGGCAAGTTAGGATTTCGATAGGCTCCTCAACGGAGTTTTGACGATCGACACGTTGGAAGGAAAGTCCAGGGATTTACATAGGCAGTTTCTATCGGAAATGTTTTTCTGGGTTAAGCACGTCGAGAATTTTGTGAACTTTGCAAAGATCTGGAAATAGTATGAGCATTTCGAGTTACTGTTCTGATTCTATAAGAATTTGATAAGGCGTAGTATAGCGAGGTTTTAGCTTCTTACGTTTACTAAACGTATCTCACCATCTCAAGGTGGTATCTCGATCGTCACTTTGCTCTTCACCTTTCGCTCGTGATCTAGCTGATCTTTCTAGCGGTTTCATAGATGAATTTAGCGTAGAAATTTGTTGTTTCCGGTTCTGATCTGACGGTTAGAGGATCAGCACTTTCGACTACAAAGTGCTTCAAGTGGCACTGCCTTGTTGCTAGCGAGGTTTCCATTCTGAAAATTGCGACGTGGGGCGACACTCTCAATTTGGAAGTGATAGGGATCGGCGCTCTATGCCGAGGCGACAGTTTCTCCCAAGTATAGATGGTCAAGCCCGCCCATTCTATCACTTTCACCGATAACGAGGTAATGAGCAGGTTCAGTAAGACGATCACGATTACTCAAATGGTATTTCTACCACTTTCTGTTCCTAGAAATCTGGTGATAAGTCCAAGGTGGTTCTTCCACTTCTGATCTTGATAAGTCCTTTCAGATTCGGGATGATGGATGTATCCCGATTTATGCTACTCTGGCATGATCCGATCTCTAATACTCCGTGGAAGGGGGCATTCAGCTCTTATCTCTAAAAGGTAAGGTTCCCTCGAAATGCTCTACATAGCACTATCCATTTTCCCAACTTACCGTAGAGGTCCTTGTAGTTGTCGATTCTTTTCTTTGACAGTTTCAGCTTGTGCCTCAAGCATTTGCGTTGGCGAGGGCAAACCAATAGTTATCCTTACGGCTCTGACTGATGTGGTTGCGCTCCTTTTGCTCGCCTAAGAGCGCCAACAACAACATTTCCTTTACTCAAATAGTATCAACTTTTGCTGTCATAATCACCATAAAATTTTCTCTAACGATTCTACCTCGACGGGCCGCTCTTTCTGGTCTAGGACTTGTCGCAACCCTCGTGTTATGTGTATACTATACACATTGCAAGTACAACCGCAACCCATGTTAAATCAGTAGTGGTGTAGCTCTCCCCGCATGTCTTTAAATTGACGAGGGGCGTAAGCTACTTCTTTCTCTATTCACGTTGAAACATTTCACCAATCTTTATACGAAACACCGTCATCTGTGACAACATCTATATTTCCTTCCGGTACAGCTAGGATAGGTTTACTACACCGCACCTAACTCCAAGGTCACAATATTTCCTCTTCGTTCTCTCTTGAGTTACCCTTCAAATCCTTTGAGTCAATCTGGTTAAGGCTTTGCTATCTTGGAATACCTTTGATAAATCTAGGTACTACCCAGCTAGTCCTAAGTATTTGACGTCTCTCGGTAAGGACGGTAGGGGTAACTCAGTCCTTAATTGACTAATCATGGTGGTGTCCATGTAAATACTATTTACATGCCCACGAAGTCAACGGTTAATTTCCAAACTTCATACTCAAGGAAGTTAGTCTACCGTTGTTCCTTCTCCGGCAGACTTAAGGTTAATCCCAGGTGTTCTTCGTGTTTCTCCTTATCTCTTCGAGTAGCTTAGATTATCGTCGTTGGATACTATCACCCCTTGACCGATTTAGGTTCGCGCACGCTATTTAAGAGGTTTATGAAGGCGGTTGGGTATTGGCTAACCGATAGGACTATTTAGGGGTTAATAATAGCTACCACGGCGTAGGTGTGGCCTTCGGGATTCCCTATACCCGAACTCTTTCTGCTGGTAGTACTCGAATCGCATTTTGATCCTCAGCAAGTTTGCTTGAACTTTGGGGTAGGTAGAAGTAAGGGTTTAAGAGTAGTTGTTGTAAAGTTTCTGCAGGCTCTTCCTTCAACTAAGCAGACGTACATTCGCTCCTACTACATGCGACTAGTCTCAACGGTATGCTTTTTTGCTAACGCGGAGGGTAAAATTACGTGGAATGATGTTGATTGCTACTAGAAATTGATCGGTCGATTTGGTATCGTTTCCTAGTGTCTATCGCAAAGGATATGACTTGGATCATGGACCTGAACATGTCGTCGTAGTGTTTGACATGATTGCTACAAGCAACCATGCCTTTTAACCACGTACGAGGTTACGAACCATCAGGAAATCATCCAACTCAGGGTTTCTGATAACGCTACACGCGTCGTTCGGGGTCAAAGGAACTTCCTTTTCTTCGAGCAAGTTTTATAACACCCAGGCAAATAACCTAATCGTTGTAGTGTAGTAATTAGGGTAAGCCACGTATTGATATCGTTCTCTGGGAATAGTGTCGTTAGGTCAAGTGTATATCGATTTAAGTCTAAAGGTGAGGATGATTATTTTAGTATTTTATATTTTATGAAATTGAAAGGTACGAATCTCGGGGTTCGATTTGGGAGGGTGGAATTAGTTGCTAGTCAACTATCCCAAAAGGTACTAACTAAATTAGGGGTGTACCAAGAACGTGAAGCGTATCTACTTATGATGTATTACTCCTTGCTAGCTATCCATTCTACCCATCGAATTGTCACGTCCTATTGATGGTTGAATTGTCACGTCCTTATTCTTAACGCGTTGTGTGTCTAAAGTCGTAGGGTATGCATTAATCCCAACTCTTTGAACTTACCAAAGGGTCTCGCTACAAAACCCACTGGGATAATAAACTCTTACTCTAAGGCACTCTTTGGATGGTTTAGCCTACAACTACTCAAGTAATCATATTCTAAGGTTCACAAAGATGAATCAAGCATTAAGTACACAACGAATGACTTATCGCATTACTAGATCATTAATCAACTAAGATAAGAAACAACCAATCAAACAAGAGACAAGGGATGCAAGAATTATAAACTAAACCAATTAGACTCATTGAAATTGTCACACCCTAATGATGAAGATAGACACAAGCATCACTAAGAAATCAATAAGATCTAATTAATTATATACAAGTTTCATACAATCATAAGCAAACACTAGGTGAATTAGCCAAGCATAATTAATGAAGAGCAAGCAACAATTATGATAATTGACGACATACCATAGGATTGGATTAACAAACAAATCATTACATGATGTTTATGGAGTGTTTGAAACCCTTTAAGTTCTTTGGAAACACCTACCTAAACCCCGAATCGGACTTAGGGTTTAGGCTTTCAAAAGTGAAGTTATAATGTTATATTTATAGGCGATTTTACGTCGGCAAAGAGCGACGGCGTCACACTTATAGAGCGACGGCGTCACGACCATTTTTTCAAACAAATTGTAGATTTTCTCGCTCCGGTCGCGTGGCTTTTGAATCACCTAAATCCGAGTTCAGTATGCAAAAGTTATGGCCAAAACAATATCAACTACTTGGCACAGATGTTGTGACTTGATCGACGGCGACGCGGCCACCTTAAGGTTGTGGCCGTCGCCTTCCGATCTCTGACGTCGTCTGGTCGCATCTAGGCCGTCCGAGTAGCAACGGCTCACTCTTTTAAAGCCCGACGTCACTTGAAAATAGGGTTTTGGCTTCAGATCGTCACAAAATCCTCCGACGGCGCCGCATTAACACCGACGCCGCCGCCTGCATTTCAGCAGACTTTGAGTGTCTCGATTCGACTTTGGCCATTTTCTTCAGATATTCGCCTTTTCGTCCAAATAAGTGCCATTCCAAAGATTTTGCCTTCAAGAGACCTAAAAGTGAAAAGGAACGATATTAAGCAATAACGGATACAAAAGTGATCAAATAAGGGCTAAACGACCCTCAAATGGTACCTTTTAAAACCTTATCAAATATCCCTACACTTGGTATTTGCTTGTCCTCAAGCAAATGTGCTTTAGCCAATTAATTTATAAGTTGGGTCATGAACCATTGATTCAAAACGGTCCACAACACATATAAGCCCCGAAAGTCATAACAAGCACGGAAATTACATACTAGCACCTCACATGGGGTGTTTGGATACTCACATCTCTCTCGGGTGTATATATGAAATATAATAAATAGGAAATGGAAGATAAACACTCATTAACCGGTCCTAGTACATAGATTACCATAGGCTTGAGAATAGATCAAACCTCCATCGCTTTAGCGTAAGCACCTAGGAAAGACTATCAAAGAGGTCTTTTAAAGGGTTGTAACGTTAGGCTTACGGTAGGGAAATAAGGGTTTGGTGGGATAGGCTATTTTGTGGTGGAAAGTCAAAAATCTCTATGTTAAATGCATACGAAGAATGGCGTTGCTAAGCCAAGACTCGACACTCTAAAACTCTAGGTAACGGAAATAAACAAACATAAATTTAAAGGATAGATGTAGGATGGTAGCCCGTATGTTTTTTTTTTTTTTTTTTTTACACTCTATTTTTTCTTTTCTCTTTTCTATTTTTTCGATTTTTTTTTTCCATACACTTTTACTCTACCATCTTCTAAGGTAACATCAAAATGAAAGGGATTTATAGGCACATCCCTACACTTGAGTTTTATTACTCTAACACTAATTTGACCCGAATTGAAAAGATCAAAACACTTGGGGTACATTATTATGCAAACAAAGGAATTTGAATTTAACATTCCTTCCGTCATTTCATAAACTTTAACTTTTCCCATGAATCCCAATCGTCCCAAAATCAGATACAAGGGATATGACTCGACTTAGCAACTCATGCAAGCAACCGATAATTGAACTAAGGGTTTAGGGTGATAACAATAATGCACTAAAAGTGAGTGCATATAGGTAGGCTAAGGCAATTTGGGTGTATATTTGGGGTGGGGTGTAAACAATGCTCTTCATTGATATTCGGAAAACCAAAACATCACGAGAACCGCGAAAAGGATAGGCTCGAGGGGTTAACTAGGTATCGTGTACTAAAGATGAGTACAACGCAGGGTGTGGGGAATTACTCAACCGATGTGGAAGAAGTAATTATATTACGGTATCAAACAAGGGTTTATCCTAATGCCTCTTATCATTTAGTTATTCCTAACTACACAGTGTAGCCTCACTCATGCGATCTCGAATGCATCAAAAACAAGTTGTAGAATCTAATATACTACCGGTTCACACTCTAAGCATTGAAGATGAATGCTTTAATTCCTACTAATCTAAGGCGATCCTCACATTTTGGTGGAATTTAAGTGGTAAAGGGTTTTGTGCTAGTCATGCAACTTCCTATCCATGAGACGCTTTTGTTAAGACTAATGGCCCACTCCTATATGTCATGAAAATTTTAAATTTGGTGCCAAAATTACCCTAACCGACATTTTCTCATGGTTTATTACGCAAATGCAATTGACAAAGCAAATAATCAAGGATAAGCATAGTTTCAAAGTTCCCGCTTATTTTCCCCCACACTTAAACCGAACATTGTCCCCAATGTTCCCCGAAAGTATCAAAGTTATGATAATGGAAGGTAAGTAAAACGAAAGAAACTAATACTCCCGATTAGCTCGGTAGGATCCGTGTAAAGTGGTGGTTAAATCCTTTTCAAGAAGAATTATTGCGTGAAAAGCTCCTTCCAATCTTATGTAACTTCTTCTCGACAAACTAAACTGCACACTTGAAGAAAACAAACAACCCAACGATCAAACCGAAAAAGAAAAATCACAACAAGATGTAATTCGCACTTAAATAAGATATAATGCTTGTTGAATGGATGTTTGCGATTTTCTAGAAAATTAAGACCGGAAAATTCCAAAAATTTATAAGTAGCCTGAAAACGAGAAAAGTAATCGATTGTTTACGCTCCTTCCCGACGTCACAGTTATCCCGACAAAACTGCTCACAAATTTACGAAGAAAAAAAATTCGGAAAATTTACATCTTTAGAATCGGAAAAATTTCGCAAAAACATCCATTATGACTCGATACAAGCGTTTGACTCGAACAAAAAAACATATATATCTTTTATTTAATTGTTATTCTCATGTTTACGCTTTCTTTTGAAAACGTGTAATCCTCCCTACACTTATCCCTTATGTAAAATACCTTTATATGCAATTAAGACGAGGTTGAAAACAAAATAAAGCATTTTACAAATTCAAACATGAGAATAAACAATCAATAAAAGATATACGACACATAAATAAAAATAAAACAAATACACATGGGTTGCCTCCCAAGAAGCGCTTGTTTTGTTCGAGTCACGAGCCCGACTCTACCCTTATTTAACGAGATAAAGGGAAGTTTTCCTACACTTAAGTTTAAGTCGGGTGATAGTAGCGATACACACCCTTAGGGTGGAAATATGCCACGCGAGGTGAATGGGGTGTGTGAATGGCTTCCTTCATCCTAAAACTACCCGGACTAAATTGGTTGATGGGTGGGTCGGTTCCTCGCTTATTTAAGGATGAAAGTAAAGATTGAGGTTCGGTTCATCAACACTATGAAATTCCTAGAACTAAGAGTAAGACCGAGACTACAAGTATTCAAACCTATATTCTCCAGTTGCGTTTGGTTCAAATGTTCTACCTCCATTGGGATTCCTAAAGTCTCTTCTACTACTTCCGGGTAAGTCACGTGCGGTGTGTATGCCTTAAATGATGGTGGAACTTGTGGGATACCTTGTGGGTCTAGACTTTTCACCTTATCCTCAATCACATCTACATCATCTATATGCTCATCATGTGCTATTTCCTTAGGTCGTGATGAAACCAAACTTAGTAATTGATCCAACTTATGGTTTAAAGCTTGGTTGCTTTCCATAATATTTTCACAAATTTGGTCAGGTTCTCCTAAGGGCCTTACTAACAATAGTTTCTAAACATGGAGGTTGTTCACGAAAGTCTATCCTAGGTAAAGGCTCATAAGTAAGTATAGGTTTCACTAGATGAGGTGTTTTGTGGGCTTGATGGAATGGTGAAACCTCAAAAGGTTTATGGACTTGGTTACTTTCTTCCCACCATCTTGAATAATCCGCTTTAGTAATATCATAATTTCTTATGAAAAACCTAATCGCGAATATAGTGGATTCTGCTCTCCATAATAATGAACGGAAGAGTCAATGGACAAGTTTTACGAACAAAGGCACAAAGAAGGGGGATAGACTACAAGGAAGCTAATAAAAGAAAAAAAATCTCACTTGATAGGAATCTTGTGAGTAGACCTAAACGAGATAGAAATAAAGCCTAAACAATAACTATTCCCCGCAGCAGCCGCCAAAACTTGATAACGCTACACGCCGTCGTTCGGGGTCAAAGGAACTTCCTTTTCTTGAGCAAGTTTTATAACACCCAGGCAAGGAACCTAATCGTTGTAGTGTAGTAATTAGGGTAAGCCACGGTATTGATATCGCTCTCAGGGAATAGTGTCGTTAGGGTCAAGTGTATATCGATTTAAGTCTAAAGGTGAGGATGATTATTTTTGTATTTTTATATTTTATGAAATTGAAAGGTACGAATCTCGGGGTTTGGATTTGGGAGGGTGGAATTAGTTGCTAGTCAACTATCCCAAAAGGTACTAACTAAATTAGGGGTGTACCAAGAACGTGAAGCGTATCTACTTATGATGTATTACTCCTTGCTAGCTATCCAATTCTACCCACCGAATTGTCACGTCCTATTGATGGTTGAATTGTCACGTCCTTATTCTTAACGCGTTGTGTGTCTAAAGTCGTAGGGTATGCATTAATCCCTAACTCTTTGAACTTACCAAAGGGTCTCGCCTACAAAACCCAGCTGGGGATAATAAACTCTTACTCTAAGGCACTCTTTGGATGGTTTAGCCTACAACTACTCAAGTAATCATATTCTAAGGTTCACAAAGATGAATCAAGCATTAAGTACACAACGAATGACTTATCGCATTACTAGATCATTAATCAACTAAGATAAGAAACAACCAATCAAACAAGAGACAGATGGGATGCAAGAATTATAAACTAAACCAATTAGACTCATTGAAATTGTCACACCCTAATGATGAAGATAGACACAAGCATCACTAAGAAATCAATAAGATCTAATTAATTATATACAAGTTTCATACAATCATAAGCAAACACTAGGTGAATTAGCCAAGCATAATTAATGAAGAGCAAGCAACAATTATGATAATTGAAGACATACCATAGGATTGGATTAACAAACAAATCATTACACGATGTTTATGGAGTGTTTGAAACCCTTTAAGTTGTTTGAAAAACACCTACCTAAACCCCGAATCGGACTTAGGGTTTAGGGCTTTCAAAAAGTGAAGTTATAATGTTATATTTATAGCGATTTTCTCGTCGGCAAAGAGCGACAGCGTCACACTTATAGAGCGACGGCGTCACGACCATTTTTTCAAAGAAATTGTAGATTTTCTCGTTCGATTGCGTGGGCTTTTGAATCACCTAAACCGAGTTCGTATGCAAAGTTATGGCCAAAACAATATCAACTACTTGGCGCATGTTTGTGACTTGATCGACTTGTGAAGGCCACCTTAAGGTTGTGACGCCGTGCCTTCGATCTCGACGTCGTCTGGGTCGCATCTAGGCCGTCCGAGTAGCAACGGCCTACTTTTAAAGCCCGACGTCGTCACTTGAAAATAGGGTTTTGGCTTCGTATCGTCACAAAATCCTCCGAGGCGCCGCACTAACACCGACGCCGCCTTCATTTCAGCGACTTTGAGTGTCTCGATTACGACTTTGGCCATTTTCTTCAGATATTCGCGCCTTTTCGTCCAAATAAGTGCCATTCCAAAGATTTTGCCTTCAAGAGACCTAAAAGTGAAAAGGAACGATATTAAGCAATAACGGATACAAAGTGATCAAATAAGGGCTAAACGACCCTCAAAATGGTACCTTTTAAAACCTTATCGCCTCGCCTAATCATCGACGGGATTACGGGACATCGTAGTAGTAGAGTAACGTGAAATGTTGTGCTGAGAAGTCGTCCTATGAAAGTGGGTGGCGTATCATATCCTTCCAGATTAAATTATAACGCTAGATATAACTGGATTCATGGAACTGAAGAAAGGTAGGGTTAGTTTTGGTAGTCATCTCTCAATCATGAGTAGAGGAATTTAATTCTAGATGGAGGTTTGAGCAACCTTTTCTGGCATAACATGATCCATACCCGAATTATACATAGGTAGCGAGTCTCTGTATACTTTTGGTCTGATGATGTAATGCCAAATTTAGTTACTAAGGTGGGTGATGAACTCTTGTGGGTTTACGAACAATATTTGAAACGGTGATGCTGGCAACTATCAGTGATGAGGATACAGACAATCGTAGAGAAAAGAAATAGGGCATTATACACTGATGACGATGGAAAAGAAAAGATCATGAGAAAGGTAGCATAGAAGATAAAAGGGTCTTGGATATCCTAAAGTCGAATAAGCTTACATCCCGAAATAGCGTATATCAAGGTCGCTGCACCATAGGGCGATTCTTACGGACATAATAAGAAAGTCTTACAACATCGTAACTTAAGAAATTTCAAACTCGAGTTTAGAAAATTAAAGTAGTCGCCCATGACGTCACGCCTTATTCTTCGATGCTCTCTCTAGCCTTTTGTTCATTTGTTAGCTCCATTCCACCAGTTCCCTGATTCCACTATCCCCTACATTCACTTTCGAGGTGTCCCTTCATTTCACAATTGAAGCAGGTGACGTTGGCCTTCCAACCCGTCTCGAGGGTTGTCTGGACGGATCCACAATACTTGGCTAGGTGTCCCACCTTTGCGCATTTGCCGCACACCACAGTACACTCAGAACTTGACTTCCCATTCATTGCCTTTGCCATTAAGGCCATACTCCTTAAACAACATCTCCTTAAATTCTTCCCACGTCATTGCGTAGGCCATGTTAGTCCCGACGGTCTTGAGGTGGACGCACCACCGCATCCAGGCTTCACCTCGAAAGATGGAGGAAGCAAAATCCAACATTGTTTTCTCTCTAACAATGGCACATTGTAAAAGCAGCCTCCACTTCTTTCAACCATTAAGTCAGGACAATGGCTCCCCAGCACCGTTAAATCCGGTTGACACCAACTTACTAAACTTCTGGAAGGCGTGATTCCTGTTTTTGTCTTCGCTCAGACTGGACTTTTGAACAATGAGGTTTGGATGAGTTGTCTCAGCTAGTAGTTCGGCCACTCGACAGGCCACATGCCCTGTCAGATTTTGATTAGCTATCGCGAGATTGTGCGAAATTTGGTTGTTGATAACCTTAATGGGGTTAATCAAGAGTCGTCCTTAGGGATCGATGGCAACTGCAGGTGATATCCAAGGTGTGAAAGATCGTTTAAGCCTATCTAGGATATCGTAACAATGATTTGAACAGTGGAATAATAAGAACAAGAATCAAAGTTAATTCAAAGTTTTCTTTATTCACTATAATAAACTAATACATAAAATAACTAAACACGATTTCTTTGTGTGTCTAGACTCTCATTGGGAGAGTTATGTACTTTCTAGATCTACTAAAAAAACTATTCTCTGCCTCTCTTTATAAACTAGAGAGCTAGGGTTATAAAATACTACTAGGGACTAAATAATAAATACTATTTTAACAAATAGGTCCCTTGTCTTCAATAGTCCTTTATCTTTCATGTATTTTGTCATATCAACTTAAATATAATTCCCAACAATCTTCCCCTAGGTGATAATGACAAAACTAATAAGCACAAACTTCCCCTGAAGTTAGTATGATGAAAGATAAACGAAATTCCCTTTACACCATCAAGGATCTTCAAGTTGCAAAACATCAAATCATCTTCCCCTTTTTGTTATTATCGAATAGGGGTCTTCTGTAGATATGCAACTTCCCCTCAAGTGATGCATGTAGATGGCTTTATGTGGTAATTACTGATGAAAAAAACTGAATATAACCAATTTGATGACGAAGTTGAATTTCCCAAACTTGTTACTTATGTCTTGTACTATCCACGTGACTCCGAACTCATACTCCCATAAAAAGCATAAGTAGACTGCAACCTCTTGATAAATCCTCATTTAAATGAGACACTGAGCACTATAACATAACTCCTTTAAGTGATAGCAAATGTGAGCATTAAGCACCATAAGTTTGTAAATCACACACTTTTGCTAGATTCATCAAGTCTTTGTCACATCATTAATGCACGAACAAGTTATCTCCAAAGTGTAACACTCATTTTGAGATATGATAAGAACACGCACCTGTGAAACTCAACTACAACATCAAATAAATGATTTTCAACTTTCTTCATAATCACATCTTCAAATAGTCAATGAAAAATATCTAAGTGCAATAACATCATCCTCTCTTATGTGACTGTTGCCTCATCCAACGATCTACTCGTATTCCTTATCTGTATTGAACACCAAGGATACTCTTGTCACATAATTGATTAAAAAGCCATTGCACCAAACACATTTCATAAATAGCCATCATCGTTCGGGATCCAAAAACATGTGTGTCGTCAAGCCGAAAATATAATAATTACTAGTGTTCATCATTGAATCAAAATTCAACTCACCAAGACTAGTAATCAACCAACAATATTAACTTCGGACGATCAGAATTAACTCCCAAGCTGCCAGTATTAACTGAAACACCTACCAGTATTAACTTCTTGATGCCAGACTTAACTTACAAACAGGCAGAATTAACCGTGAAGTCGACCAGTACTAACGACCAGTAATAACCAATCGAACAGTATAAACTGTGAATGACCAGTACTTATATTCGAACAGAACAATAAACCATGTAATATGCCGCTGGCCAATTAAAATAAATACTGACCCATGTGATCAAGAAATAAATGCGCCTCCTTTCAAACCAATCACATCTTGCTTGTATATGAATGTAGCACCAATTTGTATTAACAAATCAATATATACCACACGATCAATTCAATCTTCAATCACTGTCCCATGGTGCGTCTTACACGATTATAACCCAACTTCCCATGAAAGTCACCGTCAAAAAAAAAAAAAACATTAATTAAGAATATCATGCACCAATTAGATCCATGTGACGCCTTGAATGAAACCAGTATAAATAGTGGGGACCAGTACTAAATATCACGAGACCAGAATTAACATAAGGACTAAAATTAAATATGTGAGGGACCAGAGTTAACATCACTTTCACGCCAATCATTTGATCGTATAAATAAATTGACATCCACTGACCACTTATCATGACTCCAATAAAACAGTCCCACAATCATGAATATGAATCCATCGAATATTACACTTTCTTGATTGTCCCACGTTTCAATTTGTTTGACCAATTAATAGCCAATTAATACATCAATATGTGACATCAATATGTGAAACCAATTAATAGCCAAACAATTAGAGAATACGAAACAGTCCTACACTAGTCATTATAATATGAATATCATAAAGCCATCGTCTCATGTGATGATGATTAAATAACACATAACCAAAATTAATAGCAGCAGCACCAACCAATTTAATGAACGTACGAGGCAATCAATCTTCAAAACAACAAACCGTCACATGCCATTAAATAAAAATAACGATTACCTCATCAAAACTGCTCCATCTTTGACAGCAATAAAACCTTGAAATCGCCAAGATATCACGAGCCACCTGCTCTGATACCAATTGTGAAAGATCGTTTAAGCCCATCTAGGATATCATAACAATGATTTACACAGTGGAATAATAAGAACAAGAATCAAAGTTACTTCAAAGTTTTCTTTATTCACTATGTTAGGAATTGGAAATTCCATAGTGAAGTGTCGGTCACCCCAAATATAATATAGCATAAGTTAGCTCGTAGACATGTCGTTATTTACGTTATGTTGTAGTTAATTAGTTAGTTAGTAGCGTAGATTAGTTTAGTGTAACACCGTGGAGGAAGGACGGGTCTTTACCCACTGTATGCCTGATCCACAGTCCGACAGGAGGACGTATTAGTTGTAACTATAAATACCCCTTCCATCCTTGGAAGGAGTGGTGCTTCTCATTAATCTAACCTTGCATTTGTTGATTATTTCTCTCTCTAGAAACACCCTCTCCTCTCTTCATCTCTCTAAGATGGTATTCTTGTTTAATCATCTACCTAGACCACCCGAATCATCTAAACAAAATAAAATATAAGTTCCAACAATTGGCATCAGAGCCCAGGTTTTGTTGTTTTTGGTGATTCGTATGGTTTTTGAGCGGTTTTTGTATGAGGTTTATTCGGTTCTTGTATGCGATTTGACATGATATTATGATGCTTGGATGCGGTTTGATGCGATATTAATATTGTTTGAAGCTTGTTGATATGGTTTTAGTGTATGTTTAAAACTGCTTTTTAACATGTTATTAAAACTGATCGTGGTCCATATACTGTTTTTAAGAAGTCATGAAACTGGTTTTGAATCTATTTTGAAGAAGTTATTTGATTTTCTGTTGACCTAAACAGTTTGTCTGATGGTTGTTAATGATTTTTGGGTCTGCATATTGGAGTTATGTTCTGCTGCTGGTAGGTTCCAAAATGCGGTTTGTGGTCCAGTTCTTGTTATGAGCGATTTGTCAATGATATGTCCAGATTCATTTTTTTTGAAGAGGTTTGTCATAAAACTGTCCAAGTTCATTGTACCTTAAGAGGTTTGTCTCATGTGAGGTTTGTCATCTGAGTTTTGACTCAGGATTCAAATTGTTATTATCGGGTCAATAAGTCAACTGCGTTTTGATGTTAAATGAAGCGATTTGTTCATATCATATGCGATTTGTCTGTTTTCAAGTCAAAAGCGATTTATGTAAATTTAAACTGAAGCGATTTCTTTAAGCTTGTGCGTTTTGACGCTCGAAGCGATTTGTCTCAAACCTATATGTAAGGATATGCGGTTTGTCACTCTAACATGAATGCGGTTTGATTATATCAAATGCGGTTTGTACTTGATGCAACTTGTAAAACACGAGTCTTGTGACAGCGTTTTAATCAAACTGGTGCGTTTTGATTGTTTGAGAAAGAAAAGAAGTTGAACAAAGCACATTTTTTTTCACAAGACTCAAATCATTCTACAGATTCGTAACAACATACATCATCACTATATTTGATCCATGCTATAAACATAAACCTACTACTAATTCACATCATTCAATCAATAACACAACTATTCGAGTCTAACAACATCAAACTATCAAGCCTCATACAATCATAACTCTAATCATTCTCAAACTACTTTCGAACCTAATCAAAACAAAATGAAAATGAACAATGAATCTCAGACTTTGTGTTGGTTCGTATAGGTCCATATCTCAAACTATTAATAGTTCTTAACACATACACAAATCATCACTGAATCATCCTTTAAGCACTGCTTCTTAGAAATTTTATCCGAAACTATATAAGATAAAGTAAGTACAAAGTATGCTACTTGTTTATCTTGGTTCGTCTATTTATTATCTACAAAATCAAGATCCGTAATACTCTATTAATCTGATTTGATCTCAGTTCATCTTGTGGTGTATTCATGAGTTCGTTGTTGTAACAAAATCACCACAGATATTCGTCATCGATCTTTTGAAGATAATATCTTCTTTAAATATTTGAATATTCTTAAGAGGGAACAAAAACCAAACGGTTTTAATCCATTCTTTCATTCTGTAATCATAACTAAAGACATGATAAAACCTACCAATACCTTGGGTTGATGTTGAAGCCGTCCCATGACCTCAAGCCATCCCTGTGGCGAGGTCGTAGTTGGAATTTAACAAGCTTTTGATCTTAAAGTGTTGGTTAACTGATAGTGCGTTTCTTGATGAACGAATGAATCTAAGTCAGTGATTTGATGGAGCGGTTTGTGTAAGATGTTTCTGAGATAATGTGAGGCGTATTTTTTATGTGTGAGAGAAATTAGGGTGGATAAGATTATCTCTAGGGTTAGTAAGTGTTTGTGTTTTATACCCCAACATATTAGGGTTAACAGTTTTGGATTCGGTAACTTTAATATGGGCTTTGTTAAGTTAAGCTTGGATCGGGTATGTAGGAATTTTTAATGGGCCGTGAATCACTATTTTGTATGAATGGATTGTGTAGTATTTTTGAATGGTTTGTGAAATGCTCTGGGCCCGAAATGATTTTTTTCCTTTCTATCAGGATTGTGTACATGGATTTGGACATTGTATGTTAAACTCACTTAAAGGCTTATTTGGACTACGCTTCACGTTTTTAATACAAAGAATCTTTCTCGGGCTTACGTGAGATCATTTTTGTTGCCTTTTGATAGGAAGAGATTTTAATGAGAATAGTTTTTTCTTGGACAATTCATAAATAGGCTATAACGAGATTATTGTTTGGTGAGAGTTGCTCAATGGACCGGGTTAAATAATTAGAGTTATGGACATGGGTCTCCTAAAGCTTAAATGGATCGAATTCAAAGTTGTGGTTAAGCTTCTCAAAATTAATTGGATTGCAGATGATGAGATTTGATCATGAGTTTTGAGCTATGAGATTTGATGATGATATTTGTTGATGAAATCTGTCGATGAGACTTGTGATAATGTGATCCGTTGATGAGATTTGGTATGATGATGAGAACCGTTATGTTATGAGGGTTGGTACTTTGGTGTATACATTTTTCACGAAGAATATTATGTCACGGCTTGAAGTGTTTATTCAAAATGTTGACTACGGGGTTGTTTGGACGATATTTCTTATTTGGATTTGAAGTAAGGTTTTCCGGGCGCGTTTATTTATTTTGTCTTCTTTCTTTTTACCCTTCCGCGAAGATGACTTGTTTGGGCATTCATAGAGTGTGATAAAGACTTGGCTATTTAGTTACGTTTGTGATTCTTTCTTGCTTAACCCACAATGTAACTATCACTTCGGTGTCTCACGCAGATGAGGATATGTCAAGAGGTTTTGTACATTGGGTACACCGTTTCTTTTTCACAAGGATTAGTACAAGTTTAAGTAACTAATACAGGGAATTCAACTTCATAATCAAGTTTGGTATATTGAGTTTACTTCACCGTGTAGTCACATCAATAGCCGACATAATATGTGTATGATGTGTTTACCAAAGGGTTGAATGGTTGTGATGTGATCAGCAATTCTCATGGAATATTCTTCGCCAAAAAATGTCAATGATACTTCACAGTCTAAGCAAAACCTTTCAAAAATCTTCAGCGTCAGTCATGACTTTTCAAGATGTTTGCTTATGACAAGAACTTCTCATGCTAATAGTCATACATGTTATGATGCTTCCGAAAGTTCGAAACCATCATGGGGGAGAAACGTGTACTTTGGTGTGTTACGGTCAACCTCAGGGGGAAGTAGTTTATACTACTTGACTATGTATGGCTTGTGAAGTTGTCTACATATGGGTAAAGAATTGTTGATGATTGTGTTGATGATGGTGAATGAACCGTTGATGAACCGCTGCATGTTCCCCTAAAATAGATATTCACCAAAACCTAATTTGTCATAACACATTCAGTCGACATTGTTTACGGTTTTGTCTTGATTTTGTAAAATCCATAAAAGAATCTATTTCTCGGTTTAAATCATAGACTTGTAAAATCTCGTGACAATGGAAACATCCCGGTAATAGTAAAGTGCATTTCGGATCTATCTTACGGTTTTATTCTTGGTTTTGTAAAATCCATGAAAGAAACTATTTCTCGGTTTAAACCATAGAATTGTAAAATCCGTAATGATGGAACCATCCCGGAGAAAGGAAAGTGTATTTTGGGATCTTATCTGATGCTTGTGCTATGGTTTCTGATTCGAAGAAGGGGTAAAAGGGGTACTTCATGAATTGGGTGTTTGTTTGGATATCTTCATGGCAGTTTGGTTATCAAATGGTTTTATGGGGTTATGTGCTTTTAACCATGGTCGGGATGAAACCATTATCATAGTTTACTTAAAACGTCGAAGGAGGCTAGATTTGAGCTTTTAACTAGAAGATGTGACAACGGGATTAATTCACTATTATTTATTTGAGGTTGAAGTTAAATATCACGGGCAAGTGTACTTAGTATCTGAAGGTATCGGGGATGGTTGGATGAAGATTCTTCAAGATCCTTGTTCGAGCTTATTATCAAAAACGAAGACTTGGAAATCTAGTTATTGTTGGGTGACTTTTTTCCTTTTCTTTTACCACTTGGTGGAATTGGGCTCTTACCACCACAAAATAACTATCACTTTAAGGAGTTACGTTGTAGTGCTCAGTGTCACATTCAATTGTGGATTTTCAAGAGGTGATGTACGTCTTATACTTGATGGTTGGTTGGATGAAGAGTATAGAGTACTTAGAGATTCAATGGATGATGAAGTCTCAGCACCGCTCTTTGTTACATATGTGCAAGTTTAAGTCACGAGTTCGGGTTATTTTACTTCAGTGTCAAATTCATCATATTGGGTTTTCTCCATTAGTTGTTACGACAAAGAGCCTACTGAATGATAATGGGGTGATTACAAGTTTTGCCAAGAGTCGATGAAAAGAGAGAGATAATGACGTTTGAACACAACAGTTTAAGCCTCGTACCTCAAAGAAAAGAAAAGTGTACGTCTCAGTGCGCTTTATCTTCCGAAGAAGAGAAATCTTCTAATGACGTTTGAACACAACAGTTCAAGCCTCGTACCTCAAAGAAAAGAAAAGTGTACGTGTCAGTGCGCTTTATCTTCGGAAGAAGAGAAATATTCTTATTATGACCATTCTCATCAACATGCTTCATACTTTTTCCATACGCGCTCAATTATCAAGTGAACCACATGACCATTGCTAGTTGTCTTACTCCACTTGCTCAATTAAAATGGCGATGGCGACATCATTTGCAACCTTTGAGGGGGAGAAGTGTGAAGAGACTACATTTTAAAGATATTCACTTGTGTAATCAAGAATGGCATATCCATATGTAATTCTTGAGGGGGAGAAGAAGTATGATAATTCTACATGTTGAGGTATATATGAGAATAAATGGTCAAACGGCTCCAAACTCATGTAAGAACCGAGCTTCTTCTTATCAGGTCATCTTCACATGGAGTTTTCTTCTAAGAGCCGTTGGTTGACATCTTCACATGGGTTGATTTTGATTAAAGACAAAGTGCTTCTAGTTACTGGGCTAATTTCTTTGATGAACATCTTTCTGTTCTTGTTTGATTGGGAGGGATCTTAGTTAAGGAGATTTGCTACATATAAGTTAATTGGAACGCATTTGGTAAGATGAAGATGTTAACTTTCTAATCCCCAAACGGACAATCTTGAAGAAGGTCGAGTCTACAGTCGGTTCTACATTCTCTCGCTACATGTTAGAAGACTAAAGATTTAGTTGCATTTAACAATCTAAAGACTTCTACTTAATCCAAGCATTCATCATAAAGATTGTCGGTTTAGGGAGAGCACTAATTGGGGAGAGTAAAATCGATTCAATCCCAATTAGACTTGCTCATATTCTTCACAAGTTGATTCTCACAAGAGTTCAAGTGTTCTTCTCAATGATTTCTAGTATACGGGCTTATTATGTGTTGTCGATTCAAGCATCAAAACCGACAAGGGGAAGGAGACACACATCTAAACGCGAGTAAACATTGATGAACTTAATACTTCTAAGTGATTGAAGATATCCCGGAAAGACTAATGTCATTACCGCAGAGAAACTCAAGGTTTGACTCATGGCGTTTAGTGTTCTTATTCCAACTATGTGGGGGAAGAGATGGAAGAGTTAGTCTCCGGTGATAAAAGAGGTACACAAGTGTGTGATGATTTCGATACTATCACAATCATCAGGGGAGAGAGATTGTGTACATTGGGGACGCTCAACTGTTTCACTTGAGTGCTTAATCAGTGATTTAGAATATAATCACTTATTCCGAGTTGACATCCGCAGATAGTCATCTCGCAGAGATAATCGATGATTCGACCGCTTCTTCAATGTTACGGTTATTCTCTCTTTGGGCATTCGGTGCCGGTTCTTGAGCTTCATACACTTTCTTCAAGGGAGAGAAAATTATACATCGGGGTTATTCTTTGGCTATCGAACTTAATCTGCTACTTCGATGGTATAAGTTTCTCTGTCTTCGGGTATACGTGTATTAGAGTTCTTGAGCATTATACAAAGAGACTGACTGCATCAATTCAACTACTTGGGGGAATTGTTCTCTTGACACCTTTTGGAATGGATCGCTTCAGACTTCAGTGGTTATGAAATGTGAGAAGATTATTTATGAGTGGGATGATACGTTGTTGTTCTTGTTGATGATATAACCTCGAACGAAGAATCACAAAGATTATTCTTTAAAAGAGCAGCAAGATCGATGATAATGGTGTGCTTCTTTGTGCACCTGGCTAAGGCAAGCTTGAAATAGAGCTTCGAATCTGCTCAACAAAAGGATTTACGGTTTGAGGGGAAGCTTCCAAAGTCTCACTTTCAGATGGTTCAATTTCTCTCAATTCAGGAGCCTCAAAGGCTTTGGTGGTGAATGTTTAAGAGATGATGTCTTCTATCTTCTACAACGGGGCTGCTCGATATCCTTATCTCGGTACTCGTATCATCATCTTCTTAAACTATATCATCTACTCTATCTGTGTATATATTTATCAAAAAGCAAAACACAAAAATATAAAACCAACAAAAACCCATAAAAATCAGAAAATTTGAAAATATCAAAAATATTGTTTTTCAAAGACATGTCTTCTGGTATCGATAACATCTACGGTCTTAGAAATGTCATTCAATAATGGCACGGGACAATAGATGAAGTTCGAGCAGGAGGTGTAAATATTCTTTTCAAAACATGTCTCAAACCATGGCTTACAATTACTTCTGACTGTAACCCGCGCTTAACTATGGCTTGCTATTATCTTAGATAGCAACCCACTCCTCAAGAAAGGAAAGTGCTGCGCTAAACCAATTTTCAAATATTTCGTGCACTTATCCAAAAATAAAATGAGGAAAGTATGTCGAAGGACTGCTGTTCCTACTCAAATATTTTTCCTTCTAAAATTCTTCAGAAAAATATTTGTTTTAACAAAATGGTGGTAATTGAGTTGCTTAAAAAATCAATCTGAATCGGAATTTTCATAAATTTGCAAAACTCAATCAATGACTTCAGCGCTTTTAAAACTTTTAAGAGAAAGAGTCATTGATTGAGGGGGAGAATGTTTTCAAATCTATATCATCTAACGAGCTTATCTAATTATCCTAAATGCTTAACTGAAAAATGATGTTAACCTACGTTGAAGGACTAGGTGCCTAGGAAATGATTGTTAAGATTAGATGATTAGAGTTTGATAAACACATTATTCCCATGCTTTATTTGAACTGATTGATATGTTGAATTGACTTTTATTAGTCGATTGTTTTTGGGTGTTGTCGACCACCATATATTTGTATGTATGTTGACTAACAGATGCATATAAGATGGTTTATAAGAATGTTCCCAATCCGGATCCTACATATGAAGATGATTGGATGCCGTAAGAAAAAGGGCAACTATTTCTTGGGTCGACAAAAAGAAGAAACGGAGCTTAATTGGACCTCTATGGAGAGTTGGCATGACAAATGCAACGTCAGAGGTCTCACTACATCAGCAGACGGTTTTCTTCCAGCCTTACAGCAACAACAAAAGCAGCTCAACCACCTAACGTATCTTGTGCAGGAAAAGTAGTGAATTATACCATAATGTGGTGATCTAAAGATTTAATGTTATGTCAGGGTATGATTTTCTTTAAAACTCAATGATCTTTCAAAATGAAATATTTTCTGTTCTTGTTTGATTGTGGAATTATTTTATTTTACTTAAAGATCTTTTAAAAAACTATCATACCTGACACTAACAATCCTTAATGTCTATAATTGGTCCTCATCAGTCATTTTTCAAAATTAAATCAAGCCACGTCTTTCCCCAAAATTTTCTAAATGATTTAAATCATTTGGGATCACAAATCTCAAATGGTTTGATATTTTTGATCAGGGGAGAGATCGTGATTTAAATCTCAAATCAACTTTAAAAGGGTGATTGTTTCAAAAGCACTCCTTCCTTCATGTGCCAAATGATTTCTAATACATAATGCACATGTTGAGGGGGAGCATTTATCCAAAAACATGATGAGTATTTAAACCAGGCCACATATTCTCCCATATTTTCTAAACCGTATTAAATCACTTGGGATCCAAAATCTCAAAGGGTTTGATATTTTTGATCGGGAGAGAATTTGTGATTTAATAATGAAATTTGATAAAAGGTGATCGTTTTGATTCAAATGTGCATGCTGCTCTCCCATATGTGCTAAACGCTTTCGAATCTTGAAGCACATATTGAGGGGGAGCATTTCAAAAAGAAAATAAATTTTCAAGGTACAAAGATTTCTATGTTTCAACACAAAGTACCTTGATTGATTTTCTAATGGTTTTTTAATGGCTTTTGTGATCATGTATGTACTTCAAAAGAACTCTTTCCTCTATGTGATAAAATGATTTCAAATATCCTACGCACATATTGAGGGGGAGAATTTACCAAAGAAAATCAAATGGCTTTTTCCACGGAAATTGTGATCAAGAAATTATTTCAAAGAACTCTTGCCTCCATGTGCTAAACAATTTCAAAATCATATGCACGTGTTGAGGGGGAGCATTTCTAAATGATCAAAACAATTAAGGTACAAAATACTTTGATATTATATCACTTTGTGCAAAAGACCCACCATTTTACTTTATGTATGGAGTTATAAGGTTGGTGAGGTTAGGTATTAGTTCCCACGATCCCGCCAGAGTCGGAGGATCACCGAGACAATCCACTAGATAGTGTAGAAGTCCTTAGGTATGATGAAAAGGAGAAAATGAGAATACGGAAGAGTGCGGACTAAGATAGAGCTAGAACCGAATAAACCCAACAAGGTTCTAGTAATGAAGTCTCGGTAAGCACCAAGGGGTTGAAGAATGAAAAGAATTGAATGTGAAAAGGGTGAAAAGAAATAGCACTCAATTAATTCAACCTTGGGGCGTAAACCGTTCAATACATATGCTACCGGTGTCTACTAAGGTAACACCGTATTGAAGACAAGACGTCATGGACCCAAAGGACGCATCGCACTAAACTTCCCAAGCTACTCAAGTTCCTCTTAAAAGGGATTGTTTCATTCTCACGGGGAACCTACATTATCTATCGACTTTCTCTTAGAGATTGTTGATATTGAAGAAGGAGACCCTCTCCCTAGTCTCCGACATAGGAAACCAAATATGCACAATTGAGTCTAGAGCCAAGAGATCATCCACAATATCTCATTAGAACACAAAATTAATGAAGACTTGTCGTTTCACACAATGTGGAAAGTAAGAATATATTAAGAGTCCCACGATTATCCTTGTGGTATTGCGAACATCCGAAAGTGATATGTAAAAGTATTCACGATGAAGATGGAAATCCTTCTAGAGCCAACATCATACAAGCTCTTGGTGGGTGACATGTGAGATCTTTTCAAAAGATCAAGCTTGTGACAACTGGATAGAAATGATGGGGCGATTCATTCTTGAATCAACCTTGGTCCAGGAATGGAATTGACGAATACTTTTGGAAAAACCGTTCGATGTGCAAATCTTCTTTTCTCTAGCACATCGAATGTGTATTCATGTTTTCAAACACAAAAAGTATCTCTGATTGAAAAATACTTTGGAAAACCGTTCGATGCGAATTTCTTCTTTTCTCTAGCACATCGAATGTGTATTCTCTTTAAATACAAAGGTATTTTGATTGAAAATTGATCTTTCTCATAAAACCTTCGTCAGACAAAACTCTTTCTTCTAAGCAATACGCGATTGTTTTCAAATCAATTTTCATCAATCGCTGAATCTCAATTACCGGTTCACTCATTTCGTGTTGTCTTCTTTGAGACACTCTGGTTTGAGAACAACTAGAGCACCGTGAAACCCTATCAAGGAGATTCTTAGGAATTATACCTAATCACGAGCAAGACTTGTCTCGATCAACGGGAACCGTGGGCGTGTACTCAATTCAACGAAAGTGGTCAAAGACACTTTCGTGTGTTTATTGCTAATCGTTGTTTGCGGTACATTTGAAGGTTCCAATGATCGATATTGAGAAGTCAATTCATAGCCGCATGCTCACAAAGATCCACACTTAATTAAAGAAATCATGACATGTGCCTATCTACATAACTCGCTAAGATATTTTTATATTATGCTTCGCTATGTCACTGCGCAAATATCTTTAACCAAAGAAAGCTTCCGCCACTCGATGAAAAGATGTCATGATCCGTAAAGTGTGAGCATGTCGGTCCAAAAGTCACAACATCACATGAAGGCAACACAACAAAAGGATGATCCAGATTTCTTTGTGGCCGATTATCTCAAGAAAGCTCAAGATCATCAAGATGTGGATCGCTTAAAGGCCTCCACTATAAGTGTAAAACTATGCGAACTTTGAAGAATCGCTATTAAAGCACAAAGATTGCGGAACTTGAAGAATTGAAGTCTACGAGCTCAGAACTGAAGACAAAATAGAATGCTAGGATTCAAAATATAAATCATGGGGTGACCTCCCTTAGGGGAGATTGTTAGGAATTGGAAATTCCATAGTGAAGTGTCGGTCACCCCAAATATAATCTAGCATAAGTTAGCTCGTAGACATGTCGCTATTTACGTTATGTTTTAGTTAATTAGTTAGTTAGTAGCGTAGATTAGTTTAGTGTAACACCGTGGAGGAAGGACGGGTCTTTACCCACAGTATGCCTGATCCACAGTCTGACAAGAGGACGTATTAGTTGTAACTATAAATACCCCTTCCATCCTTGGAAGGGGTAGTGCTTCTCATTAATCTAACCTTGCATTTGTTGATTATTTCTCTCTATAGAAACACCCTCTCCTCTCTTCATCTCTCTAAGATGGCATTCTTGTTTAATCATCTACCTAGACCACCCGAATCATCTAAACAACATAAAATATACGTTCCAACACACTATAATAAACTAATACATAAACTAACTACACACGATTTTTGTGTGTGTCTAGACTCTCATTGGGAGAGTTATGTGTTTTCTAGATCTACTAAAAAAACTATTCCATGCCTCTCTTTATAAACTAGAGAGCTAGGGTTACAAAATACTATTTTAACAAATAGGTCCCTTGTCTTCAATAGTCCTTTATCATTCATGTATTTTGTCATATCAACTTAAATATAATTCCCAACACAAGGGCTTGCTTGAGCACCAACAACGGGTGTCCAAGTCATCTTAGTCGCATTTCGTCCAGAATTTATCACTCTACAGCGGGAGGAAATACGGGCGTTAGGCGAGGTTAATCACAAAAGAATGTGAGCACTGAAAATTGGATGTTGGAACGGATATTAATCACCAGGACAAGAATACGATTCCTACAGAAATAACGAGTTTCGTCTAGATCCCACAATCCAAGGCACCCAGATTGGATACAAGATTCCAAACAATTCAAACATAAATTATCGATAATCATTGCATGTGATAGTGACGGATGATAACTGTAGATGGTAAGGGAACTAGACCTTCTAACTGAGAACTTCTCGAGTCAGAGTAAGTAAAATGCATAACCGATCGTGTCCTTTCAGAATACAAATGCGAAGTAAAACTTACCCATTACGTGTTCCAATATACTGATTTTCGAGGCGGAGTTCTAAATGGCGATAGGATGAGCATTTCGGAAGCATAAGACGGGTGTCCTATCTCGGAGTTAGACGGTGCGTCTATATGAGGAGAATATCATGAACATAACAGAAACATGCAGATAGGCCGACGAAAGCGGTACGAGTAAGTGAGGACTGGATAGGGAGGAGACACAGTCTGTGACAATGGTGGTTTATAGTTATCATATTTCATGGAATCGCACACAATTAACGAGTCATAAGGGTGGGTCATACGCTAATAAATTCCTCCGATACACTCATCGGACCCTATTGGATTCGTCAACCCATTCCGATAACTGTATCGGTCTGGTCTATTAACCTTAAACCGACCCGTAACTCTAACATAATATAAATCTTCCAATTCAGTAATACCATATATCGCATCAATCAACATGATCTCATTTCAATTACCGCATAATTTCAAATTTATATCATCAGAACAATTAACGCATGATTCTAGATGTGCTCTCATATCAAATACTGCATAAGTCTTAATTCGCCATTTTATCATATAACCAAAACTTCACATAAATTCCAAGACATATCAATCATATCGTAATCTCATAATATTCCAAACTCAATAATGATATCGCAATGTCATAATATTCCAAACTTAATAATCATATCGCAATCTCATAACATTCCAAACTCAATTCAAGAGGCTTCGACTTGGCAAGTTGGCATGCGTCGGTCAATGATCAATTTTTATTAAAGTGGTTATAGTTTAGGTTTTTGATAAGTACCTAGTTCTCTATAACCTTGGCTTTGATTCCAATCTGTAACACCCCTAAAATTTGGTACATCGAAAGACTTAATCAAGCTTTCGGGGTGCTACTGAATTGGTACACAACACAAGCATAGAAAAACAAGTATTGATCCCAAATGAGCAATTGATCTTATTGATCGTATTAGATAAATCTAACACAAACAAAGTATAGCAATCTGTCTTTGTATAAATCTTAAACACTATGCGGAAACTAATGTTTAATGACAAAGAGAATGATTAACACAATTTGTTTCTCACAAAACACTTCAATATATTAATACGAATACTCAAAAGTATTAGGGCTACAAAACCTTGAAGTGATCGACTCTAGAATAACTCGTACTCTAAATCTAACCTAGGACCTCCTTTTATAGGCAAAGGAGTCCTAGTCGGTTTACAATAACTTTCTATACAAGGTAAATCTTATAGAATCTATTATATAATTATCTAACCGACTATACAATATCATATAAGCAGTACTAATATTTGTACTGGCAGTTTGTACTGCTAGTGTATTCTTCTCGCAGTCCATCAGTTAAGCTTAGTAGTACTAATACTTAACCTTGGCAGTACAAACTGTTTAGCTAAATTCCCAACAATCCTCCCTTAAACTTATGATTTCAATATGAATCATCAAGTTTCTTGAATAAGACTTGTTCTTCATGTTGTTGGGGAATTTTGCAAACACCTACTTACTTGGTCTCTGAGCTTGAATGAAGATCTTTGTTACCAAGTTCCTTGCCATTTCACTATCTTCTTCATTCTTCAACCTTGAAGGTAACATTGCTGTTAGTGTCTTCATTCTGAGTGGATACTCCTTCTCCACTAGCATAAACCAATCATGTATATTGGTATACACACGATGTACTCCAGATGAACTGTACAAAATCCATGTAGTTTCTGGAATTGCAGCATCTTGACTCCAAAGTCTGTCATAAGGATCAGGCTCAAAGAGTCTTTCTAATTCTACCCAAAGCTCATGTTCCTTCTCATAAGGGTTTTCTTTATGATTACACTTCAGCTGTACTAGTTCCCATAACTTAACCATATCATCTTTATCAAAAGATTTTACCATATCTGCAAATGTTTTGTACATCTCAACTAGGGGTGTTATCGGGTCGGGTTGTCGGGTTATCAGGTTTATCGGGTCGGGTTGATTCGGGTTTTGGTGTCTAAAAATTTGACCCTAACCCGACCCTATAAGCTATCGGGTTATTAGGTTTCGGGTCCAAACAGGTCCGGTTGATTCGGGTTGGGTTGTCGGGTTGTGGTGAGTTGACTTACTTGACTATCCTACTGATTCACAAAACACAATTTTGGATTGGTTAATCGGGTTCCTTAGTTTTTTTTCACGCAGCTATATTATATACTTTCTAGAAGGATGCATTTTCTCCCGTAAAGATATCTTTCGATAAGAGAGTATCGAACTATATATTTAACAAATGGTTCAATGTATTGATGTATGGCTCCTTTAATATTTGGTTAAGTCCACAAAGATCTTTTATATAATGTACTTAAATATCATGTGCTAGCTACCCCCAAAATAATATAAACATAAAAGATAACCAAACTATAAAGAGTATGAGAAGTCTTCATTTTGATTTTAATTTTCGACATGGCTAAATGACTGAAAGATTTTTTAATTGAAGCAGTACACACTTATATAGGGCTTTTGTTCAAAACTTAAAGATTTTTTTTAATATGTCATTATATCTTATCGGGTTTATCGGGTTGACCCGATAACCCGATAAGAAACTAACTAGGACCCTAACCCGACCCTATAAGGCTATCGGGTCTATCGGGTTGACCCGATAAACCCGATAAGCTAAGTTAGACCCGAATCAACCCGACCCTATAAGGTCTTATCGGGTTCGGGTCAGGTTCGGGTAGGGTCGGGTCAACCCATTTGACACCCCTAATCTCAACTATGTCACTAACTCTGATGATTTTCCAAGCCTTTCCAAATTTATCATTGTAGATCTCCTAGTCTATGATTGGATGCTTGGTCTGTAACGCTTCAACATGCATGCCTTCATCAGGTTGAATGATCATCAAATCTTGCAACTCTTCATCCTCCAATTCTTTTTCAGTTGCAGATGAGCTTCTTTCAGTTTTCTGCTTCTTAGATGCTTCAGATTCCAGCATTAATCCTGCTCTTTTAGTTCTGGCTGTTGGTTCTTCAGTTCCTACTGGTCTGAAATCTTGAATTCTTCTATAATCATTCACATACATCTCTTGTATTTCATCAAATGTCTTACCCTTTAGCTGGGAATCCTTCTTGTACTCTTGATGTTAAAAATAGATCTTCATATTCCTCATCAGATGTCCTTTTGTTAGGGGGTTTGACTCTCTTCTTTGATCTTTGTTGTTCTCTCATTTTGTTCAGCAAATCTTGAATTGCATCTTCTTTTTCTTCTCTTGGAACTGCTGCACTCTGGATTTACTAGAGCCATTGTATACCCCTACGAACAAATCAATGAGGTATTACATGCAACTGACATTTGGCTTTTCCAGAATGCATGCTTGTTTCACGGCTCCCGCACCGAGAACCCAATTCACCATATCAAGCATTTTTTGAAAATCGTCGATACCATCTATGCCGACGGAGCTTCTCAGGAGACATCTAGACTATGGTTTTTCCCATTTTCTCTTTAAGGAAAGGCTAAGGAATGACTTGACAAGCTACCTCCAAGGTCTATTTTCACATGGGAACAACTCACTTCCACGTTCACCAAAAAGTTCTTTCCTGGAAGGACTGCAGCCGTCAGAAGCAAGATCCTTCGCTTTCGTCAAAAGGAAGGAGAATCTAATTTTAACTCCTGGACTCGCTTCAAAGATCTCGTTCAACAAGCTCCACACCATGGTATCAACCTTTGGTTGCTTGTTTAGATCTTTTACGATAATGTTTCCCATGACGACCAAAAAGGGATTGACTTCTCGACTGGAATAAAGATCTCTAATCTCAGTGCGGAAGAGGGATGGGATCGCATTGAGGAGTATGTCCAAGACCAAGACAACACTTGGTATGAGCCGACAACCGTGATGAATATTTCGGCCACCTCATACGAAAACCCATTATCCCTCGACAACCAAATGACGAGGGCGCAAGAGAAACTTGCATACCTCACAAGGTCGTGAGAACCTAAGAGATTGGTTAATCCATATCTTATATGCGACATTTGTGAGGGCCACACGAGGCTGATGAGTGTGAAGACAATACAAGCCCTGAGCAACTTCTCCTTTCCAGTCATGACATTTACGATGACCTTTCCCTTCTAATATTTTACCAAAACAACGATTTTACCCCTTGGGGTAATCTGAAAAAAAAATAGATGGAGAAGAGGGTCCCGAGTACACCACCCAAGATACCTTTGAAGAGGAGCTCGGATATTTTACCATGGAAAAGCAGTTACTTCTGAAGGGTCTTGAAAAGTTCATTCAAGAGCAACATGCTGAATTAATAAGCGGGCCCGACCCAATCCGACAAGATCCAACCTTTGCTATCACCACTTGATCTGGAACATTACTAAAGATCCACCCTACCCGATCTAATCTCCTACGACCCATGAAACCGGGACAGACAAGGAGGGAGAGCCTGAGCCTCCTCCGACCTCTCCCAACCCCACTCCGTAGTCATCTGCACCTATCCAACGTACAAATCTCACAAAAATACCTTATCCCTCACGTCTAAAGAACTAAAAAGCCGAAAAGGACAATAAAAGATTGCTATCATATTTCAAAGGCGCGGTCGTTACAATCCCTCTTCTCGATGCATTATATCATCTACCCAAACACAACACATACTTCAAAAGACTCCTCTCCAATCAGAAGAAACTTGAAGGTTTGGTAACATTAGGATAGTAATGTTCAGCTATTATCTAGAAAAGCCTACCCAAGAAGAAAGAAGATCCGGGTAGTTTCACCCTTCCTTGCTCCATAGGAGCACTCTCCACGAAAAACGCCTTGGCAAATCTTGGGGCAAGCATTAATTTGATGCCTCCTTGTCTATTTCTTAAGCTTGGATATTCGAGACTGAAACCAACCAGAATGAGTATTCAGCTTGTTGTCCGATCGGTTAAATATCCTATTGGAGTTTGCGAGAATGTGCTTGTTAGGATAGGAGTGTTAATACAAATAAACCATAAAAACGTTTATTTATATTTTATGATCTTCTAATGTTTTGTCGATAACAAACGTAAAATTATTTTGACGAAACAAATAAAATACGTAAAAGCTTTGAGCCAATAGTTTACTAACACACTTTTACTAAACATATTAAAACCATCAAAACATGTTTAGTAAATAAGTTATAAAACCAAAGATATTTTTATAAAACACTAACAAGTAATATTGTTTACATCTTATAGAAATGTGTATGTATAACAACTAGTATTTACATTTTATAGAAATATATATGTACTTTGTATATGTTGTAATGGGTAAAAACCAAAGTCCATAACCCATACCCATGGAGCATGATCCATAACCCATGACCCATTGCATGACATCATGCATGAAATCATGTTGGATATTATCCATGATCCATGACCCATGACCCAAGATCCATAACTCAATGACTAGGTACATTGCATCTTGTTGGTTATTCATAATCCAATACCTATAACCCAGGGTCCATAACCCATAACCCATAACCCAGTTTCCAACCCAAAATTCAGACTAAATTGACCCAGTAGCCGGATCCCAGGATTTGCACTAGCCGGAACGCTCTGGTGAGGGATTCGCCAGAACCGTGGGACATTAGACATGTTTTGTATATCAATAGTGAGCCATTTCTCTCTTGCTCACCACCACTTTAAGATATACTTTCTCCCAGTATTCTAACATCGCTAACCATAGATCCAAAGAATCATTCTATCTAGTTTTTGTTTGTGTGATTCTCTAGGTTCCTCTTAAAGGCGAGATCACCACCTATTGAAGACGTGCAAGCTCAAAGTCATGAGTTTCTAAGCTTCGTCATCATCAAGACCACTGAAGTGCATCTTGTTGATAGTTCTTTCCTCCCTCCATAGAAGTGTCGTGTTGAAGGCATTAGTGAAAGGTGCCAAAGTCTTGTATTGAAGGCATTAGTGAACGGTGCTGAAGGTGTACATTCGATATGGTGCATCGATTTACAAGTTGTATAGTTTGGGTTAGAGGATGTCGATATCCTCTCTAGTGTTGTAACGAGGAGTGTATCTCCGTTGGGTAGTTGTGTTGTGGTGTAGTGTTGGGTAGTAGTTCCTCCTTTGTAATGAAACTCGGTATCTAGCCTTGTACCATATAAAGTGTAGGCGACGTTGTGATATGTTTGGTTCTACCTCGTGGAAGAACTCGGTGTCTAGCCTTGTACCTGATAAAGAGTAGGCGACGTCATGTTGGATATTATCCATGATCCATGACCCAAAATCCATGACCCATGACCCAAGATCCATAACCCAATGACTAGGTACATTGAATCTTGTTGGGTATTCATAATACAATACCCATAACCCATGGTCCATAACCCATTACCCGGTTTGCAACCCGAAATCCAGACTAAACTAACCCAGTAGCCGGATCCCATGATTTAAACTAGCCGGATCCCTCTAGTGAGGGATCCGTGGGAACCGTGGGACAATAGACATGTTTTGTCTATAAATAGTGAGCCATTTCTCCCTTGCTCATGACCACTATTAGATATACTTTCTCCTAGTATTCTAACATCACTAACCACAGATCCAAAGGATCATTCTATGTAGTTTTATGTTTGTGTGATTCTTTAGGTTCCTCTTAAAGGTGAGATCACCACCTCTTGAAGACGCAAGCTCAAGGTCATGAGTTGCTAAGCCGTCATCATCAAGACCATCAAGTGCATCTTGTTGATAGTTCTTTCCTCCCTCCATAGAAGTGTCGTGTTGAAGGCATTAGTGAAAGGTGTCGAAGTGTCGTGTTGAAGCCATTAGTGAAAGGTGCCAAAGGTGTACATTCGATATGGTGCATCGATGTACAAGTTATGTAGGTTGGGTTAGAGGATGTTGATGTCCTCTCTAGTTTTGTAACAAGGAGTGTGTCTCCTTTGGGTAGTTGTGTTGTGGTGTAGTGTTGGGTAGTAGTTCCTCCTTTGTAATGGAACTCGATAAATAGCCTTGTATTGGATAAAGTGTAGGCGACGTTGTGATAGGTTTGGTTATACCTTGTGGAAGAACTCGGTGTCTAGCCTTGTACCGGATAAAGAGTAGGTGATGTTGTAAAGGCTTCTCCGCCACATTAAGGAGCTTGTGTTGTGTAGTGCTTACAAAATCTTGAGTGGGGTACTTGGGGAGTGGAGCAGGGCAAGGAAAGTGTCCTTGTAGCCGAACCACTATAAATACTCGTGTCGTGGTTTTATGTTCCTTTACTCTTTATTTTTTGTATTACTTACTTATATGATCATCTATCAATATCCAACACACATACAAAATATATTGACATAAGTCGATCTAAATACTTTAAAACGAAGTTTTAATCCGTAAAACTATTCAACCCCCTTCTAGTTTTCCACAATTGGCATCAGAGCTTCGTTACCAAGTTTCTTAGAGTATATTGTACTTTAAAAACTTGATACGATCCGTGTATGTTTGAAAACTACAAAGAAGAAAATCTTCTAAAAACAAAAACTATGTTTTAAGAATATTTTTTGTTGGATATTAATTAGATGATAACATTAATTATTTTCTTTTCTTACATCTCTTACAAAAAGCACTAACTTTTCTTGTCATCTTGTTTAGCTAATCTGAAAATAAGCAAACCATCAAGATTCTTTAGTAATAGGATAACTTTCCCCAAAAAAGTTGTCGAAACGTATTACCAAGTAGATCTCGAAGAAATCGGAGTTTTCCATTGATAAAACCCATCAAATAGGGACACTCAAATTGAAATAGAGGTATGACTTTCATAAAGACTTATCTCTAAATAATGTTAGTAAATAATGAGTATGCTTGCATGTCACTAAATGGAAAATTATGTGTTTATATATATTTTTTTCATTCAAACATATTTATTACGTGGCTTTACTAGAAAAACTTTGTGCTTACGTGTTATCGGCCGTCTAAAACTAGGTTTATCAATATGTGATGTCTAAACCTAATTTCTAAAAATCAAATCTTTTTAAATAAAAATAAAACAAAACACAAATCTCAAAAATTCCTTCTTCCCCATAAAAACCTTTCGATCGTCAACCCTCACCAACAAATCCCATTTTTTCAAATCTTCCACTTTCAAAAACCTCACATTCAAAACTTCATCTGCTTCATCATCTCACTATGAGAAATCCAAATCAAGAAAGATCTCCGTCGTCATGGTTTACATCGCCCTCGTGATCATCATCATCTCGCTCATCGCTCTCGTGTATCCCATGATCAAATTCTCTCATGGAGACATGTTCTTTGTTTTATGATCTACATTTGTATCATCTATCTGATCCTTTATATTGCTTTAAGCATTGAAATGAAATATAAATAATGTCGTAGTTTCTCTCATTTCATTCTCGCATAATGTGTTTTTTTGCACATTCAAAACCCCAACATATTTGAAACTATTAATGCATGTTTAAGAATTAACATTGGCTAAAACACATTTCACTTTTTAACATATGATTGTTAAAATAGATCCTACCTCAAAACCAATTTCTGTCAAAAACTGCAGATCCCCCTGATCCCTGATGTTTAATTGGCCAGATCCCTTTTAAAAGGGAACCGGCAGAACCGGAGGATCTGATGACAGAAACTCATGCAACATAAAAACCATTTCATGAAAACTTACCATAAAAGGAAAACCTAACTAAAATGTCAAAAATGGAGTAAGTTGAAAATTTGGGAGCGTCATTGTTAATAAAATAGAATTGACAATAAAAAAACGTTAGGAGCTCCCAACAATTTACCATAGCTAGAAACCATAATTAAAATACTCAAAGGTATCACCAATCAAAAACACCTTCACTCTCTAAATCTTACTATGTACTAACACACTCATGAAAAATACTCGTTTTATGTCTATAGGTCTCATCATGTCTCATGAGTATGACTTCGCTCATCAACTCACCTATCCCTACATTCCAAACATATCTCTTGAACCTAACACCCCTGGCAATCATGTTCATGGGTTCAATAATCTTGAGACTCGCTTCTTTTATGAAGGACGTGTTGTTGACTGATAACATCAAATTACCCTGATATTCTAAGTGTTAATTTTTGTTAGGCCACCATGTTTGTAACACAAGCATCAATATGTAGAAATGAGATAAGAGAAGATCGGATGAACACTTAACCAAATACACGTATGAATAATGAAAGGTTTATGCTTAGAGTGAAATAGAAAAGTGAACAACCAACCGTCAAGTGAAGGTTTACAAGGCTATTTATAGGAAGGAACTAGGGCAACATGCAAGTTCCCTTCCTTTCCTTATTGGGCTTGGGCCAAGGCTTATGGGCTTTCAACATAAGCCTTGCCATAATTACTAACATAAAAGCCTAATAAAGTAAACCATTACATATTAGTAACTAACACTTGTAATCTAGTTTAGGAGTGGTTCCAACAATCTCCCCCTAAGTGTTGGTGATTAATGATTAGAGTGAAAAACGTTGTAGGTGCTCGATGTAATAGTTGCTTTGACGCCTTCAATGTCTTCTTTCTTGTGAGAAGAAGTGTCTTGATTCCAACAATCTCCCAAAGGTAGGATCTTGTTTTCTTTGAAGTTTTTCGCCTTTGACGCCTTCATTTTCTTTGTTCTTTGATCTTTGTTCTTTGTGGTGGTAGTGATAGTATGTTGTGGTTATCGTGATCCGTCCGCTTCTGTTCAAAGGTTCCACGCCTTTCTCCAACATGCTCACACACTCTTTAACTTTGAGTTTCAAGATCGATGTAGTTCTCTTAGACTTTAAACTTTGTAGATTCTTTGACTTTGACGAAGAATCATTCTGACTTTGTGTTGCCTTTTGAGAGAACTTTAATTAGTGTTGTTGTTGGTATGTGCATGTGAAGATTCAACACGATCTTTTCCTCCCGCGAGCATCCATAAGAAGAAAACATTAAATATGGGTTAGAAATAATCCAGTACATTAAGTTTGAACTTCGAGTGTGTTAACAAATAGTGTGAAAACACAACTCTAATTTACAAAGGTCGTTCTCGAATCGATTCCCACAAGTGAGATAACGCGATGTACCGGCACACCTACATTTCGTGAGTCACCGAGGTACACCAAGCATCACCCCACCATCGCTGACCGCTTGAGACACACTAAGCGTAACCCACAAGAAGTTACCAAAGTGACCGCCGTCGTGTCGTTTGATGTTGACCGGCAGGAGTTTCATTCAATCACCGAGGATCACATGTGAACCTCTCATAAATGTTCTCGATGCATTGCTAGGATCCGTAGACTCGATAGGTATCACTATGTTCTTATTGTTGAACGACAAGTGATGAAATGTCAAGTGTACCTAAGAGATCTTTGATGAATCTCATGGCTCTAGACTTAATAGTGCGCTTTGGTTTTCCGAAAGGAGACTAGGAGAGGGTCTCCTTCAATACCAAAGAATCTCTAAGAGAAAGTCGATAGTTTAAGTAGGGTTCCACAGAATGAAACAAGCTCGCTGAGAGAAACTTGAGTGGCTAAGAAGGTTTAGTGCATGCGCCATCGGGTCCATGACGACTTTAATCTTCAATACCGTGTCATCTAGTGACAACCAAGAGTATATGAATTGAACCCGATGTCCGCTCGAGTTGAATAACTGAAGGCTATTTCTTTTCACCCTTTCTTTACTTTTCTTTTAATTCTTCAACTCATTCTTTCTCCGATTCTCATTTTCTCCTTTTTATAATCATACCTAAGGACTTCTAGATTCTAACCACCGGTGGTGTCCTTGGGTAGATCCTCCGGCTCAAGGATCATAGGACAGTTATTCCTAACCTTAGTCACCTTATAACCCATGACTAACCTATGTTGCCATAAACCATTTTCATGAAAATCTCTCAAAGTGGTTATGATTAAAAAATTTTGTACCACCGAAAGAGTTTTATATATTACGTAAATCCCCTCCACACGTGCTTAAGTATTTTGACGTAACTGCATGGTGAGAGAAGAGCGCGCACTTTTGAATTGATCAACTCAAGATTGTCAATTCCCCGCAGACACGGTTACATTATCGACTAGGTCACTTGAAGTTGTAAACACTCCTTGGTGAGGAGGTTTGACACGTCAAGGTTCATATCTACCAAGAGTTTCTAATGGTACATTCTACTAGGACAAGTCCTTTGCGAGACACGCTACATTACTAGCAAACTAGCTTGAAATTATTACCCGTCCGGACAAGTCTTTTCGAGTTACTAACATTTAAGAGCTCGTCAATTCATTGGTTAAGTCTTTATCACGATTTATTCAATAGCATTTCACAACATATTTCTTATCACATAATTTTTTTCTTCCCTTAAAAAATGGCATATAAATGTTATTTTTGACGAAATTTTGATATCGAATATGACCATTTCGAGTTTTGAGGGAAGATTTCCACGAAGAACAATTTGTGAACAAAGTTTTAAGAAAATACTCCCCCTCAACAAGTGATATTAACTTTTGAGGTTTTGAAAATCATAAGGGGAAGTACTTGTTCTTTTGAGCAAAACTTTGAAAAAGAAAGTTTTGATTAGTTTCACTCAAAAGTAAGAAGCTTTCGCTCCTTTTATAAGGATTGTGGCACTGAAGCGTACCACAAGGTCCTTTCATGATAAGTACGGGTTGTACACTGTTATGTGTGCACAAGCCATAGTTAATTATAAATCACACATCCAAATAATGATAAGGAAATAGATCAAGGGGTACCAGGAGTATCAGGTATTCCAACAATAATTCCAGGAATGCGATCTGGACGTTGGTAGCCTGTGAGAGATATGCTTGGACGACCACCTACGAAACTCTCCAACATTCTTATCTGATCCCGTCTGAACAACCTTTCATCAATCCGAGTGATGATCTTCTTTACATCCCTCTTATCCTTGAATTCCATCTCTTCGTGACCCTATGCCGTCATGGATCTCCTTTAACTCAGTATGCTAACCCGTCCGAACCTTCTTTAATGTGTGATCCCTAAACTTATGAAGCTCTTTGCACGCCATGAAGCAATTGTGGTGTAGTTCACTATGGTAGACTACCCTAAATGGTTTCGATGAGGTGTACCGAGCAAGTTGGTTTATGTCGGAAGATCTAGCCGTGGTTTTGTGAGATTAACACGCTCGTATGATTCCACGACAAGTTGAATATCTTCTACACGCTCTGGATCACGATGCTTCGATGAATACGAGCAATGACTTGATGTACTGCTGGATATTTGTAGAGAAATGTCGATTCGACCTTGTACCTTGGCAAGATACATATCTTCAATGTCATTTAGAGACAATCTCGGAATCCGCTTCTGAAAAGTCATATTCCACTTCGTCTTGTCGTTTGACCACTATTCTCTTTAGGAATGTGTAGTCCCACTTCGACGACAAGGTAGCATGCTGAATTGCAACGATCCGTTTGTCACTGAACACTTCCTTTTTCGACTTAAGAACCTGGCAGCTTTTGTAGTATATTCTTCTTCGTTCTGGCCAATGATGAATCCCATACAGTGCATCGAGGTCGTATTTTTCCACATTGTCGGTAAACATTCTTGTGGCTTCTTCCTCGATGGCTATGCTGTTGGAGTATATTGCTGCCGGGAAAGGGAAAGTGAGTGATGTAGCGTATTTTCTGGTAATATCGCTATCGTGTAGAAGAAACTCCAGGTCGTTGTTGAAGAAATAGCGGTATGGAATCTTGGGTTGATCCGGTCGACTAATGGTAGGTAGAGGTTTCGTCCAGTCAGTGTAGTATGGAGCTTTATCTTGTCTGGTGAAGTCAATGTTTGATTCAGGATTGAGCCAATCAATGTTATTAGACATGGCTCGTGCAATGTTGTCGAGATGATATTCGACTTCGATTGCAATCGCCTAAGTCGTCTTTAAGTAGTTGAAATGCTTCATTCTTGATTCGCCTCAACTCGCTTTGGTCATTTTCTTCACTTTGAACTTTTCCCGTATAAGCTTCACATGCTCCATAGTGCGACCATCTACCATTTCTTGACCTTCCCAGAATCGAGGTGTAGCATCAACAAGTTTAGAGAACCAAATATACTCTTCAAAGGTCATCTTCATCTAGCCATGACACTACTTCGATCTTTTCTTCTTCTTAGGCTTTAGTGATGATGATGGTTTCTTTGTTGATGTTGAAGAAGTAGGTTGTTGTTGGGGCTCGTGAATTTCTTCATCGTCACCACCAAGGTATTCAAAGTGATCACCGGTTTTCTCTGCTTGTGGTGGTGACTCGTAGTCCCGAGGTTTATCAAGAGGTGAGACCGCATGGAGATCTTCTTTGGGTGGAGGTCCTTGGGGTGGTGGAGGAATAGAGAATGAATCATCATTTTCTTCTTCGCTTCACCTCGTAGTCCTTATCCGCATCATCATCGCCTCTTGGACGCTTAGCCGCTTCACCACCGCTTTGCATGAAGTTTTGAGTTGAAATTCCAGAATGCCTCAAAAGTTTTGCTTCGCCGTAAATAAACGCTAGCATCGCTTAGACATTTTACGACCACTTGAAATCAATTCGCATCGGAGACAATCATAGACTCACTTGGTTTGATTTGTATAGCTACGGAGTAGATTGCATTGTTTGCTTGACCAATTGCATGAGATGTGGATAACGTTGTCTCGTGAACATCTCTTTGTCACCTGTGGACGGTGTCGAGAAGAAATTTGTGAGTATATTCTCGATCGCCTTTACCATTTCCCTTGGATATCTCTCAAGAAACCGTTGGATCTGCTCTTTCATCGAAAAACTCGCTCACCACATCTTAAATTTGATTGACTCGTGGTGCAAGTGATTCGGCTTGTTAACAACGCTATGCTTCCTTGCTTGTCCGATGCTTTGACAATCTTTGTTTTAGCACGTGATGACCAAGTATCGGTAGGTTTCTTTACCGATTTGGATGTGGATCCGTGGTGGCTTTGGATGGTGGTGGTGATGAATGAGAAGATGAGTCCGACGATGATGATTCATGAGGAGATTCTGGGGTCCTTAGGTGGCTCGTAAGTTTGTTCCTTGCTATGCGCGGACTATCTAGAAGATAATCATCGCCTTCTTCTTCGCCTTTAGCCCTGCTCTTCGCCTTTAACTCGCCTCTTCTTTCGCCGAGCTTCCTCTTCAATTCTTTCCTTGTCACCGTGCAATATCTTCATCGCAATTTTCTCGCCTTTCTCCTTCTTCTTTTTAGGTTCCTCAAAGTCAAAAATGATCTTATCTTCTAGTTGCTTTTGTTGTGATTCGTGGGTGGTGGTACCAGTTTCCTTATCGGGTTGATTAACCGCATCGGAAACTGGTGTGGTTAGTGCACCACCACTTGACCCTCCAGGTCCACGAGTTTGTTGAAGGTTGAACTCCTCAGCAACATGTTGAAGTCTGAGATTCTTCAATTTCTTTCTGTAATCTTTGTCTTCATCCTGTGGTTCTTCATCTGAGCTCTCTTCTTCCTGCTCTTGCACTAGAGTTTTCCCTTTATTAGACTTGGGAATTAGAGGTTTTTCAACTGTTAGTGAATCATTTGTTGCAGATTCTAAGTAGGTAACCTCTTCATCTGATTCAATGTCCTCTGAGTCCTCATCCATCAGTTTGGGTTCCGCTTAGGAATAGAGATATCAACCTTCGATGGAACTTTCCTTTGAGGGTATGAGTCCTCTTTGGATACTTTCGGTACTCTCGCTTGAAACACTTCCAAGATCGCCTCTCCCGGTCTTCCTACCGTGTGTACCGAAGACTTTTCATCAATGAACCCTAATTTTCCCGATGCGATCGCTTCCGATAACGCTTGTACGATTGAAGTTCCTTGATAGCATCGCAGAAGGCAATAGGTAATACCGCACCTTGTTTCTTCGTTGTTGAGTCCTTAACCGACAACATTGAGTGTGGGCTCAAGAAACACGGAGTGATGGTTGGGGTCATCAAGTCTCGCGGAATATCCGGATTATTCCCTAGAACTTTGGATCAACAGCTTTGTATCCGATATAAGGGATCTTGGTGCCGTGCTTTTTAAGATAAGACATCGTGTCGCCCCGCATCGTAGCCGCAAATTGATGTGCTTCATGTTGACCATGCCCCAAAATATTTGTAGTTCCATGAGCTTAGGATGCTTAAAACCACTATCACGCCCGTAAACCGACGGCAATGATGATGTAGATGGTTCTCCATGGTCGGGGATGTTTTAAGATCAATTGATGAGTGTTTTTGATGATCCCAAGAGCTTTATCATAGCCGATGTCGACTATGAACCGGAGAGTGACCTCTTCAAGGAGAAGCAACATAATCAGCAGTTGGATGTTTGAAGAAGAAGAATAGCCCTTAAGTCTGCTTGAGCGACGGTGACTTGTTTGTCATCGAGTGTCATCATACACCCTCTCGACCTTTGACCTTCGCATGGTATGCCGACTGGTGAACATAAATCACCGGCACCGTTGCAGAATTAGTGAGCATGTTCTTGTAAGGATGAGTCTTCAGAATATCCACAGCAATTTGACAAGAAGACTTAGAACATGTGAAGTTATCAAAATCGACTCTGAGATTGTTCTTCCCAATCTTCATTGTGTAACCGTTGGGGAAGATGTCTCCATCGTGAGAACATTTGGTGCATCAACATTTTCCATTTGGACGTCCATATTGTGATCTGAAAGATATTGAGCCAAAAGAACCAACATATCGAAAGACATTACGTTAGTCAAAAGTTGATTTTATTGTCCTATTATTGAACATGTTATGTTGATGAATGTTACGAGTCCAACGTCACTTGTATGTCCAATAGTCCAAAGTAGTCGTGATAAGTTTCGTGAGTTTATTTGTTTTGAATTGTAAAGTCCAAAATTTTCACTCATTTACACAACATATTAACCATTTAAGCTTATTAGTGACATTTTGGTTTCCTGACGTTATGATTTATTTATTTACAAGTTTGTACGCGTAACAATTCATAATTATGGTTAAAATTAGGCTTAAGCGTAGGAATTGCAAGCTTATGCGTAAACAGTAGACCATACGCGTAGGCATAAGCTTATGCGTAGGAACTTAACTTACGTGTAAGAAATTTTACGCGTAGGAAAAGAGCCCTTAGTATAAGGCTTACGCGTAAGCGTATGTTGGAGCTTACGCGTACGGTTTACTCGTAAGAGTGAACCTTATGTGTAAGACTCAAGTTTACGCATATCCTTCACAGGATACGCGTAGTCCCATGTAGAACCTTACGCGTAAGATTTCTATTACGTGTAACTTTCTACGCGTAAGATGATCCTTATGCGTAGGAATCCATGGTTAACCTTGATTCTGAATATTTCACGCGTAAAACCTGAAACAAATTCATCATAACACTTTCATTAACACTTTATTCAATCCTTTTCATTTTCTCATGGAATCATGGTTATTAACAGTTACGCGTAAGATACACTTACGCGTAAAAACTTAAACCCTAGGATTCAAATTTTACGAGTAACGAATCTAGCCATAGGATTTGCACCAAACATTTTCTGTGATACCTTAGAAGCCTAATGAGTTGTTTTAAACAAGTTTTAACATCAATAGCCTCATGAATCATTATTACCCAATTCCTACGAGTATAAACCCTAGTTTTCAATTACTTAAGATTTCTTGTTTCTGGGCATGATTCAAGCATGGTTTAGGTAAATTAAACATGTATACAACATCATATGAACAACTAATTATCCAGAAACACTCTCATATGAAAAGCCCTAAATCCACGCATAAACCCTAATTCTTGAATAATGATTGAAAACATTTTCTGGGTGGATTTTTATGTTGGAAATGTTTATAACATATGATTTTAAGCATTTTGACACCAAATTTACCATCATAAACATTCAATGATGATTTTGTGTTCATACGCATACGCGTAGAACACAAAATCATCCCAAACACAAAATTTATCCGTTGGATTTGTTTGAAAATCAAAACCAATGTTTAGAAATACATAAAGATCATTAAATCACTTACAAAGATGAAGATTAAAGCACGGATTTGAAGATTGATTTTGGTGCATGGATTAGGGTAGATGAGTGTATTAAATGTTATGAATTAAATGAATGAAAAAGTTAGGTGGATGTGTTTTGTAAAAAAGGAGTTTAAGATTTTGACACTAATAGTCCCTCCACATCAACCATTTTCATCCTTAACCCATAACTTCCATTTTGGTTATGCAAAGTATGATATTTGGAAAGAAACTTGACGGTACTCCCCCTCGACTTAAGAAATAATGAAATTTTACAAATTTGAATCCGGGGAGTGACAATAAACCAGAAATGTGACCACCATTATCAAAGACACAACCGGAATAAGATAACATGCAAGTACAAGGTTTTATGAAACAGAAAAATATTAACTTTCTCCCCCTCAACACTTGTTCGAGAAAATGTGAAAAGTATGAAAGAACAAAGTGTTGATTGAAGTTTTGTACATGCCATGTTTGAAAGAAATGAGATAGAAGAATATTTTTGAATTTTATCAGATTTTATAATTTTGTATTTTGTTTTTGAAAAATATTTACAAAAGAGGTTTTGGTGTTTGAATCGGTTTTAAGATTGTTTTAAAAGTTCGTCCAGTTCCTCGAGTCAAACACCGATACCAATCCGGTGGACCAACTCAAGAAACCTAGCGTGAGCTAAGGCTTTGGTGAGAAGATATGCCAGCTTGGTATTCAAGACCACAAAGTATAATTCAATCGGCACTTTTTCCACATGCTCCTTGATGAAATGATATCAAGATCGATGTGCTTTGATTTTGAATGTTGAATAGAGTTGCACGAGATCGCAATAGCACTTCGATTGTCGCAAAGACATCGGATTCACAACACGTAACCATAGTCTTTGAGTTGTGTTCTCATCCAAATGACTTGAGCACAACACGCCGACATGGCTACATATTCTCGCTTCGCTGAGGACAACATGTACAATCCTCGCTTTTCGATTGCCATGACACCGCTTATCACCAAGAAATTGTAAAGCGCTCAAGTACTTTTCCAAGAATCTAAGCAACCCGCGTGATCGTCATCAAAAGCTATTAGTTCAAAACCGTAATCCTTCGGATACCGATCCCCAAGTTAGTGGTTCCCTTGATGTATCTGAGATTCTTTTAGCCTCGAGAGGTGAGTTTCAGCTTGGTCTCGATCGATAACGGAGCAAAGATATACAACAAATACAATGTCGCCCATCGGTCGTTAGATACATGAGAGACCCAATAATACTTGGTATTTGGTAGGTCAACCAATTTCCCATGCAAATCAAAGATCCAGCTTAGTATGTGCCATTGGTGTGGCATAGGTATCACAGTGTTTGCATTCCATGTTTGTTTAAAATTTCAAGAGCATATTTGACCGACTTAGGAAAATACCACGGGTGATTGATGAACTTGAAATCCAAGAAAGAATGTAAGTTCACCCATCATGGACATTTCAAAATGTTTTTCATAAGTTTTGAAAAAGCGTTTGAGTATTTTAGATGTGTTGACCCAAAAATGATGTCATCCACATAAATTTGAATGATTAAAATGTGTTCCCCATGATATTGTATGAAAAGTGTTGGGTCGACCGATCCTTTGGTGAAATTATTGGCAATAAGAAAGGATGATAACTCATCATACCACGCCCGAGGGGCTTGTTTGAGACCGTGGAGAGCCTTGTTCAGTTTGTAGACGTGATTAGGGAACTCTGGATCAACAAATCCTTCCGACAGACTAACATATACCATTTCCTTCAGTTGACCATTCAGAAAGGCGGTTTTGACATCCATTTGAAAGACCGTGATGTTTATGTGAGCCACAAATGCCAGAAAAATCCGTACAGCCTCAAGTCTAGCAACCGGTGCGAGTGATTCCTCGTAATCAATTCCTTCTTCTTGTCTATAACCCTTAGCCACCAGACGTGACTTATTTCTGATAACCGTATCTTCAACATCCAACTTGTTTTTCCAAATCCATTTCGCACCATTAACATAGACCCTGTTGGTTTTGCAACCAATTCCCATACTTCAAGGCGTTAAACTGTTAAGTTCTTCTTGCACGGATTCAATCCAGCTTGTCATATGTCATTGCTTCTTTAATTTTTTGGGTTCATTGACAAACGGTAAGTGCATAAATGCAATGTTCACCGTCATCAAGGCGTTGTCTAGTTACGATCGGTTGATTTAGGTTTCCAATGATGTTCAAAAGAGGATGGT
>CM040238.1:192146051-192179741 GCA_022545495.1 Chrysanthemum lavandulifolium | reverse complement strand
TCAATTTGAATCTTTGGTAACTTCCCCCCAAACCGACAAACATCGAATAAAGACCATTTCCCTAAGAAGTAGAGTTGAATACAAAGCGGTCTATTGATTGAAGCTCAGCACCCTGAAGAACACGAGAACACCGAAGTAACAAGTTGAAACATTGATCGTCTCAGTGGGTTATCAAATCGGATTAACTGATTACGACTGATCACATGAACCTGTTGTGCATCCCCGATGTACACCTTACTCTTCGAGATGACCAGTTGTCTAGTTAGGGGAACAATATATCAACATCTTCATTTTACCAAGTGCATTCCAGTTATATAACATATAATCAATCAGCACATAATGTACGCATGTACCCAACAAGAGTAGACGATGACATCCACGTAACATGTTGAGTCACTAATCATCTCTGTGGATGTCAACTCTGAAATAACTGAATTAGCTCGATCAAGTGAACATGTTGTACATATAACCAGAAGCACTTTATCATAAACCGTATATAAGATGTCGATAGGCAGTATCATCTCACGTTCCAAATATTCTTCTCACATTTCTTCCAACTGAACACTGAAGTAACAAAACCAAAGGTCTCAGAGACCACTCCCCCAAATAGTTGGAATAATATATCCTTCCCCAAATAGTTTTGATACCTCAGATCAGCAAAACATAATATTCACATAAATTGAAATCTTGTGAGAAGAAACTCAAATAGCCCAAGTGAATCCTGTGAGAATCAACTGCTACATAAACTCTCTCTGACTATCTTATCAACCCATATGTAGACATTTGAAGTGACCACTGTTGAAGAAAAACCCGATATACCAAACTTGAAACTGAAGTCGAATTCCCGCATTTGTGTCTTAAGCTTGCACTTAAAGATGGAAGAACGGTGTCGAGAATCTATGCTTGAAGCAAATCTTAAGTACTCACTACTCAAACAAAGTATGAGCACCTCTTGCGATTATCCACACGTCATATGCGTGTGACACTGAGTAAAACAAAGTAACTCCTAATAGTGATAGTTAACCAGGTCTTCAATCATCCACCTCGACTGCTGGTAACTAGATACCCCAAGTCTTCAACTCAAATACTTAAGCCCGAGCAAGTTATCAAATAAGAACACGCCTTTGTGAACGTCAACTTCAACCTCAAAAAGTTATAAATGAGTAACTTCGAAGTAATCAACTTGTGTCAAATGTCCAACACGTGAATAAACATACATCGGATGTACATTGACCCCCTGACTGAACGGAGCAAATGATTCCTCAACATCAATGCATTCTTCCTTACGGTATACATGTAGAAACTGATCTGGAAGATTTACCAATAATGTTTTTAAGCGGATGAGGAAGTCATTTTTCCTTAATGTTCATGTGGTTGATTTACAAAGTGCACATTGGAGAAGAAAAATGAAACAATGATCCGTGAAGATTTGGCAAAGGAGTACCAAGAGCGGATCACTATTCATGAGTGCAACTGCAATGATAGTCATTAACAACGCTTGTGAAGTAACTGGAGATAAGGTTTCTTGAGAATTCCAAGAAGTACTTCTTAGATGGTGAACCAGTTGAGTCAATAGAAAACAGAGCATGAGCTTCAGAAGCTGGATGATCAACATTCGTTAGAGGTTGGAAGTACTCATCAAACATATCTTTGAAAAACAATGAATCCCAAACAATGAATCCCAATTATCCTTAGTAATTGAAGCATAAGGCGTTGGAGGAGTGTCATCAAAAATCAAGCAATGAATCATTGCTAAAGAATCTGAGCAAATCTAATTGGGGATAAAATTTTGGCTTTTCAATCTCCCCCAATTAGTGCTCTCCCCTAAACTGACGAAGATTTTCAAGTGTTCTTCTCAGTCGGATTAAGAAGAAGTCTTTAGATCATCAAATGCAATTCGTCTTTAGTCTTCTAATCATGTAGCTTTCAAATGTAGATTAGACTGTAGACTCGACCTTCTTCAAGATTATCCGAATGGGGAAATAGACAGTTAACATCTTCTTCACACCAAAGGCATTCCCGTTAACTTGTAAATAGCAAATCCCCTTAATTAAAATCCTCCCAATCAAACAAGAACAGAAAGATGTTCATCAAAGAAATCAGCCCAGCAACTAGAAGCACTTTGTCATTTAATCATATCAGCCCATGTGAAGATGTCAACCAACGGCTCTTAGAAGAAACTACATGTGAAGATGATCCGATAAGAAGAATCTCGGTTCTTACATGGGTTAGGAGCCGTTTGACCATATATTCTCAAATATCAGTCAACCATGCAAAAATCACACTCTTCTCCCCCTCAAGAATTGCATACAGAGATGCCATTCTTGATTAACCAAGTGATTATCATCCAAATGTATGATATTCACACTCTCCCCCGCAAATTAGCACATGATGTCGCCATCTTCATTATATTGAGCAAGAGGAATAAGAGTAATTATCAGTAGTCCGGTTCACTTGATGACTGAAGCGCATGGAAAAAGCATGAAGCATGTTGATGAAGAATGTCGATGAGAATGGTCATAAACATGAAGATTTCTCTTCTTAAGAAGATAAAGCGCACTGAAGCGTACACCTTTCTTTTCTTTGAGGAACGGGGCCTGAAGTGTTATCTGCAGACGCCATAATGATGAAGTACGAGGCCTGAACTGATTTGAACAGACGTCATAGCCGATTGAATATCAATGTTGAGTAACTAGAACCCGTGAATTATGAGATATCAATCCTTTTGTTATCCATACTTTAAGCCAGTCCATGTATTGAAGGATCGAAGTATCTGCAACTGAGTAAGGACTACCTGCACTAATATTACAAACTTGATTGCATATATTATGGTTAGTGACATCAGTATCCAAACCCTTTGGGGTTTCACGGTCAACATTGAGAATGCTATTGGTAAACATCTTTCCTGTAGGTATCCACCTAAGTCTAGCATCCTTAAAAATTCTACCAGATGGTATCCACTTATGGCAAGGTCTAGGATTGTTAGGCATCTTATGCATAGTGAGAGACTTATCCTTATTCCTAGTTTCCAAAGATTTAGCAGTTGGTAACCATCTAGGTGAGGCTTTTGGTTTCATTTGCTTCATATGCACTGTAGATGACTTAGTGTGAATCCTAGACTTAACAGGTTGTACCATTGCATGAGCATTTACATTCTTCAGGGATTTTGTGAAACATTTATCATGATTAGCATTAAAGATACATTTCAGACACTTTGAGCAAACAGCTTGTTTGGATTCAGAAATAGATCTAGATTTCTTAGAGTGATCTGCTATGGGAATAGCTTTAATCGAAACGCAACTACTCTTAGATGTACGCCAATCCCTAGTCTTTAGATTAGTGTTCCTAGGTAATGGTTTAGAACTACTAGCAGTGCCTGAAATTTTGAAGAATTCATCATCCTAGGTCTTGCACCTAAAATTCCATCTTTACGATTATGTGCCTTCTTTCTAGCCATTTCAAGATAAGAGTTCTTATACAAGTCATTCATATCATTTTTCCTAGGCAAGTGAGGTGAAGTGACTGGTTTTGTCAAAACTTGTTTCGCATCAACTTGGGAGGCAAACCGCGTTTTTGAAAATTTTGGTCGTTCAGATCTAAACGCATTCGGTTGTCTAATAACTGGTTTCCCCAAGTTTGATGGTTTTGAAAACTTAGTGTTCACACTATTCCCTGTTGTTTTTCTGAGCTCATTTTTTAAAGCAACAATAGCGAAACTCTTTTCCTGAAGTTGAGCTTTGAGATCATCAATTTTTGCTATCAAAGAGTTTGTTTCCATTGACTTAGTTCTAGCTTCTTTGACAGAGTCACTTAGTTCTATGTGATTCTTTCTCAAAGACTCATTTTCCTTTAGTAATTTGGCCACACAAACAGCTAATTCATCATTTCTCATTTGAATATCATCAATAGCATTAACATCAGAATTACTTGTAACCAAATTACTTTTCACATGCATACCAGAAATATGTTTCTTCAAATTGTTGATGGTTGATTCTTTGTCTTGAAGCTGAGCTTTCAAAGTGTTCATTTCAAAAAGTTCACGGAATTCAGGAAGTTCCAGATTTTTACATGGTTTGTTAATTTGGAAACTTTCTTCTTACTTTGTATCGCAATTTCAAGTGAAATGCAATGTTTTTCAAGATTTGAGAATTTGTTTGAAAGTTCATCAAAAGCCTTTTATCAACCTATTGTTTGTTTTGAAACACTTAATCTCAGACTCAGCCTCAGTTACAGAAGATTTAACAAAGTCATGTTCAGCATCATGATCAGTTTGTTTAGCAGATGCACTATATTGAACAGGAAAGGGTACCTCATTACATGACACCTGCTCAATTTCTGGTCTGATATCTGCATCCACATCATGTGTAACAAGAGTCACTGGACCGCTGGATGTGTCAAGCTTATCAATCTCTGAGCCTCTGTATTCAGTGCCAACTGATCCATCATCTGGTGCTTTACCCGACTCATCATTATATGTTGACTCTGACATTCTGCATTCAGCAACACCCGATTCTTCAACAGATACATTACCCAACTTATCACAACTATCTCTCAACTGCACCTGACACTCATTCACGTTTTCATTTTTATGTGTAACTTCCTCAATGTACTTCTCCACATTATCCATGAGTTGTATGAATGTCTCAATGAACACGCTAATTTCCATTCCAGTGTGTCTCTTGAAAGACATTTCAGTCATGTCTTGATCATAATCTGATGTAAATTCCCCACTGATGAATGACTGAAATTGGTTGTGGATCACTTGAAGTGCAGCACTAGAACTAACCTCTTGAACCTTCTCTTTATCAAGTTGTTGTTCCAATTGTTCTAAGTTCAATAGTACTGTTCCCGTTAATGTGGATAAGTCTTGACGGAAAAGGGCAATGCATGTTCGTTCCATTCCAATCGGTGTGAGTAACATAAGGTATGAGTGAAGTTGTTGATACGATTCAATGATACTTTCCTTTTGCATGGCATTCTGTAGTCCAAGCAGGTGGAATTCTTTTTCATTGGACTCAGAGCATGAAGAACTCAAGTCATCATTGATTGATTCCATCATCTGTATTCGATCAGAATAGCTAATATTCTCATGGTTGTCTACAGCATCATACAGTTTGAGTACTTCTGAAATCACTGGGTCAGTAGAGTAGGACATGATGTGGTAGAATGCACGGGATTTTACAAGTCTATGATTCAAACCGAGAAATAAAATCTTTCGCGGGATTTTACTAAAATCAAGACCAAACCGTTAAGCAATGACCAATGGAATGTGTTAAGATGACTGATGGATCGATACAATGAAAGACGATTGTGTGATAGGGCTTTAGATTGTTCGTAGGAAAAGCTGAAATGTTGATTGGTTGAGATTTGGATTGGTTGATGCACGTTTTTACGGAGAATTTTTGGGTCTAAAAACTTAAAACCTCAATAACTTCCTTTCGGAGGGGATTTGGGCCTCGAAAAATTCGTTTCACGACATCGTGGTGAAACCTCACAATATTCAGCCTGTTCCGGTCGTTTTGACAGGTATTTCGCTGAAAACGGAGTTACGGATCAAAAGTTATGGCCGTTTGAAGTTTTGACGTAAAAAGTCAACTTTGGTCAAACCTCTTCTTCGTAAAAATCAACCAAGTCGCTATAACACTTGAACCAAGTCGCTAAGCACCAAGTCGCTAAACAGCTAAGTCGCTAAGTAGTAATTCGCTAAGCCTCAAGTCGCTAGCAAAATTTTGGCAGCAATTCGCTACTCAAGTCGCTAAAGATTCAAGTCGCTAAAGAGCAACTCGCTACAGACCAAGTCGCTACCACCAAGTCGCTACCCGTAGTGGAGAGTCCACTACTTGTACTGTTAATCGCTAGGTCTAAGTCGCTAGCTCCAAAACTGTAACTCGCTACAAAATTGTGAAGCAAGTCGCTACGAAGAAAGAGATCCGTATATCAAGTCGCTAGCAAGAAAAACCACATAAACATCACTTTTCAATCCAAAAACAACCCAACCAAGATGATTCAAGCTTACCAAATGAAAACCTAAACACTTGTGATGATTCTAAACATAAAAGTACTAACAAATCAAAGCTTAAACACAAGAAATCAACCAAATGATGCACAAACCACTAAACTTTTTCAAACTCAAAAACCACCTAAAAACCACTAGAAATCCAAAGATGTGCACGATATGATCTAACCATGGCTCTTGATACCAATTGTAACATATTGGATTTCATAAACACATAACAAACAATAATATGGTCGAATTATTTAGAGGTTTTAGAGAGAGAAAGTGGGAGCCTTTCTAGAGAGAGAAAGTGAAAGAAAACATAGAAGGTTAGATTAAGATGAATGAAAGGTCCAACCCTCTACCTTGGGAGGTAGAGAGTATTTATAGTTACAAAATAACGACCTCCTATCGGCCTGTGGATCAGGTATACAGTGGGTAAAGACCCGTCCTTCCTCCACGGTGTTGCTCTAAACTAAATAGCTAACTAAATAATAGTAAATAACGTAATGTCTACGAGCTAAATTATGCTAGATTATATATGGGGTGACCGACACTTCACTATGGAATTTCTAATTCCTAACAGTTTCATCATCAGATTCCTAACATAAAATCGTAATTATATTAAAAAAAAATGAAGACTAAATATGTAAAAATAAAAGTGTTTAAAAAACATCATAAAACCATTAGCAAAGATATATTCATTAAATAAAAGTTAACATGAATTCATAACATTACCAATTTGTCTTGATTTTCAAATTGGTCTTGTATTTTATAGTTTTGAAGTGTTGGTAATATATCATCGGCATCATCATCCGACAAAACAATACGAACAACATTATTTTCCGCAAAAACAGTATCCTTTATACATCTTTTGCGTTTGTTGGAGAAAGAGACATCCTGAAAATTTATAAGTATAAGTTAATATCGTAATATAACTTTATTGATAATGTGTAATAGTTAATGTTTAAAACATACCACTTCATCATCCGATAAGATGATCATGCGTTGTTGGGTAAGTTTTGTTTGTTAAATTGGTTGGTGTTGTGATATTTCTTCCTTGTTTGTAACCTAAATAAATAAAATTACAATACGTTATCAACAACTAATCATAAAATTATATGCTAAGAATATATAATGCTTACCTTTGATGACTTGTAATGAACCATTGATTATTGAAGAATTGAGTTTTATGAGAAGAAAAAAAAATATGTTTTATGTTTATTGTGTTAGAGTTTACATAAGTTATGAAACGTTAGAGATTTTAGGAAAAGATATTGTTTTTAAAAATTTAAAGTGAAGATTGAATGATATAATTTTAAAAAAACGAAAGTTTGTTACCAATTTTAAGATACTGAAAATAGGAAATGATTTGAGCTTTTTTTTTTTTTTTTTTTTTTTTTAATTTAAGAAGGTTCAAACATAACATCTAAGAGATGAAGTTTTGTTTTTGAAAAATTTTCATCAATGTAAAACATGTTTCCAAGAATATTAGGATGGTATTGCATATGTAAATACCGAATTTGCTACGCCATACAATATTTAACTTTTGCTCAATATACTTTTCCTAAATGTCTAATTAAATGTTGTAAAACATCTAAAGAATCAATCAAATGGTAACTAAAAATCAACACCATTAAAATGCCAAAAAGTGGCAACATGCATTAACAAAAATCAATCTCCATGTTACTTATAAAAATACAATTGCTTTACAAGAAGCAAACATATTGTTCAAACAAATAATTCAAAATTAAAATTGTTCTTGCAAAATGCATAATGCCAAATAAAGAAACAAAATGATAGGAACCATGGAGTGGTTGGTATTGGATATAATCTTTGAGGTTCAATCTTCACTTTGAACCAAATATTGGGTAGTTCATGTGCCTTCTTCACCCTCGGGTTCATTCACGATATCTTCCGCATCAACAAACACACGCTTCTTCTTTTACCTACGCTCATGATTCCCCTGTGTCGTGAGTTGACCCGCAAATCAATGGCACGAACCTTCTTTGAACTGGAACTTGATCCACTCGTGATGCATCACTATGTCCAAAGAGGGTGATTGCGAATCCAACCTGTGACTTAAACATGCATCGTACATTGTTACCTTCTTTATAAAGAGTAGAAGGTGTGGCGAATTCACGAGTTTGCACTGATAAACAACATACATTAATAAAATGTATGCTCGGCACTAAAAAGTTGAATGTTTGTAATAATTGAATATGTTATATCATAATTTACCTCATCGTGACATCATCAATCACGCTTTTCATCTAAAAACTCTTTCTTAAAATGGTTGATAAATTCAACATTCTCGAAAAACCGTCACACTGGTATGTGTGATTGTTGTAGTTGACATTGTTTTCGAGATGTAAATCTTAAAGAGACATTTCTTGCTCTACTATCTTGTCCGACTCGCTGCGGCCAAGATTAAATGCGGATCCATGCCATGCTACTCCATCGGTTCCCATGCGGTATGTCCAGATAGATTGTAAAAGTTGTTGTTAAAAAAAACAACACGGGCGTATCCCGACTCATCAATCACCTTACAATGACCTTAAACCTTTTATTAGAAAATTACCAAAAACATAAGATTACATAAATTAAAAAGGCAATGGATAGTCTTTGTTAATGGTTGTTACCTAGATGCGTACTGAGCGGTATCCATGATCCTCATGAACAAAAGGTGTTTGCGATTCCTTCCTGCTTAACATGAACTCTTTTCTTACACTCTTTGCATGCGGTGTAGACTCAACCATGCTCTTTCAGGACCACATGTGTTATTGCCAAAACAATACAATGTGAATCCTCAGATTATAATCCAAAATTAGTATATTTAATAAATCGTAACCACGTTACATACAATTTCTTAATATTTAATAATCAAAATCGCGTAATATACCGGTCACACTCAACGAATCGATCCTACAATCTTTTTCACACTACCATGAAAAACTCTTATATGGTTTGAACCTTTAACACATGTGCGAAAACCTCAATCTTCAACCGATCATTTTAAACCCCACGCTTCGTTGAACCTTAAAATATATTACAAAAACCGAAAATAAAATTTGTGTACTAATAATAAAATATTCGATCGTTGAAGTAAAGGAGTTAATAAGCAGATAATAACCTTGTTTTGAATGAAACAATCTACGGTATATCACGATTGATATATATCTTTGAACCAAATAGAGCATTCATGAATAGCGGCGATACTCGGTATGTAAAATTTTAAGACATATAGTTAAAATGAATGAATAACGAAATGATCAATTACCTTTAAATTGATATATTTAATATTTTAAATGAAGAATAATGCACTTCTAGTCCCAATACTTCACTTTCCCAAGTCAAGTATAACTACCAAATGATCGATTCATTGCACGCTGACTTGAATATGGATCCCACATGCTCGCCCATTGGTCCCGTAGAAGTCAAGTTCAAACGATTGTCCCAGTAATTTATGTCAAATATAGGATAGTTAAATAAATACAAAAATAAATCAGTAACATCAAAATGTTAAAAAAATTAAATATCATTGCTAAATGTATTCTTACTCAAAGATCCTCAACGACAATCGTTTCACGAAACTTTTATCAAGCATCAGACATAACGAGAATACTCTCCTCAATACCAATTCAGGAACCAATGATATCTATTTACATAATTCATGAATAAAATTAGAAAAAATATTAGTATCATTTTTAATCCGGGAAAATAAAATTGATAATATTAGTAATGGATCAAGCATGGACCATGATCATCATTATCGTAATCAATCGTGATGTTTAGGATCATATAAATGACTATATGGTTCAAAATAAAAACCATATGTGTTGTTGTCAAAAGGTTCCGTGACGTGTGACAATTGTTGTCCCAGAGAAACTTATTTTGAAGCGATGTGGCAGCAAAGGAAGTTTCCACCATTCTCGGCTATACCAAAATTGGAAATGATGTTAACATTTTCCCTCTTCAATTTCGGCTCGAATTTGAACATAACCCTCTCTTGATATACACACGGATCCTAATGTACTCGAATTACAAATAAGATATGATTAATAAAAACATCAAAAGTATTATGAATCTATCATATACATAGAAAAGAGGATAGTGTACATACATTTCATGTCTTGCGTGAACCAAATCAAGGCTGTATGGATCGTGGCGACATTCATTTTGTGCGAATGCTAAATCGATATACATCTTCCTTACCTGGATATGTCATGGTTCATGGGATTAACATCTTTGATAGATGTTATTTTCCTATCCTCGCCATTACCGACATATAGTAAATACGTATGAGCGCATATTAATGAACCTATAATTCAAATGGTTTTACAAAAGAAACTACATATGCTTTAGAGACACCAAAACATATTAAAACAATGTTTAATATAATGAATGTTTAATATAATCAAATAAGCTGCACATAAACATAATACACATCATACAAAAATAAACATAATGCACATACATTCAAATAAAGAGAATACATAATAAACAGGAATAAGACAATTCAAATAAGGATTTAAAACCAAAACATCGTAAATAAGAATATCAAACAAATAAAATCATAACAAAACATCAATTAAGTCAAACATCTAAATGGAAAATAAACATAATGCAGATACATTCAAAAAAACATAATACATAATAAACAGGAGAAACACATATTCAAATAAGGATTTACAACCATAACATCATAACTAAAAACATCATGCCAATAAACATAATACGTGAAAAAGAGGCATTAAAAAGAATAGTAAGACATTAAAATGAAGATTTTGTGAAAACGTAGAGGGGGGGGGGTGAATACGTTTCCGTTTCAAACTTAAAACTTTTGTATCAAATATAGTATAAACCATTGCATTTGCTAATCTCGATGCGAGGATGCATTTAACGCATTACGGCATGTAAGGCCAACCCCTTAATATCACATAAGATTTCGCAAGATTAATGGTTCATTATAAATCAAGTTTCACCATTATTAGTCCGGTTGCTTTTTCTTGATCAAGCGTGTCATAATATGTAAAGTGTTAAATATAGTTTGTGACTATATGAAAGACTAAGTATGTATCACAAACATAGACATCAACCACATAGAAAATAAATAATATAATGCAAGAATAAAAGTAAAGCGATAAGTAAAAGGATAGACAAACCAACACGAGGATTTATAGTGGTTCGGCTACAAGGACACCTTCCTTGCCCTACTCCACTCCCCGAGTCACCTACTCGAGAGTTCGTAAACACTACACGACACCAACTCCTTATGGCAGAGAAGCCTTCACAACGTCGCCTACTCTTTTTTCGGTACTAGGCAAACCACCAGGTTCTTTTCAAAAATGAGAACCACACCTACCACAACGTCGCCTACCCTTTATCCGGTACTAGGCTAAGTACCGAGTTCCATTACAATGGAGGAACTACTACCCAACACTACACGACACCTAACCCCAAAGGAGATCTACTCCTTATAACAACATCAACAAGGATATCAATATCCTTTGACCCAATACTAATCTATCTTGTACATCGAATCACACCATATCGAATGTACACCTTAGGCACCTTTCACTAATGCCTTTAGCCATGACTTCTAAGCATCCTTCACTAGTGCTTTCAATACGGACGTTTGACACCTTTCACTAATGTCTTCGTCTTGACTCTTTTAGACATCTTTCACTTATGTCTATGACACATCTATGACACCCGTTATGTTTTGTGGCCCAACATAACAAACCTTGTGTTTTATGGCATAAACACATAAACCATCTAGTCTAGTCATAGATATACGACACATCTATGACACCCATTATGTTTTGTGGCCTAACATAACAAACCTTGTGTTTTATGGCACAAACACATAAACCATCTAGTCTAGTCATAGATACAAGAATATGATACTAGACAATATCCAAGACAATGTGTCTAATGGATATGAAATCCTAAACTAAACATCAAGAACACAAAGCATGATGTAGTTAGTCTTCTATGAATGAAGATGACAAGTTTCCCAAGCTTGTTGTAGAAGATCTTAATGTACTTGTATGCTTATGATGGGTAATCACTTCAGTAGGTAAGGATGCAAGATCTCTAAGCTTGCTTTGGAGGATCACTTCGGGAGTATGCTTACAACAAATGAAAGTTAGAAGCATTATGATCATATGTGATGAGGGTGGATTACATGTTTCCTAATGATCTAAATATGCTAGAGATGGTGGAGAGAAACTATGTGTGAAGGTGTTAAGAAATGGTAAGAAGTGGCTTGCTATTTATAGGCAAAAAGGCCAAAACCATGTTCTGCCCCAAGGATCCCTCCTGGAGGGATCCGGCCCTTGTAATTCCAAGGGATCCGTGGGACACTTGAGGGATCCGTGGACGCTCCTCTTTACCCATGGTTTATGAGTTAAAACTATGGGCTATGAGTCATGGATTTTGAGTTCCCACCAAGGTACAATGTATCTAGACATTGGGTATGGGTCTTAGGTCATGGGTTTTACCCAACACATTTACTTATGTTTATGTATTTTATAAAATGTAAGTAACCAAAATTACTTAAGTGTTGTATAAACTATTTAACTAAACATGTTTAACGGTTTGTTAGGGGTTTGATCATAACGCAACATAACAAACATGTACGAACCTGTGTTGTAGCATACAAGGACTTGAGTCGTCGAGAGGTGTTGAGAGTATGTTGAGATAAAATATAATTACAAGTAACTTATACATTTTACGTTATGTATTACAAGTTACATGTTTGTCATCAACAAAACAAATGAGAATGTATAGATTAAATATCGTAATATTTGCACTAACAGATTTAATGTATATTGCATGCAAATACAAATATGATTAGTAACAAATTATAAACAATGGAACAAAAAAAATGTATAACCTCCTGATCATCCAGAATTGCCAGAACCACCAAAACTCTTAGATCCGCCAAAACCTCCAGAGCCTCCAAAACCTTCAGTTTTTCGAAAACTGCTACTTGGCACGGTTGGAGTTTTCTGGTATCCCATGTTACCACTCTTTCTAAAACCCTTATTCATAACTGCTTTTTGGATATGTAAAATATATGTGGATTGATTGATGTGGTGTTAGATGATTTTGTAGATATTTTTAGTTACAAATTAGGGTTTTGAATGTGGCATTGAGAAATATGTAAAAAAAAATTCAAAATTAATTTCATCCGTGATTTCTGTGATATAGAGCATAATTTGAATTTGGAACATATTAGTTGAGATATGAAAAGTTGACTGAGATTCAAAATGGTTTCAAAAATTGTGAGAGAATCGAGGAGTGCATTGATTCGGTTTCACAGAATAGCTAAGATTTAGGGGAGGATTGGAATCGTTTCCTCCACGTCTTGTTATCAATTTTGTTTTTCAAAGTGTACCTACAAAAACCAATCTGCTCTAGTGGTAGGAGTGTTGGTAACATATTGCAACTGACCAGGGTTTGAATCTCCATACTGCCATAATATTTTTAACAAAAACCACACGACACAACAACTTAGGTGGCGTTGCATGTGCCAAGTGGCATTGAGGTGGCATTTATATGTGCCAAGTGGCATTGAGGTGGCATTTCCAACTCATTGTACATGCTTTCAAGCTTCAAGTAACTCGTACTTAGCCTCATATATATATATATATATATATATATATATATATATATTATATAATATATATATATTTACATATATATATATATATATATAATAATACATATATATATATTATATATAATATATATATATATAATATATATATATATATATATATATATATATATATATTATATATATTATATTATATATTATATATAGGGTAGGGTTAAAATGAAAAGTTTCTTATAATGAAAATAATGAGAAAGTATGTGGAGGTGACATGTGTCACATTTGCCACATCACCATGCCATGTCATGTGACATGTGTCACCCCCACCCCACCCACTAACCCACCCCGCAAAATAAAAATCCTGCCAAAAAAATTTTTGTTTGGGCAAAAATTTTTTTTTCCCGCCAAAATTTATTACTGCATCACAGTTATAAAAATACTGCATCACAATCATAATTGATGCAGTAACTTATAATCGTAATGCACTACAATCATGATTATGATGCAGTAACTTTATAACCGTAATGCAGTAACTTATAACCTTAATGCACTAATAAATTTTGGTGCATCTTTTTCATATGTTACTGCATCATAGTTAATAGTTAACTGCATCAACTATGATGCACTAAAATCAAGGTTATAACCTTAATGCACTAAAATCATGATTGTGATGCAGTAACTTTAAAACTGTGATGCAGTAATTTATAACTTTAATGCACTAAAATCATGATTGTGATGCAGTAACTTTATAACTGTGATGCAGTAAAAAAATTGAGCGGGAAATTTTTGGCGGGAAAAAAATAATTTTGCCCATTTTTTTTGCGGAATTTTTTTTTTTTTCGCAGGGGGGGGAGGGGGTAGGTGGGGGGCGGGTGGATGGGGGTGGGGTATGGTGATGTGGCAAAGGTGACACATGTCACCTCCACATGCTTTCTCATTCATTTTATTCTAAGAAATTTTCATAATAACCCAAACCTATATATATATATCTATACACACACACACACACACATATATATATATATTGTATTATATATATATATATATATGTATATATATATATATATATATATAATTATATATAATATAATATATATATATATAATATATATATATATATATATATATATATATATATATATATAGGGTGGCGTTATAGTGGTATACACTTTAAAGTAGACTATAATAGGAACTTGTACACTATTGGATTAGTTATTTTGGATGAGATTGCATTTATTTAAAAAAAATTAATTGATAATGGCAATATTGTAAATAAATGAAACATCATGGCAATTTTTATATGTTCCATTTGTCAGCATCTTTAAAGTTGGTCAACCCCAATATTAATTAAATTTCCAATATTTATTTATTTATGATACATTTTTTTTATACTTTATTTATTTATGACACATTAAATATATAGTGACACATTAATTTATAATAAATATACATTGACACATCAATTTTTGATAAAACCAAATTAATTTATCCTCGTTAATTTATCGTGATACAATAAGTTTTTCATAGTTTATTTATGACACATTAAATTTATAGTGACACAAAATTGTGATACATATTAGTGACTCATCAATTTTTTTGATACATATTTACATAAATATATTAATACATATATAGTGACAAACTAAAATTTTAATATATTTGTAGTAGCACTAACTGTTTTGAAACATTTATAGTGACACATTAAAAATTTAGTACATTTTTAATGACACATTACAAAATTTTAGTACATTTCTACAATATGTTATATAACACAAATTTTCGAGATACATATGTAGTGACACAATTTTATTTTAATATGTTTTGTAGTGACACCTATTATGACACACTAAAATTCTATTCTAGTACGTTTGTATTGTGACACATTTTTTTTATAGAAACTGTGACCAACATAAATCCGATAAGATCGAGAACGACGGTGGTCTCTAAAACAACTCATACACCAACCGAGACCGAGAGATTTTATAAATGATCTGTGTTCTTGAAAAAGATTAATAAACGAGTTGGGTTCACAAGCCAAACTTCGACTATCGGTACTGACCGTTTATCAATTGTACGTATCAATGGTCACATATATGAAAATAACTTGAACAGATCAAACAACGGACATTATTGAAACACTATACTGATATATTGAAAATAAACTGAACATGATCAAACACAATACTGATATATTGAAACACAAAAAAATCAAATCTAAGAATAAGAAGATTAAAAAACAGATCTACAAATAAGAAACCTTAATACATTAAAAAAATCAAAAACACAATCCGAAAATTCCAATCTGTAACATATTGACGTTGCAACTTAACTTTGTTTCAGTTGAAACTCATGCATTGAAAACTTCAACAACAACAAAATAAAATAAAAAGAAGCAAATACATCAAACAAAAAATAGATATTTGATCTAAACGAGAAACAAAAAAAAACAATGATGATCCATTTTTTTCAAAATCTTAACCAACAATATATCACTAACCATGAATGACTCAACTCACTGAAAATAATGATTCATTCATATTAAACAACGAATCGGTTTAATAGTCGGATCTGAAAAAGAAGATCGGTTTAATGGTCGGATTTGAAAAACGAAATCGACTTAATAGTCAGATCTGAAAAACAGGTATGAAGAGAAAACGTGTTACGGCTTAATAGTCGGATCTGAAAAATGAGAAGCTCAAGAACAGACAACTCGATTAACCAAAAACAACGAATCACATAGATTATGACCGGTTATTTGGTTGTTTGTTAGGAATAGAAAACGTGGCGTTATTGGATGTTTTGGTAGGATCTCACACAAATTTTATATGAAATTTGAGAGGGTTTCATTAAAAAAATAGATCTGAATCAAGAGTATTGGATGAGAGAGGAAATGAATGTATAGGTAGGTTTTGTTATGAGGGAGCCTGCATAAATGTGTACGTAAGTTTTCGAGAAATGAATGAAAGGTTAATTGCCAATAATGCCCTTATTATTTTATTTAAACTTTTGATTTAGTTTAATTCTTTAAATACACATGTCATTCTCTATTGGTACCATTGTCTCTCATTTTAAAGTGTTCACCACTGACACAACTATATATATATGCATATATATACATATATATGTATATGTATACATATATATGTGTATATATATATATATATATATATATATATATATATATATATATGTGTATATATATATATGTGTATATATACATATATGTATATATACTATGTATATATATGCGTATATTATATATATATACATAATCAGTATATACATATACATATGTATATATATATACATATATTATATATATATATATACATGTATATATATATATATGTATGTGCGTATATATATATATATATGTATATATATATGTATATGTGTGTGTATATATATATATATGTATATATATATATATATATATATATATATATATATGTATATATGTATATATATATATATATATATATATACATATATGTATATATATATATGTATATATATATATATATATATATATATATATATATATATATATATATATATATATATATATATATATACATATATATATATACATATATATATATATATATATATATATATATACATATATATATATATATATATATATATATATATATATATATATATATATATATATATATATATATATATATATATATATATATAGTATAGAGAGAGAAGGTGAGAGGATACGTGCGGATATTTTTTAATTCGTGCATTCTAGATCGATCTTGGCTTTTGGAAAAAGTCAAGATCTCAAGGCTAACTTCACTGCACCAATGATTCATATGAAACGATTTTTAATTTTTTTTCCTTTTGAGGGATCCTTACTCAGTGTTATCTTCTTTCATTTTTTTTATTTTCGCATTTTCTCGAAGCACTTTTGTGTTTTGATTATGATTCCTACGAAGTGATATTAACGATATTATGAAGTCCATCTTGTGATATAATGAAACTATGATATTATATAATGGTCATATTATAAAACCAATCGTGATATTAAGCTTTTTACATGTAAAAATGAACCATGATATTAAGAAACATATGATAGTTACTATGATATTAATAATTTTATTAAAAAGCATATGATAGTTACTGTGATATTAACAATTATATTAAAAAGAAAAAAAGTTCATGTGATAGTAAAAGGAACCGTGATATTAACATTTTTTTTATTAAAAAGGAACGGTGATATTAATAATATTAGTAAAAACAAAAAGGTAGTGTGATATCAAAAAAAGTTAGTGTGATATTAACAATTTGTATTTAAAAAGTTTATGTGATATTAAGATCGGATCTTGAATTTTGTAAAAAGTCAAATCGTAATTCTTAATATCACAATACCTTTAATCATGAAACGATTTTTTGAAATTTTTTTCAACGATTCTTAATAATTTATCATCCTCTTTATTTTTTTTTTAATTTTTTCAGATTTTCTTGATTTTTTTTAAAAGCTACTCTGATATTTTCGCACCATCCCTACTTAAAAGGTGAATTCCCACCAGATTTTCTTGATTTTTTATATATGTAGAGAGAGAGAGAGAGAAAGAGAGAGAGAAGGGATCTAGTATGAAGAAAAAAATAGAATGAGAAAAATAAGAAGATATTTTAGCCACATATTTCAAATTAGAATGTAATTTTTAACGGGAGATGCATCTATATTTGTAGGTGGATCTAAATGTGTGGTTGTTGTTTCTTTTTATTCTTCTCATTTTATTTTTTCTTCTTATTTGATCCTAGGTGCATCTATATTTGTAGGTATATCTAAATGTGTGGTAGTTATTTCTTCTTAGGTGCATCTATATTTGTAAGTGCATCTAAATGTGTGGTTGAAATTTTTAACGGGAGATGCATCATTTTATTAAGTATACTTTTGAAGATTTAACTAGTTGCTTCCGTTATTATACTATACTCATCTCATTAATTTGTATTTTAGAGAAATTCTAATGCGCCTTGCAAGTATACATAACGTTCTACCATTTTTGTTTAAGTTATTTTCGAAAATTAACACTTTGATAAATTTTCAAAAATGATCAAGTGGTCCAACAGAACTAGCTGTAAAACAATGATTATTTAGTAGTTTGGTTAAACTCAGTGGATTTAGGAAGTAGGGAGTAAGGTCTAGATAAATGTGGAAGTGAATCTTGACTCAATCGGACTCGATCCTATATAAAATGGCCATGAAGTTAGGTGGTCAGGCTGTTTGTGGTGTTTCTTGGCAGTTTTCGGGTAAGTTTACAAGGCCATAATTCATTCGTTATAAATCCATTTGACGAGTGGTTGGACGTTTTTGGAAACTAGACCATGTGGACTATCTAAGTCTTACTAATGTTATTTTCACAAAACAGACCCTAACTACGAGAAAAATGGGTTTAAACATGGTCACAAAGAAAGACTATTTTCGACACTTATAAAAATTTAAGAACAATTGAGCTAGTAGTTTTATTTATTTCGTCGTAACTTCATTAGGCCATAACTTCCTCGTTTTATCTCCGTTTCTTAAGTTTTATATATCCCCGGCTTCGTGCTCAAGTATACTAACATATGTTTAATGTCTTAGCGGGTCTAATTACCATTTAACATACAATTTACCTTGTGAAAAGTTCCTAACAACAAGTTTATTTCAGAAAATTTAGTTTTGTCTTCTATAACTTGAAACTAACGCATATTTTTCATTCTAAGTCGGTTTTAATCAGTTCAAGTGGCCATGTTTTCGTAATTGAGTATATTTTCTAAATTTCTATGCTAATCTTACTAGCAAAGCACTGATTTTTCTGTTTTGAGTCGAATAGGACAGCCTCTATTCTAAAAGTGTTAAAACGTGTTTCCTAGCTTCTATTACCAAAAATCCCCTCAACAACAACTTCCCATCTAATCCTAACTCTTCCACCTTTTTGTCAAAATTAATAATTAACTAGTGTGTTCATGAAAACATGTTTAAGACATAGTCATTAGTTATAAGTTTATTATGGTTAGAAAATATCACAAACATGTACAAGCTGATATACATATGTGTATGCAAACATGGAACTAAACTCTAGTAATGAAATTATCACCGAGTATAGTGTGTAAGGCTTACTAAAATGATGTATTAAACTTACTTGAATCTTATAGAAATTATGTGAAGATGAAAACACTAATGTACCCAAGTTATTCACCAAAATCCTTAGTACTTAAGCTTTAAACTCAATTGAATCCAGCAAAGTAACTTTTCCTTCCCTTGTTTTCCCTTATGACCGAAAGTTATAGTGAGTGAGTGAGTGATCGATCTTTGATTGCAAAATGTGAGAAGAATGAAAGTGTGGAAAACTAGAAGGGGGGTTGAATAGTTTTGCCGATTTTAAATTTAGTTACAAAAACTTTAGATTCGATCTTATTTGAATTCGTATGGATGGATAGAAAGTATAAAGCAATAAGTAAAGTAAATAATGAAAGCAAGTAAAGTAAAGGATAGAGAGTAGTGACACAAGTAATTTATAGTGGTTCGGCCACAAGGACACCTTTCTTGCCCTACTCCACCCCGAGTTCCCCACTCGAGAGTTCACACTATGTCAACAAGCTCCTTCAACACGCATGGAGAAGCCTCACAACGTCGCTTACACTTTATCCGGTACAAAGCTAAATAACGAGTCCTTAACACCGGCGGACCAAACGAACACAACTATAACACAACAACTATGTGAAATATGAAATACAATATCTTGCTCTGAAATATTATGCGGAGGAACAAATCAATCAAGGACCCCTACTTGGATGACTTGTAGTAACTCGTGATCTCGCCTTTGAGAAGGACCTATATGAGAATCACAACAAAAAAAGAAGAATTACTAGATAGATCAAGAGATCCGAGATTAGAAGAGAAGTATATATGAGAGTTTGTAAGAAGAGGGTGAGTAACATCGAAGAAATGGCTCACTATGTATAGGCAAACATCTCTCTCAGAGCTGGTTCCCACGGATCCTCACTTGGGATCCGTCTGCAATCAAGGGATCCGACAATCGGCTTGTACCATCTCGGGTTTTGGGTTGCAAACGGGTCATGGGTCATGGGTATGAGCCTTGGGTACCCAACAAGGTACAATTTATCTTGACATTGGTCATGGGTCTGGGTTATGGGTTATGGATTTGTTCCATTGGTATGGGTCTGGGTCTTGGATAATATCCATCCTATTAAACTATTACAACAAATGAATTAATAAAACATTTATGTAAATGACCAAATATATATATACTTTACAAAATAATATGTATTCTTATAATTTTACTTATGATAACTTTATATTTGTTATCAACAAAACACAAGAGATCGCTAAATATGAATAAACGTTTTACGGTTTATTTGTGTTAACAATCTCCCTTTTGTTGATGAAAAAAATATAATGTTATAATGAGTAATACTTAAGATTAGATGTATGTTTTGAAAGCATATGTAAATTTTACTTCTTCTCTCCCTTTTTGTCGAAACAAAAAGCGAACCTAATGAAGAAATAATTTGTGGAATAAAGATAAGTATGATCCATGAAACATTAGCTCCCCCTTGACAGTAGCTTCCCCTAGAATTGGGCGTCAAGTGAGAAAGTATAATACCTACAAAATAGATGTTAGTAGAAACATGTAATATGATCTTGTATGGGACGAGAAACAAGATGTAGAGCCAAGGTACATAAACAAAGCATTGTAATAAAATATTAAAGTGTAGTGGTATATAGGCCACATACGAAATGTAAAACTAAGAACAAGGTTTGTTCTCGAAAATGACTCAAAGAAAAAAAAAGATAAACTAGTGATATCATTCCTTCCATGCTTGCATATGGTTAGTTATGGAAGTTTTGGTGAGTGATGATGTTGATGCGATCAAGGATGTGGTTAAGTATGAAACGCATCTCGTCCCTTATTTCCATTGAAAGTTCCTTAGTGGATTGACAATGTTCGCAATGTAGGTGGTGAGGGTAGTTTTGGTGGATGGTTTTCGAGTAAGTTTGATTTGTGGAAGGCGGAATATGTGGTGGAAATGTTGGAAAATATGGATCAAAGTCCATGATGTTGGTGAGTGGTGGAAGATAAGAACCTAGATGTTCTTGTAAGATAACGGGAGCTAAAGGTGGTGAAGTTGCAAGATCTTTGTAAAGTGTGTTTAGAGATGTTGGTGGTGTTAAAAAGACTAGTTATTTTGGGTTTAAGTTTGAAGCTAGTTGGGTAGATTTGGATGATTGAAATGGTGTGGGTGATGGACTAGACACGGGTAGTGGAATTTTTTTCGGAGTCTTAAGGAGTTCCGATAGTGTGATTTGAGTGTTAGGTAGAGACTTGGTAGGTGAATGTGGTGATGAGCTTATTGGAGATGATGGAGGTGCTTGATGCGCGCGGGAGGCGCCTTCGGGGTGAAGGAAATTTCCTTTTCATCGAGCAAGTTTTTCAACCTCCTAGGTGAGAACCTAATCATTGTAGTGTAGTATTAGGTAAGCCTAGGGGATTGATATCATTATCTAGGAGAATAGGAATGCTAGTAAGAAATGTATGACGAGAAGGTGGGGGTTGAAGATGATTCTTTTTTCTTTCTTTTTTTTCTTTTTATGGGTCTTTTAGAAAGCTAAGGTAAATATCTCAGGGCAATTGATTGGGGGGTGGTACTTCTACAGATTACTTCTACTTATCTAATTATCTAATTATCTACTTACTACGGGTAGCTATGTCTATTTGATGTGTACTCGTATGATGATCAAAATTGTGTTTACCTAGATACTATTACTCCCTAGTTATCTTTTATTGGTCGGTTGAATTGTCACACTTATCTTAACGTTGTATTCCTAAGGTCGTAGGGTGTGCGTGCCCCTAGTTCTTTGAGGTTATCTCTCGTTTATGACATACGAAGTTCAAGCCTAAGCTATTTCATCCATAAGCCACAACATCATAAAGCATACTCAAGAATTAAATACAATGAATGATGCTAATTGCACTCCTAAGCCAATTTACAATTAAGATAAGAAACAACATAACAATAATCAATAACTAGGTTTCATAGATCTAAGCAAACACACAAAAAATTTAGCTAGACGTGGTAAACAAGCAAGCATACACACAATCAATCGAATTCGGATAGACATAATGTTACTTTGGATTAAAATACTTATCTCAATGTGTAAAATAATGTATGGGACCCTAAGATACCGTCCAATCGGGGACTACAAACGATTTAGGGTTTTTCTCAAAAGTCTACCTCCTAAATGCGAAAAATCAATTCTATATATATATTTACAATCACGACGGCTTCACCTTTTGCATGGACGCCGTCAATTCGCCGTCATTAGGGTTTCGTAGGCCAAGTCATCGATGGGACGACGCCACCTTAGAGTTGTGGACGCCGGTCTTGATTGGGACGTCGTCTTGATTCTAAATCTGGGCCCGTTCGAGGTTGAAAGCATGGTGGCGCCCAATATTAAGGCGTGGCGTCGTCGGGTTATGTGACCAAAATTTCCATCGAGCCATTGCGTGCATGTTTTGATCAAGTCATCATAGAGGGATGGCGTCTCCTTTGATTGAGACGCAGTCGGTGCATCGTTGATTAGCGTTTGTGGCTTCGATCCCGACTTTGCCATTTTCTTCATGTATTTGCTCCTTTTCATCCAAATATGCTTCATTCCAAAGATTTTGCTTCCAAGAGACCTAAAAATGAAAGGAACGAATTAAGCGATAACGGATATAAAAGTGGTCGATTTAGGGCTTAAATGACCCCCTAAAAGCGTACGTTTTAAATCCTTATCAAATATCCCTACACTTGGTATTTGCTTGTCATCAAGAAAATGTGCTTTTGGCCAATCAATTTATAAGTTAAGGGGCATGAAGCATTGGCTTAAAATAATTCATAACAAGTAAAAGCACCGCAATAGTCATAACAAGCACGAAAATTATACACTAGCACCTCACAAGGGGTGTTTGGATTCTCTCATCTCTCGGCTTTATATGAAATATAATAAATGGAAATGGAAGATAAACACTCATTACCTGGCATAGTACATAGATTACCATAAGCTTGAGACTAGATCAAACCTCCACCGCTTTGGCATAAGCACCTAGGAACAACTATCTAAGAGGTCTTTACAAGGGTTGTAATGTTAGGCTTATAGTAGGGAAACAAAGGGTTTTGTTGGATAGGAGATATTTAGTAATGGCAAGTCAAAAATCTTATGTTACAAGCATGAAAAGTGTTGCGTTGCTAAGCCAAGACTCGACTCACTAACTCTAGATAACTTGAAACAAAACAAACATAAATTTAAAGACATAAACATAAAGATAGATGTAGGATGGTAGCCCGTATGTTTTTCTTCATTATTATTTTTTTTACACTCTCTTTTTCTCTTTTTTCGATTTTTTTTTCATACATTTTTACTCTACCATCCTCTACGATAACATCAAAATATAAGAGATTTATAGGAGCATCCTACACTTGAGTTTTTATTTCTTTAACACTAATTGACCCGATTTGAAAAGATCAAAACACTTGGAGTATTTAACTACGTAGACAAAGGAAATTTAAATTTATCGTTCTTTCCCGTTACTCCATAAAATATTACTTTTACCCATGAGTCCCAATCATCCCAAAACTGTGTATAAAAGATATGACTTGACTTAGCAACCATGCAAGTAACTAGATATTTGAACTAAGGGTTTAGTAATGATAACAATAATGCACTAAAGATGAGTGCATAAAAGGTAGGCTAAGGCGATTTGGGTGAACATTTGGGGTGGATTGTAAACAATGCTCTTCATTGATATTCGAAAATCAAAAACAACGAGAACCGCGAAAAGGATAGGCTCGAGGGTTAACTAGGGTATCGTGTACTAAAGATGAGTACATTGCAAGGGTGTGGGGTAATTACTCAACCCATGGAAGAAGTAATTATAATACATGTGTTTCAAACAAGGGTTATCCTAATGCCTCTGTGGAAAACTAGAAGGGAGGGGGGGGGGGTTGAATAGTTTTACCGATTAGAACTTTGTTTTAAAATATTTAGATCGACTTATGTCAATCTATTTAGATGTGTATGTTGGACGTTGATAGATAGATATGTAAGTATGTAATGTAAAGGTAAAGAGTAAGAAACACAAAACCACGACACAAGTATTTATAGTGGTTCGGCTACAAGGACACATTCCTTGTCCTACTCCACTCCCCGAGTCACCTACTCGAGAGTTCGTAATCACCACTGACACAACTCCTTATGGCGGAGAAGCCTTCACAACGCCGCCACTCTTTTTCGGTACAAGGATAGACACCGGTTCTTCCACAAGGTAGATACACACCTATCACAACGCCGCCTACACTTTATCCGGGCAAGGCTAGATAACGAGTTCCATTACAAAGGAGGAACTACTACCCAACACTACGCCACACCTATCCCAAAGGAGACCCATTCTTATTACAACATCATCAAGGATATCAATATCTTTGATACACCCTATCTCTATTTGTACATCGATACACCATATCGATTGTACATTCTCGGCATCCTTCACTAATGCCTTTGACACGGACGTTCGGCACCTTTCACTAATGCCTTCGCCTTGACTCTTTGGCATCCTTCACTAATGCCTTTGACACGGACGTTAAGCACCTTTCACTAATGCCTTGCCTTGACCCTCTTGACATCCTCCACTAATGCCTTTGACACAACACTTCTAATGAGGAAGAAGAACTATAAACAAGAGAACCCCGAGTCTTGATGATGACAAAGCATGGCAACTCATGGACTTGAGCTTGCTCGATTCAAGAGGTGGTGATCTCGCTTTAAGAGGAACCTAGAGAATCACACAAAAACAAACACAAACTACATAGAAAGATCCTTTGGATCTGAGGTTAGAGAGTTTACAATACTAGGTGAAAGTAAGTGTAGGAGTGGCAACATAAAATGAACAAATGGCTCACTATTTATAGAAGAAAATAAGCTACTATTCCACGGATCCCACGGATCCCTTACTTGAGGGATCCGTCCAGTGTAAACTGGGGGAACCATGGGACGCTCCTCTTTGCCCATGGGTTTTGGGTCATGGGTCATGGGTCCTAGACTTTGGACCATGGGTATCCAAGTAGATACAATGTATCTAGAAGATGCAATGCATCTAGTCCGTGGGTCATGGGTTAAATCCATGGGTCATGGATAATACCCAATTATGACTTATGCATGATGTCATGCAATGGGTTATGGGTTATGCTCCATGGGTATGGGTCATGGACTTTGGGTTATACTCAACTACATTCAATGTATTTGGTCAATGGGTCAAATACTTAAACTTATACCCATTATATTGCCCATTATAATACATACTAATTATGTATATATCTACCCAATATGTAAACACTAGTTGTTATACATATGTATATCTAAATCATGAAAACACTATTACTTTTTTAGTGTTTTATGTGAAAACGTAAGTGTGTTAGTAAACTATTGGCTCAAACCATTTACGATTTTATTTGTTTCGTTAAAATAATTTACGTTTGTTATCGACAAAACATTGAAGATCGTCAAATATAAATGAACGTTTTTACGGCTTATTTGTATTAACAATCTCCCTTTTGTTGATGACAAAACATAAGATTATTTTAAGGAAAAACTAAATTCATAAAAGTTTGAATTGGAGTTTTACTCTCTTTTTCCTCTTTTGTCGAAACAAAAGAGCGTCGAAAAGAAACTAACACCTTGTTTTAAGAAAACATGTGAAAAGAAAAATATGAAAATAGAGTAAGTGAGGAGAAGAATTTCGACTTAGCTCCCCCTTGACGAGTCCATCCCTTTGTGAGGGCGTCAAGTAAGAAGAAATACTAAACTAGTACAATGCAGCTATGTTTGCAAATGATTTCATCTTTGTGACGAATATGCTCCCCCTTGATGATTGCAACTTTGCAAGGAGAACGTCATTGATTTTTGCAATGTTTTGATTTGACAAGAAACTCCCCCTAGCTAAGTGTGTCAAAGTCTTCATGTGTATATTGAAAATCTACAAAACAAAGGTTAGAAAACAAGTATACAATGCATAATTTCCTACAAATAAGACTCAAGTTAGTAGTAAACAAGTCTTATGTTGCACGGTTCCCACGGTTCCCTCTTTGGAGGGATCCGTCTAGGCAAAACTGAGGAATCCGTCTGTCTGAAAGTTTAAGACAGCAATGGTGATGTGAACAAATGATGTCAACATCAAAATGAGATATGTAATATGGCACCAAGCATATACTCAAGACAATATGGCATAAAAAATATGTAATTTCATTCAATAAAAATACGAGAAATGATCTACAAATCTCTAAAGCTAAGAGAATGATTTAAACATGTAATACATTTTTCTACTAATTCTAATAAGTGACAAAAAACTTAAGAAGCATCAATGTGCTTGAATCTAAGGATCGAGAGACTTGTTGATTTGGTCGGTCTGCTCAAGAAGATGATTAAACATGAAATGCAACTCATTTCGCACTTCTTGAACAAGTCCTTGGGTGATTTGACAATTAGAGCAATTATTGTCATGACTAGAACCGAAGGAGATTGGTTGTTTTGAGGAGGCTCCACAATTGATGATTGAGGTATATTGAGCAATGTAGGATGAGGTTCTACTAAGAATGAAGGTGATGATGCATGAGTTGGTGGTGGTAATGGAGAGTCCTCTATATGGTTAGATCTTTGGTGATTCCTTGTCTCTAAAGGTGGACTATTTGGTGATGTAGGTGGTTCCCTATTTAACGAGAAGGTTGGTGAATGGGAAGTCCTTGGTGGTGAGTGCTCTAATGAGTATATATTTGGATGGGAAAGAGGTTCGGTAAAGGAGTGTAGTCTAGGTTCTAGAAATGAAGGCTTATGTGTTTTACTAGAACTAGGTGCGTTTGGTTTAGAGCTTGATGAAGCCTTTTCTAACTCAAATGGTCTAATACTAATGCTTGTGGTTCTTTTGGCTATTGTTGAGGTGGGATTCTAACATTTGGACTTCTTATGGGTGATGACTCGGTGGATGATATCTCATGGACCATATGAGTATTCCTTTTGGATGAACCTTTGGTTGAAGAGTTCTTGCTAGATGCTTTAGTCATAGTGAAGTTGAGGGTGTAGTAGGAGTCTTCAACTACTGATTTTTAGGATTGTAGTAAGAATGGTGACTTAAGCTCTCAAGAGTTTTTGGTTTATAAAGGATGGATTTGAATTAATGAATTAAATTTATGACCACTAAGAAAATTTGGCATGCACCAAGGTTAACTATGGTGTTGTTCAGCTCTAGGGAATCATTAAATGGCAAGCAAAAGTGTTTAGATTACCAAAGATGGTTTAAATTTTGAAAGAAAAGCTGATTAGAAGCTTTCTGTAGACACGGATCCCATGGTTCCCTCTCACTAGGGATCCGTCTGGTTATAAACCAGGGATCCATCAGTCAGACAGAAAAGTGGTGAAGTGATTTTGCATAGTGTGTGCCTACATGCAAACTATTTGGAGTTGCGGTTATCTCGACCCCTAAAAAGAAATAGAAAATAAACTAGAAGTAGAAAAATATCCTATTAAGATAACCCGAAAACACATATTTAGTACATAAGTACGTAATTTAGTGTTATCAATGCCCTAATTCATTGTTGCTTAAATGAATGTACCAAAAACACATATTAGTTATGTGTCGCCTTTAGCATTCAAAAGACATGAGATGCAATGAAAACGGGTTTTACTTTGTATTAATAATGAAAAGCGATTTGTCCTAAACGCGAGAAATTGCTTTTGTGAAATTGATACTGGGAAGGTATCATCCTTTTAGGAAACATTTTGAAAAGAGGTTTTCTTTGAAAATGTATGTGTTTGAAAAAAAAATAAGAAAGCTATAAGTGGAAAACTTATCTTGGGTTTTAAAATTCCGTATTGTTTGTGAGTTGTGCATGAAATAGAGATCCTAGACTCGAAGAAGAAGGCTAGTGTTTACATACCTTGTAGAGTCAAATAAGTTACTGACGCTTGTTCCATTAGACCAAGACCAAGGCGAAGTAGGTTGAATTGTTCCCGCTTCAACGGTTTGGTGAAGACGTCGGCTATGTTGTCTTCGATGCTACCTTCTCAATAGAGATGTTCCCTTTTGAACATTGTCTCTTAAGAAGTGATGTCGAATCTCTATATGCTTTGTGCGAGAATGCAATACCGGATTCTTGCTTAAGTCGATGGCACCTTTGTTGTCACATAGGATGGCTATGTCGCTTAGATGAATGTCGAGTCGATCAACGCTTTTTCATCCATAGTGCTTGTTGGCATGCTTTGCCGTGAGACGCACTCGGCTTCGGTTGATGATATAGCTAGTGCCGTTTGTTTCTTAGAAAACCAAGACGTTAAACAACATCCCATGAAAGTACACACCCCACTTGTACTTTTTCTATCAACGTAATCACCGCATTGTCGAATCGCATATACAATTGTTTCTACTCCGTGCCCTTAGGATACCATAATCCTAATTGTGTTGTACCATTAATGTATCTAAATATCCTTTTACGGCTTCTAGGTGTGATGTTTTAGGGTCTTCTTGAAACCTAGCACATAAGCAAACACTAAACATGATATCCGCCTACTTGCCGTGGAGGTAGAGAAGACTACCTATCATGCCACGATATTTAGTATTATCTACGGATTCACCGTCTTCATCTTTTGTGAGTTTGGTGTCGGATGACATTGGTGTCCTAATTGGTTTCGACTCTTCTAGACCAATTTCTTTAACATCTCCTTTATGTATTTAGATTGATTAAAGAAGATACCATCTTCTACTTGTTTAATTTGTAGACCAAGAAAGAAACTAAGTTCTACCATCATACTCATCTCGAACTCGTCATGCATGATTTTAGAGAAATCATCACACATGTCTTGACAAGTGGATCCGAATATAATATCATCTACATATATTTGCACTATGATTATATGTGACTCTCTTTTCTTAGTAAAGTGTGTTGTCAACTAACCCCATGGTATAGTTGTGTTTAATTAAAATGACTTGAATCATCATACCAAGCTTTTGGAGCTTGTTTAAGACCGTAAAGGGCTTTCTTTAATTTATATACATGTTTGGGTTTTCAAAATCAATGAAGCTCTGAGGTTGAGCTACGATACTTCTTCATTAATGAAACCATTTAGAAAAGCGCTTTTGACATCCATTTGATAAAGCTTTAGATTATTAGCACAAGCATACGCAAGAAGTATTCTTATAGACTCTAATCTAGCCACAGGGGCATAGGTCTCATCAAAGTCTATTCCTTCTTGTTGGTTATACCCTTGGGCAACGAGTCTAGCCTTGTTCCTAGACACTACTCCATTTGCATCTAATTTGTTTTTATAAACCCATTTGGTTCCTATTATGGTTTGATTACTAGGTGGAGGGACAAGCGTCCAAACATCATTAGTAACGAGTTGATTTAGTTCTTCTTGCATTGCCATTACCCAACTCTCATCTTTTATGGCTTCTGTGTATTCCTAGGTTATATGGTTGAAACGAAACAAAACAAGCTACTTTGGTTTTGAACTTGAGACCTTAATGTTCGTTCATTTAGCTTTCCTATGACTTTATCTACGGGTGATCTTTGGAATCTTTAATGTTTATGATTTCATCATTTAAAGGTTATTCTTCTTCATTTATCTTTTTCTTTATTACTATAGCATCACTTTCTATGATCTCGTCATCGACAAGAGGTGGAGAGGGTTTGGGTGGACTTTCATCAAATTTTATATTTAATAACTTTTCTACCTTCATTGTTTCTTTGTTTAATATGACGTAAGCTTTGCTATTTGGCTAATAACCTAGAAAGATACCTTCGGTTGATTTAGGATCAAATTTTGTAAGGTAATCTTTAGTGTTAAGAATAAAAATTTGCTTCCAAAGACTCTAAAGTGATTTAACGAGGATTTTTGGCTCGGAGTAACTCATATGGAGTTTTACCTAAGATTGGTCTAATTAAGACTCGATTGAGTATGTACGTTGAAGTATCAACGCATTACACCAAAACTTTTGAGGTATGGATTGTTCATTAAGCATGGTTCACTCATTTCTTGTAGGGTTCTATTCTTTCTTTCTACTACCCCATTCGATTGTGGATGCGTGGAGCCGAGAAGTTGTGAGTAATACTATTAGCGCCACAAAAGGCTCCAAATTGCACTTCATTATCGAATTCTACCATGATCCGTCCTAATGGACACTATAGGACTTCCTAGTTGTCTTTGGATCTTTTGCTTAATATTTCAAAATAATTAAAGGTTTCCATTTTGTTCTTTAAAATTTTGTCCAAGTATACCTAGAGTAGTCATCCACTATGACCAAAGTGTAGTAGTTGCCTCCATAACTTTGGATAGCGGATGTACCAAATACATCCATATGTAGTAATTCTAGACACCTAGTTGTTGACACCATGTTTTTAGCTTTATGACTAGAATGAGCTTGTTTTCCTACATTACAAGCATCAAAAAATGATGTTCATATTTTAACCTAGGTAGATCTCTTACTAGATCTTTGGATGATAGCGATTGAAGAAGTCGCATGTTGGCGTGACTCAATCTTCGATGCCATAAGGTCAAGTATCATCCATAGAGGTAAGACATAGTTTTTCTTTAGGTTCATTACCGATTTTAATGACATAGACTCCATGTTTCCTAATTCCTCTTCCTATGGTTATGCCATTTTTAGTATCTTACTATCGGTTTCGATAAAAAGTACATTGCACTTTTTATCATATATTTGTCCTATACTTAAGAGGTTAAAGTTTAGGTTTTCTACGTGACACACATCGTTAATGGTTAGAGATTTGTTACAAATCGTACCTTTACCGATGATTTTACTTTTGCTATTTCCAAACACCACATTACCTCCATTTATGGATTCATATGTGAAGAATAGATCCCTATTGCCGGTCATGTACCTCGTGCACCCGCTATCCTTGACCTATTCATCGGGGTCTAGGTCGACCTTTAAGCACACCTAAAACAATAATAAACTAAAAAGTTTGGTCCCCATTTGTTCATGGGTCCATTAGTGTTAAACATTCCATTCATGTTATACATGTATGGATAATATGCATTCCATGGAGCAAAGTTTTGAAAAGGAAAACCGTTTTGCATATTTGGGTTCCATCCCATTTGATGGTTACTTCTTGGATAAACGTTATTAGGTCTCCTAAATGAATTAGGTTTTGAAAAGGATGGAGCTTTGTTTCTTGCAAAAGTAGGATTATATTTTGGAGGTGGTTGTCTAGTGGTGACGTGAGTTGGTTTCTTCCTATTAATGATAACAAAATCGGTTCTAGATGAAGAAGCTACGTTATTGCTCTTGTTTGCTACAAACAGATCCACGGATCCTCGGTCAGTACACTAGCCGGTTCCCTTATCGAGGATCCGCCACAACAATTTGGTTTTTCTAGTGCCTTAACAAATTTTGTTTCTTTGTTTTCACTAGTTGATGTATCAAGTTGTTGAATACCTAAACCTTTTGGTTGTTACCGGTTTAACACTATCTAATATCGATCTAAAGTGTTCGTGACTCATTCTAGCAATTTTAGAATCTAGATGATCAACTAGTGTTTGAAGTTGAACATAAAGTTCACATTCACCACTTGCTATTTTACCCTTTTCTAAACGTTTTAGTTTTGCTTTTAATTCTATGACTTCTTTATCTAACGTTGGTTTTGACTCTTTAAAAGCTTGTTTTTGTTAATTAGTTTTAAGCTAATATTGCATAGTTTGTCATATTCATTATGCAATGAGTCGTCATCAGTGATGAGCTACTATAGTATTCGTGACATACCTCGTCATTTGCCATGAGACAAATTTCTTCGTCCTCCTCGTCGCTCATTCCCCATGTGCCACTCACGAACGCTTTTGATCATCCCGTCAGACACTTACTAATAAAGTGGTTAGTGGTCACCACTTTTAAAGCAAGTGCGCTCATCTTTTGGCTTCTCGTCCTCTTTGCTTTTCCGAAGCCTTTCTTATCGTCATACCGTTGTTTGACGATCTTCCTTTCTTCTAAAGAACTTTTAAAGTCCCTTACCGCATAGCGCACTCTCGTTGTCACTACTCAAGAGAGTTCTCTTCATCGCTGAACCCTTTTGGCTTTAATGGCAAGAGATTTGTGTTTCTCTTTACCTTTGAGGCTTGAGTCTTTGGCAAGGACAAGCTCGTGAGACTTTAGGTTTCCTATGAGTTCATCAAGGGTGAGGATTGTCAAATCTTTTGACTCTTCGATCGCCGTCACCTTGGATCTCCACTTTGATGGAAGTGCCCTTAGATATCTCCTAACATGGTTACGGCTAGAAAAAGATTCATCAAGTGCTTGTAAAGATGTAATAATAGTATTAAAGTTAGCAAAAGAATGATCTATAGTTTCCTCATCCGATATTGAAAATTGTTCATATTGTTGAACAAATAAATCAATTTTATTATTGTTAACTTGTTGGTTGCCTTGATGAGTTACAACTAAAGAAGTCCAAATTTCTTTAGAGGTTTTAAGCATAGAAATTCTTTCAATTCCTTTTCGGTAAAGCATTATATAAAACCATTTTTGCTTCACTATTTTTAGAAAGCTTTTCTTCATTTCATCATTTAGTTTATCATGAGGTATGTTAACTAAATTCCCTTTATCGTCTTTTCGAGGTAGCCTCAAAGTCGCCTTCAACAATAATGTACCAAGATCAATATCTTTAGATTTCACATATGTTTCAATCTATTTTCCAATATATAAAACCATTAGTTTCAAGTAGTTGTGGTCGTTGCATAGATTGCCCTTCCTTATAATTTTCGTAACCCATAGTGATCGAAAAGTTTTAAAATACAATTTTACTTTAAAACTTTTATAAACTTAGCTCGATACCAATTATGAAAAACTAGAAGGGGTTGAATAGTTTTGCCGATTTTATGTTAGTTTCAAAAACTTTAGATTCGTTAATATGTGAGATCTTATGGATGTAGAGAAAGTATAGATTTAATGATAAAGCAAGTAAATAAAGTAAAGCGAAGGAAAGAAAAGACACAACCGATGTATAGTGATTC
>CM040238.1:192063720-192145951 GCA_022545495.1 Chrysanthemum lavandulifolium | reverse complement strand
GATGAACTTAACTCTTCTAAGTGATTGAAGATATTCGGAAAACAAATGTCATGACCGCAGAGAAACTCAAGGTTTTACTCATCAAGGCGTTTAGTGTTCTTATTCCAACTATGTGGGGAAGAGATGTTAGAAAGTTTCGAAGATAAAGAGGTACACAAGTACGACATATTCGGGAGATAAATGTGTAACATGAGGAGGTGTTATCGATTATTCTCTCGTTGGGAATGTGTGTGCCAGTTCTTGGGCTTTATACACATTCATCGAGACGAAAGATGTGAACATAGGGAGGTGTTCTTCATTACCCTCATGATGTGTATTCGGGAGAGTTCTTTGATATTGGTGTACTTGGGTTCTTGAGCTTCATACACGTTCATCGGGGAAGAAAATGTGAACATGGGAAGGTGTTCTTCATTCCCTCATGAAGTGTATTCGGGAGAGTTCTTGAGCATTATACTAAGAGGTGACTACATCAACTCAACTACTTGGGGAAGTGTTCTCTTGACACCTTTTGGAATGGATTGCGTCGGACTTGGTGGTTATGAAATTTGAGAAGATTATTTATGAGTGGGATGATACGTTGCTATTCTTGTTGATGATATAACCCCGAACGGAGAACCTCGATTATTGTTCTTAATTGGGCAGTGGGATTTATGATAATGGTGTGCTTCTCATGCACTGGCTAAGGAAAGCTTGAAATAGAGCTTGAATCGCTCATCTAAAGGTTTTTCGGTTTGGGGGAAGTCGCCAAAGTCTCACTTTCGGATGGTTCAATTTCTTTCTTGATTCAAGAGCCACAGAAGCTTTGGTGATGAATGTTTAAGAGTTGATGACTTCTATCTTCTCTGACGTCTTGCTTCGATATCCTTATCTCGGTACTCGTTTCATCATCTTCTTAAACTATATCATCTATTTTATCTTTGTATATATTTATCGAAAACCAAATAGAAAAATATAAAACCAACAAAAGAAAATAGAAAAATATAAAACCTTCAAAAATCCATAAAAATCGAGAAAATTTCATAAAATACCAAAAATATGTTTTCTCTTGATATGTCTTACGGCATCGATAACATCTACGGTCTTAGAAATGTCATTCAATAATGGCACGGGACTTTAGATGAAGTTCGAGCAGGAGGTGTAAATATTTCTTTCTAAACATGTCTCAAATTATGGCTTGCGTTATTTCGGGCGTAACCAGCTTAAACCATGGCTTGCTATTATTTGAGATAGCAACCCGTTCTTCAAGAAAGGAAAGTCTGCGCTAAACCATTTTTCAAAATTCGTGCACTTATCCTAAAACAAAACAAGGAAAGCATGTCATCAAAAGGATCTGTTTCCTACACAAATGTTTTCCGTCTAAAATTCTTGAGAAAAATATTTGTTGTGTTTTCAAAAATGGTGGAAAATGAGTTGCTTAAAATCAATCGATTCGAGTTTTATAAAATTTGAAAACTCAATCAATGACTTGACACTTTTAAAATCTTTTATAAAATGAGTTATTGATTGAGGGGAGAATGTTTTCAAATCTGTATCATCTAACGAGATTATCTTAATCATCCTCGTGCTTATCGTAAAATACAATTGCCTATGTTGAAGGACTAGGTTTCTAGGATGTGATTGTTAGGTTTAGATGATTAAAGTTTGATAAACACATTATTCCATATATTTGAATGATCCGATTGATATGTTGAATTGACTTTTATTAGTCGATTGTTGTTTGGGTGATGTCGACCACCATATATTTGTATGTGTGTTCACTAACGTGTGCGGTATATTGGTTTAAAAGAATGTTCTCGATCCGGATCCCACAATTGAAGATGATTGGATGCGAAAGGAAAGGATAACTATATCTTGGGTTGATAAATGAAGAAACATAGCTTAATTGGACTTCTATGGAGAGTTGGCATAAATGCAACGTAAGAGGTCTCACTGCATCAGCAGATGGTTTTCTTCTAAGTGATTGAAGAAACGGAGCTTAATTTGACCTCAGTTGGCATTCAAAATGCAACGTAAGAAGAAGTCTCACTGCATCTGCAGACGGTTTTTCTTCCAACCCTCAGCAACAACAACAAAAGCTTCTCAACCACTAATGTATCTTTGTGCAGGATACCATTTTTAAACAATTTTGAATAATTTGATTAAATTGTTTTGAAAATGGAAAATATTGTTTTGAAAATTAATTGGACTTAATTTTGAAAATCACCGGACTTCATTTTATCAAAACTTGATTCACTCAATTATCGACTACGGTCATGGATTGAGGGGGAGAGTGATTTAAAATAAAATATTTTCAAACGATATTTCTTCACAAAAGTTCCGCTTTGTACAATATAAGTGGTGATCTAAAGATTTAATGTTATGTCATGGTATGATTTTTTCTTTAGAATCAAGGTCTTTCAAAATGAAATTTTTTCTGTTCTTGTTTGATTGTGAAATTGTTTTATTTTACTAAAGATTTCTTAAAACTTTCATACGACACTAACAATCTTTAATGTCTTAAATTGGTCCTTATCTGTCATTTTTAAAAATTAAATCTTGCCACGTCTTTCCCAAACTCTTTAAATGATCTAAATCAATTGGGATCACAAATCTCAAAAGGTTTGAAAGTTTTGATCGGGGAGAAATCGTGATTTAAATCTCAAATATGTTTTAATGGAATTGGTTTTAGTCCTTCAAAGGCATACGCCTCCATGTGCCAAACGATTTCAAATATACAATGCACATGTTGAGGAGGAGCATTTATCCTAAAACAAGATGAGTATTTAAACAAGGCACATATTCTCCATGCTTTCTAAACCTTATTAAATCACTTGAGATCCAAAATCTCAAAGGGTTTGATATTTTGATCGGGAGAATTTGTGATTTAATAATGAAATTTGATAAAGGTGATCGTTTGATTTAATTGTGCCTGTGCTCGCTCATATGTGCTAAACGCTTTGAATCTTGAAGCACATATTGAGGGGAGCAAGTAAACTATCGAGTGCAAAGCTTTTAAAGTGATTTATAAAGTACCTTGATTGAGTTTTCAAATGGTTTCTTAATGGCTCTTGTGATTGTGGATGTGCTTCAAAGAACTCTTGCCTCTATGTGATAAAATGATTTTAAATATCCTATGCACATATTGAGGGAGAATTTTACCAAAGAAATTCAAATGGCTTTTCTAAGGAAATTGTGATCAAGAAATTATTTCAAAGAAATTATTTCAAAGAACTCTTGCCTCCATGTGCCAAACAATTTTAAATCATATGCACATGTTGAGAGGAGCATTTTCTAAATGATCAAAACTATTAAGGTACAAAATGCTTTGATCTCGTATCACAAGTACCTTGATTGTTTTCAAATGATTTTTCAATTGGTTTCATGGAAGAATGAACTGTACCAAAAGACCGACCATTTTACTTTATGTATGGAGTTATAAGGATGGTGAGGTTAGGTATTAGTTCCCACGATCCGCTTGAAGCTGGGGATCTTCGAGACAATCCACTAGATAGTGTAGAGTCCTTAGGAATGTTGAAAAAGGAGAAAATGAGAATATGGGAAGAGTGCGGATGAGATAGAGCTAGAACTGGAATAAACCCAACAAGGTTCTAGTAATGAAGTTGATTTCTCCCGAACCACCTTCTTTATTTCTCCGTCACGCTTATCAACCGCTTGAGCGGTCAACCGTAACAGATTATAAAAGGCGACGGCCGGGAGAAAAATGTAAGTTTACCAAGGATTAAAATATCCTTGGATCGTTTATGTCTGGTGAGTGTGATATTACGGTATAGTGACTTGTGAATTGTTGAAAATAATATTAGTATAGGAAAATAGGAATCGATTGACTAACACTAGGAATGTGAATAGTAATAGCTTTGTCACACTACGTTGTTAAAAACGCATAATCGAAACCTAAAATCTAAAAGATATACAAGCGTCGTTTAACATAAATTAAACATAAGCGTGTAAAAACAAAGCGATTATAACTATAGTAGGGATTTGCATGTCTTAGCGACTTAAATGCAAATTAAAGAAAATAAAAGTTAAAATCTATTAAATAAACGCTATCACTATTTTTACAAATCGATGAACGTTTATTTTATAAAATAAAATAACTTAAATAAACTATCTTAACTAAAACGTAAACTAAAATTACCTAGAAACGTTGTTTAAAACTAAAACGAGCGTTATTTACGAAAATGGCGCTGGAGCGCAAGATAAAACGTAAATTTTATGAAATAAAAGGCCTACGAATGTAAAACTAATTTTCTTTCTTACTATTTGATAAAAGAAAATTTTAGAAAAAAGATTTATATTTTTCTGATTATTATTTTATTTATTATGATTTAAATACTATAAAACACTAATTAATTGATTAAAAATATTAAAACTAATTAGAAAAATCTCAACTTTTTACATAAAATACTTTATACTATTACATATTTATGAAAATTAGAAAACTGGAAAAAGCAACTACGAATAAGCTAGAAATAAGCTAAAACACCTAATAAGCTAAAAGGGCAATACGTATATAAGAGGATTATGTGTGCAAGAGATGATGAAAAAAGTCCCAAGGCAAACGGCATCCGGTACACACTATCACTCTCACAAGGGGAGGTCTCGGGTTCGAGCACTACCCCTTTTGCACTTTATTTTTATTTTTGATTTTCTTTTACAAAACTACTTATTAAGCTAAAATATGGAGTTTTAACAAAAACAATTTTTCAAAACTTGGAAATAAGCTCATGGGAGCTTATTTCCATGACAGATGGCTTTATAGCCTTAAATTTCCACATAGAAGCTAGGACTAGTTGTTAAAGCTATTTTGGGTTTCTGCTTTTATAAAGCGAATATAAGCGGATATTATACATATTAGATGAAAATAGAACTATACAAACAAAGATATAAGCAATTAATGAGCTTATGAATCATTCGATTGAGCTTATGGGCTCACAGTGGACTCATAAGCTCAAAATAAACTTGAAAAAGCTATCAAAGGCAAACCAAAGGCAAAATTATATTTGTACAAGTATAATAGTCATATATATATACAAGCATGTGAACGAGAATCACTAATAAGCTCTAATAAGCTCATAAGCTCTTCTCGCTTTCATCTGATCCAAACACCCTTGCATCCATTTGGTTTGGCAATTTAAGCTTGTCAAAAGGTCAAAATAAAATTGAAAGCGCAAGATGGTCTAGTGGGCTTTAAAGCTCAAGCTCACCTAGTGAAGTCCACTGAGAGCTTGTGAGGAGCTTATGAGTATCACTTGAATATCTTGATTTCTCAATGTACCGGTGAAATGGGACACATTAAAAGCTACTTGCGACCACGGTTAATAAGTCGCAAGGTGAGATTTAAACACATGATCATCAAGTGGGTGGCTTGGCTTCCTAGAAAGCCAGCCACAAAGACTAGTGATCACTAAGGAGCTTGGTGTGAGCTTGTGGAAATGGTTCAAGTTCATGGTTTGAGCTGAGGAATGGGCAATCACAAGCTCACAAGACTTATCAAATAAGCTCTAATAAGCTCAACTCATTTGAGGCATTGAGATGGGTACCTTGGCTTTGTGAAAGCCAAGGTTCACATCTCAAGCTCACCGAGGAGCTTATAAGAAGCTTAGGTAACAAGACCCACTCAGCTGTTTGCTTGGTTGAGTGGTCAAATGGGACAAAAGGATGGTGAGATTAAGCTACCTAAATAAGTCGGAAATGTAAAAGCAGATATGAACATAATAAAAAGGCCACAAGGCTACACAAAGAAGTAAAATTCACAAGCTATAGTCAAGTCATGAAGCTTCGCAAGCTCATGAACTTGACCATAAACAATGGTGCGAGGGCAAAATAGTTAAGAAAATTTGACTTTATATTACACTAAAGATTTGACTAAAATGAACTTAGGATCGAATCTATGGACTTAACATGATTTAATAAGCTATTGTAAGATTATATATAGTTAGACTAACAACTTTTAAACTAGTATTATGAATCTAGCAATCTAAATCTATGATGATGTCTGTAAGAACAAATTAAAAGGAGAATTGACTTTTACAAAATAAGAACTGAATATTATGGTGAGATGAACTATAAGGGACTAAAGAAACTTGAAACAAGTATAAAGAACAAAAGACATACACTGGACTGCTATTATATCAGCAATTCCAAACAACCCTTAAATGGAATTAAATTAAGCTTTTCATTACATAGCACCGAGTAAACCAATTTTATCAAATCCATGAGCTTTCATCATTAAATTAGGACCTTTAAAGCTTAAACAAGTAGTCACACAGTTTAAACCATGATTATCAAAAATCAAGCATATGAGACAGTTAAAATGGAAAATTAAGCATAACCAAATTCCAAAACATAACAAACTTATTTTAAGCTATAATATCATGAACAATCCACATTTAAACAGTAAACATGAAAATCAAAACATGAAAAGTAATGGAGCAAGAAACTTGTAAAATTGTAAAATGGCTTACAAATGAAAATAGGATGAGACCCGAACAAATGGACAAGGTTACACCTATCGACACCAATAAGCTCCTAATACCCATAGCATTCCAAATTCAACCACGCTTCATCATCTTCTTCATTTTCCCAAGATTTTGATTATTTTTCCATTTTCTCTATTTTTGGTATTTTCTAGTTTAAAAGTCTAAGCTTGTTTAAATGTCTCTAAAAGCTTAAAAGCCTTGTCGGGAGCTTATATGGCTTAAGGAGTCCATAAAACAACTTCTTACCATGAAATTAAAAGATTTGAAAATTAAAGGAAATAAAGCAAAACTTGAAACTGAATTTAAAATGGAAATTAAACTGAAATTAAACTTTCATTACACTAATTTAAGAAACATTACAACATTTAAAAGCTTAAAAGACATTTTTAAATAGGAAAGCAATAAAAACTATTACTACGTGACTAAGGCTTGAGGCCAAAGTGATATTCCCAGCTTTCTTCTCTTCTTTTTATACACCTTCTGAGTTCCCACTAGTACTCGAGCATATCCCACTTCAATCTTGACCCTTGAATTGTCCAATTTGATCTCCGCCGTTTAAAACACTTTTGGCGCCAAAGTCCTGTTGATAGCTTGAGGTGGTTTGGATGCAATTAATGCATCTTGTATGCTTGTAGAGGTGGAGGGAACAAGTTGAGAAGCTTTTTGAGCCTGGGGGTCAAGTAGATTGAGTTGCAGCAGAAAAACAGGGGATAGGGTGAAAAGGTTGCTTGTGAGATGGTGGGGAAGCATTTAATGAGGTGTGGGATAGGTTTGTGAGGTGGAAAGGAGTAGTATGTGAGCTGGGGAGACAGGTGGAGGTTGAAAAACCAGGTGGTTTTGGGATTACAGTGTTGGGGGAGAAGATGCTCTGATACCCTGGTTTTGGCGGGTATTGACTATTTGACCGGTTGGGGTATTGGGCCAAGGCCGGGTTTGATGGATTGGATTGGATATTAATAATAGAAAGGGTTTGTTTGGTTTGTAATATTTAATAAGCCCAAGGACCTCTTTTGTAAATCTGCCAATCTTGAGGGACCAATTATGTGAACATTCCAAACTTCCTTTGAAGGGCCAAACCTGCCATTTATATAAACACAAGGACCAATATTGTTAATTAAAACATTTTAATGCTTAAAAGGACCATTTGTGTAAATTTTGGATTCTTGAGGGACTGAAGGTGTAAATTCCCAAAAGTTATCAAAAGTGTTCCAATTTGTAAGTTAATGCATAGTACAAGGGTAATTTGTGAATTTTCCAAGTTTTGAATACCAGGGGACTATTTTGCCAATTTTGTAACTCGAGGGGTAAAATTGCCATTTTGTGAAAACTTTTATCCGAGGATGTTTTGTGAATATTTTGATTTCCAAGGACTTAAGTTGACTTTTCTATCATTTAAAGCATTTAGGGACTAGTTTTGCCAATTTGTGTAACTCGAGGACCGAAACGACAATTGTTGTGAAATTTATCATTTTCACTTGTTTTCAATCTTTGTACCGAATCACATAAAAACACATTTTGATGAATTTATAACATTTTGTGAGTTATTTGTGTGTTTTGGTTGTTTTGTGGGTTTAAATTATATAAAAGATATGTGTAAAACGGCACATATCAAATCCCCATTACTAAACTATTGCTAGTCCCTAGCAATCTTTTATGAAAACTTTAATGGATTTGAAAACTCTTTACCAAAAGCCATTACTTGGAGTAGCCAAATGTTTTAGTTCAAGTAAGAACTTTGGTACAATGATAACCAAATGATTTTGAGCAAATCATAAGTCAGAACGGATTTGATTTGTCTTTACCGGCCCGCCCTTACGGACTAGCCAACTCTTAGATAAATTATAAATATTATCTTTGGTGAGTCAATTACCAATTATGGTTTTCCATTGCCTTTACCACAAGCCATAACCTTGCGGGCTAGCCAACTCTTTACTTTTTAGGATATGGTGAAATGAACACCATACAATTTTAGGCAAATTCAAGCCATAAGCGGTTTGAGATATCTTTACCAAGAGTCGTTTGCTCTGGATTAGCCAATCCTTATGTGGGTTAGACATGGTGGATGATTACCATTTGTCGTGTTTAGTACATAGTACTTCCACTAAAATAAAAATTTTAAAATTTGGCCATTTTGGGGAAAAAGGGACTAAAGGGTACATTTATGATCAAATTCGCGAATTTCCCCCAGCATTAGAAATGAATATTGTCCTCAATATTCAAAACTAAGTGGGTAAACACTAACAATTATTTTATTTTTTCGTATTTACAATTTTCAAAGTTTTTATATATATAACGGTGGGTTATTACCCCACACTAGGTGATAGAAAGGGAAAAGGCGAAATATGGGTGAAAACCCATATTGTGTGGCTTGTTTTGATAACAAGTCACTAGCTTGACTTGACCCGAATTAATTTGTTCATGGGGAAGCCGAGTGGGATTGCCACTCAAAGAATGGGTGAGAAATTGGAGTGGGATTGCCACTCGAATTATGAATAATCATCACTAAGATGAGTCTAAGAATCTTAGAAAGAAACTCGAGAAAAGCGAGAAGAATCTTTTGATTTTGATTTTATAAAAGAAGTGGAAAATATTTTGTATTTTTAAGGTTTATATATATATGTACAAAAGAAATTCCTAACAACCGCCCTCGAAAGGGAATGGTCCGACGAGCTCGAATCAGAAATGACCAACAACCAAATGTTGTAATCGAGGACTTATCAAAGCTGGGCAAGTTGTGCAAAGGAAAAAATGTTTTGTATTTTTAACTTTTATATATATACACAAAGAAATGGCTAAAAGGAAACCTAAATGAGATTTTTAATACATGATCTTGATTTAAACCTAATCTATCACATTCCGTGAATTATACTAAGCACAATAAATCCTTTTTAGTGTAAACATGGTGTTTAGCCAAAATTTAGACCTAGGAATATCAAGATTAGGAAAATTGATGATCAAATGCAAATCAAAGCACGATAAATTTCAACCATAAAATCAAGGATAGGTATTTCAACAAAATACAAAATACAAGTCATAATCACAGCAAAGACCTCCCGGCGTGGCGCCAAATTTGATTTCTCCCGAACCACCTTCTTTTATTTCTCCGTCACGCTTATCAACCGCTTGCGAACGGTCAACCGTAACAGATTATAAAGGCGGCGACACCGGGAGAAAATACAAGTTTACCAAGGATTAAAATATCCTTGGATCGTTTATGTCCCGGTGAGGCGTGATATTCGGTATAGTGACTTGTGAATTGTTGAAAATAATATTAGTATAGGAAAAACAGAATCGATTGACTAACACTAGGAATGTGAATAGTAATAGCTTTGTCACGACTCGTTGTTAAAAACGTACAATCGAAACCTAAAATCTAAAAGATATACAAGCGTCGTTTAACATAAATTAAACATAAGCGTAAAAAACAAACGATTATAACTATAGTAGGGTTTGCATGTCTTAGCGACTTAAATGCAAATTAAAGAAAATAAAAGTTAAAATCTATTAAATAAACGCTATCACTATTTTTACAAATCGATGAGCGTTTATTTTATAAAATAAAATAACTTAAATAAACTATCTTAACTAAAGCGTAAACTAAAATTACCTAGAAACGTTGTTTAAAACTAAAGCAGCGTTATTTACGAAAATGGCGTGGGCGCAAGATAAAGCGTAAATTTTATGAAATAAAAGGCCTCACGAATGTAAAACTAATTTTCTTTCTTACTATTTGATAAAAGAAAATTTTAGAAAAAGATTTATATTTTTCGATTATTATTTTATTTATTATGATTTAAATACTATAAAACACTAATTAATTGATTAAAAATATTAAAACTAATTAGAAAAATCTCAACTTTTTACATAAAATACTTTATACTATTACATATTTATGAAAATTAGAAAACTGGAAAAAGCAACTACGAATAAGCTAGAAATAAGCTAAAACACCTAATAAGCTAAAAAGGGCAATACGTATATAAGAGGATTATGTGTGCAAGAGATGACAGAAAAAGTCCCAAGGGCAAACGGCATCCAGGTACACACTATCACTCTCACAAAGGGGGAGGTCTCGGGTTGAGCCCGCCTACCCCTTTTGCACTTTATTTTATTTTGATTTTCTTTTACAAAACTACTTATTAAGCTAAAATATGGAGTTTTAACAAAACAATTTTTCAAAACTTGGAAATAAGCTCGGGGAGCTTATTTCCATGATGATGGCTTTATAGCCTTAAATTTCCACATAGAAGCTAGGACTAGTTGTTAAAGCTATTTTTGGGTTTTCGCTTTTATAAAACTGAATATAAATGATATTATACATATTAGATGAAAATAGAACTATACAAACAAAGATATAAGCAATTAATGAGCTTATGAATCATTCGTTGAGCTTATGGGCTCACAAGGACTCATAAGCTCAAAATAAACTTGAAAAAGCTATCTGATGCAAACCAAAGGCAAAATTATATTTGTACAAGTATAATAGTCATATATATATACAAGCATGTGAACTGAGAATCACTAATAAGCTCTAATAAGCTCATAAGCTCTTCTCAGTTTCATACAGATCCAAACACCCTTGCATCCATTTGGTTTGGCAATTTAAGCTTGTCAAAAAGGTCAAAATAAAATTGAAAACTGCAAGATGGTCTAGTGGGCTTTTCAAAAAGCTCAAGCTCACCTAGTGAAGTCCACTAGAGAGCTTGTGAGGAGCTTATGAAGTATCACTGAATATACTGATTTCTCAATGTACCAGTGAAATGGGACACATTAAAGCTACTTGCACCCGGTTAATAAGTCGCAAGGTGAGATTTAAGCACATGATCATCAATTTGGGTGGCTTGGCTTCCTAGAAAGCCAAGCCACAAAGACCAGTGATCACTAAGGAGCTTAAAGTGAGCTTGTGGAAATGGTTCAAGTTCATGGTTTGAACTGTAGGAATGGGCAATCACAAGCTCACAAGACTTATCAAATAAGCTCTAATAAGCTCAACTCATTTTGAGGCATTGAGATGGGTACCTTGGCTTTGTGAAAAGCCAAGGTTCACATACTCAAGCTCACTGAGGAGCTTATAAGAAGCTTAGGTAACAAGACCCACTCAACTGTTTGCTTCAGTTGAGTGGTCAAAATGGGACAAAAAGGATGGTGAGATTAAGCTACCTAAATAAGCTGGAAATGTAAAAACAGATATGAACATAATAAAAAGGCCACAAAGGCTACACAAAGAAGTAAAATTCACAAGCTATAGTCAAGTCATGAAGCTTCTGCAAGCTCATGAACTTGACCATAAACCTATGGTGCAGGCAAAATAGTTAAGAAAATTTGACTTTATATTACACTAAAGATTTGACTAAAATGAACTTAGGATCGAATCTATGGACTTAACATGATTTAATAAGCTATTGTAAGATTATATATAGTTAGACTAACAACTTTTAAACTAGTATTATGAATCTAGCAATCTAAATCTATGATGATGTCTCAGAAGAACAAATTAAAAGGAGAATTGACTTTTTACAAAATAAGAACTGAATATTATGACTGAGATGAACTATAAGGGACTAAAGAAACTTGAAACAAGTATAAAGAACAAAAGACATACACTGGACTGCTATTATATCAGCAATTCCAAACAACCCTTAAATGGAATTAAATTAAGCTTTTCATTACATAGCACTGAGTAAACCAATTTTATCAAATCCACAGGCTTTCATCTGTTAAATTAGGACCTTTAAAGCTTAAACAAGTAGTCACACAGGTTTAAACCATGATTATCAAAAATCAAGCATATGAGACAGTTAAAATGGAAAATTAAGCATAACCAAATTCCAAAACATAACAAACTTATTTTAAGCTATAATATCATGAACAATCCACATTTAAACAGTAAACATGAAAATCAAAACATGAAAAGTAATGGAACAAGAAACTTGTAAAATTGTAAAATGGCTTACAAATGAAAATAGGACTGAGACCCAGAACAAATGGACAAGGTTACACCTATCAGCTTACCAATAAGCTCCTAATACCCATAGCATTCCAAATTCAACCCTGCTTCATCATCTTCTTCATTTTCCCAAGATTTTTGATTATTTTTCCATTTTCTCTATTTTTTGGTATTTTCTAGTTTAAAAAGTCTAAGCTTGTTTAAATGTCTCTAAAAGCTTAAAAGCCTTGTCAGGAGCTTATATGGCTTAAGGAGTCCATAAAACAACTTCTTACCATGAAATTAAAAGATTTGAAAATTAAAGGAAATAAAGCAAAACTTGGCCGAATTTAAAATGGAAATTAAACTGAAATTAAACTTTCATTACACTAATTTAAGAAACATTACAACATTTAAAAGCTTAAAAGACATTTTTAAATAGGAAAGCAATAAAAACTATTACTACGTGACTAAGGCTTGAGGCCAAAGTGATATTCCCAGCTTTCTTCTCTTCTTTTTATACACCTTCTGAGTTCCCACTAGTACTCTGAGCATATCCCACTTCAATCTTGACCCTTGAATTGTCCAATTTGATCTCCGCCGTTTAAAACACTTTTGGCGCCAAAGTCCTATTTGATAGCTTGAGGTGGTTTGGATGCAATTAATGCATCTTGTATGCTTGTAGAGGTGGAGGAACAAGTTGAGAAGCTTTTGAGCACAGGGGTCAAGTAGATTGAGTTGCAGCAGAAAAACAGGGGATAGGGTGAAAAGGTTGCTTGTGAGATGGTGGGGAAGCATTTAATGAGGTGTGGGATAGGTTTGTGAGGTGGAAAGGAGTAGTATGTGAGCTGGGGAGACAGGTGGAGGTTGAAAAACCAGGTGGTTTTGGGATTACAGTGTTGGGGGAGAAGATGCTACAGTACCCCTGGTTTTGGCGGGGTATTGACTATTTGACCGGGTTGGGGTATTGGGCCAAGGCTGGGTTTGGACTGGATTTGGATTGGATATTAATAATAGAAAGGGTTTGTTTGGTTTGTAATATTTAATAAGCCCAAGGACCTCTTTTGTAAATCTGCCAATCTTGAGGGACCAATTATGTGAACATTCCAAACTTCCTTTGAAGGGCCAAACCTGCCATTTATATAAACACAAGGACCAATATTGTTAATTAAAACATTTTAATGCTTAAAAGGACCATTTGTGTAAATTTTGGATTCTTGAGGGACTGAAGGTGTAAATTCCCAAAAGTTATCAAAAGTGTTCCAATTTGTAAGTTAATGCATAGTACAAGGGTAATTTGTGAATTTTCCAAGTTTTGAATACCCAGGGACTATTTTTGCCAATTTTGTAACTTGAGGGGTAAAAATTGCCATTTTGTGAAAACTTTTATCCAGGGATGTTTTGTGAATATTTTTGATTTCCCAAGGACTTAAGTTGACTTTTCTATCATTTAAAGCATTTAGGGACTAGTTTTGCCAATTTGTGTAACTCCAGGGACTGAAAACGACAATTGTTGTGAAATTTATCATTTTTCACTTGTTTTTCAATCTTTTGTACCTGAATCACATAAAAACACATTTTGATGAATTTATAACATTTTGTGAGTTATGTGTGTTTTTGGTTGTTTTGTGGGTTTAAATTATATAAAAGATATGTAAAAACGGCACATATCGAAGTCTCGATAGCAGATCGAAGGGGTTGAAGAATGAAAAGAAATGAATATGAAAAGGGTGAAAAGAAATAGCCTCCAATAATTCAACGTTAGGGCAGAACCGGGTTCAATACATATACTCTGGTGTTTACTAAGGTAATCTGGTATTGAAGACAAGGCGTCATGGACCCGATGGACGATTGAACTAAATTTCCCAAGCTACTCAAGTTCCTCTTAAAAGGGCTTGTTTCATTCTCACGGGAACCGACATAATCTATCGACTTTCTCTTAGAGATTGTTGATATTGAAGAAGGAGACCCTCTCCTAGTCTCCGCAGGGGAACCAAATATGCACAATTGAGTCTAGAGCCAAGAGATCATCCACAATATCTCATTAGGACACTAAATTATTGAAGACTTCTGCTTTTCACACAATGTGGAAAGTAAGAATATATTAAGAGTCCCACGCATTATCCTTGTGGTATTGCCGAAACATCCGAGTGATATGTGAAAATATTCACAATGAAGATGGAAATCCTTCAGAGCCAACATCAAACAAGCTCTTGGTGGGTGACATGTGAAATCTTGCAAAGATCAAGCTTGTGACAACCGGATAGAAACGATGGGGCGATTCATTATTGAATCAACCTTGGTCCAGAATGGAATTGATGAATACTTTTGGAAAACCGTTCGATGTGCAAACCTTCTTTTCTTTAGCACGTCGAATGTGTATTCATTCAAATTCAAAAGTATCTCGATTGAAAAATACTTTTAGAAAAACCGTTCGATGTGCGAATCTCTTCTTTTCGCTAGCACGTCGAATGTGTACTCATTCTCTAATATAAAAGTATTTTGTTTGAAAATTGATATTTCTCATAAAACCTTCATCGTATTGCAAAACTCTTTCTTCAAGCAATACGCGATTGTTTTTCAAATCATTTTTCATCAATCGATGAATCTCAATTCTTTGGTTCACTCACTCCGTGTTGTCTTCTTTGAGGCGTTCGGTTTGAGAACAAACGCGAAACCCCGTCAAGGAGATTCTTAGGAATCCTACCGATCACGGCGATGCTTGTACCGATCAACGGGAACCGTGGGCGTGTACCTCAATTCAACGAAGTGATCAAAGACACTTTCGTGCGCTTTATTGCTAACGTCAGTGTCACGGTACACCCGACGATTGCGGTGATCGAAATTGAGGAGTCAATCCAAAGCCGCATGCTCACAAGATCCACACTTAATTTGAAGAAATCATGACGGTGCATATCTACATAACTCGGTTCGATATTTTCATACTATGCTTCGCTTCACGCAAATATCATGAACCATAAGGCTTCCGCTACTACGATGGAAAGATGTCATGATTCAAAAGTGTGAGCATGTCGGTCCAAAAGTCACAACTTCACATGATGGCAACACAATAAAGGGTGATCCGAGAGATTTCACGTGGTGATGATCTCCATAAAGCTCGAAGATCATCAAAGATGTGGATCGCTTAAAGGCCTCCACTAAAAGTACAAATCAATGCGGACTTTGAAGTTGCACTACTTAAGCACAAAGATTGTGAAAGTGAAGAATTAATGTCTATGAGCTCAAGGCGAAGATTAAATAGAATGCTAGGATTCAAAATGTAAATCATGGGGTGACCTCCTTGGGAGATTGTTAGGAATTAGAAAATTCCATAGTAAAAGAGTCGGTCACCCCAACTATTATCTAGCATAAGTTAGCTCGTAGACATATAGTTATTTACGTTATTTAGTAGTTTATTAGTTAATTTGTAGCGTAGCTTAGTCTAGTGTAACACCGTGGAGGAAGGACGGGTCTTTACCCACCGTATCCACGATCCACGTGCCGATGGGAGGTCGTTTAGATTGTAACCTATAAATACCCTCTACCCTCCAAGGTAGAGGGTTGGAAGTTCTAATCTAAGCTTTCACTTTTGATAAGCAACTCTCTTTCTAGAATTCCTCTCAACTCTCTTCATCTTCTATAATGGCTTTCTTATTTAATCATTGTCCTAGACCACCGAATCATCAAACAACATAATATTCACGATCCTACAAGCATATACGTTCTCTTGAGTGTAGCCACCGGAGGCTGGACACTCGAAATAAGGATGTGGACCTCCACAAGTCTTACAACTCTTGTTCACGACATTTACTTGTTGATTAGTATTCATTTGACTCATTTTAAGCACAACGGCGGATATTTCTTCCATCTTTTTGGTGAGAGTGGTGTATTCCGAAGATGGAAGAGTGGTGGATCTTGTTGACTCACCCCTCTCGGCTGAGGAATCCCAATAATTATGGTGGGCAGTCATGTTTTCAATGAGATCATAGCACTTATCGGGTCGCCTTTTCATAAAGGTACCACCGGCAGCAGCATTGATCGTGTCACGATGTATCAATGTTAACCCGTTATAGAATGTATCTATTTGGGTGACAAGCAACATGTTGTGGTTCAGACATCGATCAATCGAAAGCTTATAGCGTTCACATGCCTCAAATAAGGACTCGTCGGGTTGCTGCCTAAAGTTACTGATTTCATTCCTTAGTTTCATCCCCATCGACGGTGGAAAGTATTTCGCCAAGAATTTGGATATCATTTCATCGAAACTATGGATTGAGTTCTTAGGAAGACGATCAAACCATGCAGTGGCATGAAGCGTCAAGGAATATGGGAAAAGGTATAAGCGAAGGGCGTCATCGGTGACCCCATTTTGCTTCATACTTTGGGTGACGGTGAGAAATTTGTCGAGATGCTTGTTGGCATCGTCACCCGGTAATCCGTGAAATTGGCAAAAGCTCTGGACTTGTTGTATCATGTGATGCTTAAGTCCAAAGTCCGTGGCTTTGATGTTAACCGGGGCAATTGGACCGCCCGTCCATCCATTGTGGGTTGGCAAAGCTCCTCCATCGTTCGGAGATCGGGAGCTTGATTTTGTGGACCCGGTACTTGGACTTGAGGTCCGTTCCCTTGGTTTTGCGCCATGGTGGGTTGTTTAACGGTACGTATCTCGGGTACGTTTGTTTGGTTACGGTTACGTCTACGAGCTTGTGAACGAGTGCGCATGCACTTCCAAAAACAACACTTTCAATTAAAATAAGACCAAGGCAAAACACAGTGAACTTAAACCAATAATCCCACGTTAAATGATCACTTCTATAAGTAAAACGCACAAAGGAGTGGAGAGACTAGTAGGTCAGCGCGAAGCTTATTAAAAACCCGTCTCTTTTCACCGCAATTTAATGTCAGGCCGTCCTTATACCCCTCACACAGTTTGTTAAACCGATAGAAGTAAACCAACTCACGAGCGACACAAAGGCATGTTTTAAATCTTTTGTTCGGGAACTTATAATGATAACACTCAAGTTGAGAAGTGTTATATTGATTGTGTATTCTATTTTATTTAAAACAACAAGCAAAAATCTTTTTGTATTTTTATCTTTTACATATATACAAAGAAAAGAAAAATATTTTTGTATTGTATTATTTTTTGAAAATAATAACTTCACGAGGAAGGTTCTTCAAGTCACTAATCGCAAAAACCTCACGATATTGTCGCAACACACCTCCCCGGCAGCAGCGCCAAAATTTGATTCATTGTTGTGAGTGTGGTGAAATAAACACAATATCAATATATCAAATTAATCGTAAAACCCGACAAATCAACCTTTTAGGAAAAGGGTTAACGTGCCAAGTCTTACGAGTGTGATAAAAGTGATACCGGGAAAGTGATTTCCCGGGTCGTGTCCCAACGAGGTGTGAATGGAAGGATTCGTTGAGTTTTGTGATTTATAACTTGAATTGGTTTTAATGATTTTTGGATTTGAATTACGTTTTCTACAAATTAATGAACGGGGAAGTAATTAAGGTAAGGGGAACAAAGTAAATCACAAATTAACTAATACTAACCCTAAGGAATGATTAAACTAAGCTAAACTAAGTCCTACGATGATAAAACGCAAAAAACCAGAAACGACCCGAGCCATAAATGTAATTTTTGAAATTTAATGGCTACGGGTGTGAAAACAATTTTCCTAAGTTCTAATCGACTAAAAATAATTTTAGAAAAAATCCGGGAATTTTTTCGACTTTTAAATTAATTACTACGAATTAAAAACTAATTTAATCTAATTAATTAATTAAAAATAATAACTACTTTTGAAAAATCTAAAAATTCACAGAAAGTCTTTTGATTTATGCTTGATCTAAGAAAAATAAGAAAACTACAGCTTGTTTTGGAAAATAAGCAGAAAATAAGCTAGGAAAGTCTTAAAACCAAAACTGCTAAAGCTACTTAAGGATTTAATTGTGCAAGAAAAGAATTAGACAAGTCCAAAGGGCAACTGGTAGTGAGGTGATGTTGTGAGGTGTTGGTGTGTGACTGTGGAGACCCAGGTTCGAATCCTGGCTCCACTTTTTGAAAACTTGATTTTTTTTTTTTTTTTTCTTTAGCAGCTTATTTCTGGACTTAGGAACAAGACTTTTGAGTGAATTTTTTTTGAAATCAACTTAAAATAAGTAGTTGAGGCTGCTTATTCTAGCAGTCCACAGCAAGAACCAAACAAACACCCCTTTAGAGCTTTTAAAGATACAATAAGCAATGAGTATTACTAACAATGACATAGAATAAGCAAAGGGAAATTAAATAGTGAAATAAAATCAAGGGAATAAGCAGTGGCTTTTGTTATACTAAGGAGGTCCTAAACTAACTGAAATGAAACAAGCTATTCTAAGGATGAGGCTAAAGAATTAATTAAGCATGGAATAAGCTACAAGTACACTAAGAGTTGTTCTAATTATCTAAATAGCAACTGACTAAGCTAATTAAGCAATTATAACTCCTAAATAAGCTAAAAGAAAGAGAAAAAGACATTAGAACCTACTGATGTGCAGTCTCAGATCAGTCTATTGTGGCCATTAGAAGCTTAATTTTAAGCCACCAAAAGCTCTTCCCAATCCAAGACAAACAGGAATAACAAAGTTAGCACAATAGAGACCCTGAAGATACTAATTGGAAGGTAGATTTTGACACTAATTAGCTTAAAAATAAGCTGCAAAACAGCACACCTAGTATGTACTGAGTTCAGATTAGTAATAGAAAACTCTTTTTATTTGTGAAACAAACTTGGTACAAAACTTGATAAACCAAATTCAAATCATTTAAACTAACAAAAACAACAAAGAGAACTTTGGCTTAAGAAGTCAAAACGGGTAAAACACTTGTTTTGGAACCAAAAGAAACTTAAACCAAACACTGTTTTTGACCCTTTTCCATCCTAACCCAAACACTCTTTAAAACTCTTAAAAAACTAGAACTTGCAAATTCTTTTGGGTGAAAACTGAAATGACACTTGATTACCAGAAATCTAAATTCTACTAAGATTAATACTAAGTAAAGAGTTGTAACAGTTATATAAAAAAAATGCTTTCATTAACAAGGAACACTACAATAGAAAAACATACAACTGATTTTTGAAAACTAAGAAAAAGGGTGCCTTATACTCATGGCTACAAGTCCCTATTTATACAAAGCTTCTAATGTCTTCAAGTCTTCAAGGTGTGCTTGTTTTGTGTGGAAAAACTGAGATGGGATGAATCTGTGCTTTCTTGAGTAAATCCCAGCCATCCATTAATTTTGGAGAAATACCCTTTGATCACTGCCAATGATTGGGTCTTCAAATGAGCTCCAATGGGGAGGCAAGGGATTGCCAAGGTGTACTTGGATCATGTGAAGCTCTTTTGGCCTCATTGTGCAGCTTCCAATGGTGAGAGTGATGGGGGGAAAGAAAGTGGGGAGTGACTAGGATATGAGTGGGATTTTTGGCGGGATAGGTTTCTTGGGAATTTTTATTTGTTGTGTTTCGGTTTTGTGTTAAAGAAGAAGAAGAGAAGAGGGGAAGGGGTCGTTTTTTTTTTAATGGTTTTAAGTAAAATGTATTTCTCTAGTTTTAAGTTCTGTAGGTTTTTTTATTTTTTAAAATTTTTTATTTTTTATTTATTTTTTGAAAACAAAAATAGGTTTTAAGAAAAATTTGATTTTAACAAAATGGATTTTATAGGTTTAAAATAGATCTTTGGTTTAAAAGGTGGTTTGGTCATTTTGGGGATCGGGGAACGTTAAAATGGTGATTTTAGGTAAATGGGATGTGGTTTTGAGTTTGTTTCCCCCTGCTCACTCTCAGAACGTGACCCAGGCTTCAGAAATGTAGAAAATCGCTTCCCGGCTATGCCTTGACTGCACTTTTCCAGATTCAGCTCGATGTTTCCCGTTTTTGCTCTGTTTTCAATCTTTTTGTACCTGAAAGACATAAAACACACCCCGAGGATATTATTGACATATTTTGAGCATATTTGGGTGTTTTTAGTCATTTTTGTGGTCTTAGGTGGGTAAAAACGATGAGTGAATAAGCACTCATCACACGTAGCAGATTCCCTTCAATGGAGGAACATCGATAATAAGTTTAAAGAGGAATTTGGATATGAGATTAGAAATATACGCTTTAGACTTAGTTCAGATGGAATTAATCCTTTCGGAAACATTAGTAGTGTCACCCTTTCAATTCTCTCCCTTGTTTTATAAATAAATGACCCCTAATTGCTTAGTGGGGATAAGCGAGTGGGCTTATTTGTAAAATGCTTTATTTTGTTTTTAACCGTCTTAATTGCATATAAAGGTATTTTACATAAGGGATAAGTGTAGGGAGGATTACACACGTTTTCAAAAGAAACGTAAACATGAGAATAACAATTAACTAAAAGATATTTATGTTTGTTTGTTCGAGTCAAATGCTTGTATCGAGTCATAATGGATGTTTTGCGTAAATTTTTCCGATTCTAAAGATGTAAATTTTCCGAATTTTTTCGTAAAATCGAGACCGCTTTTTGTCAAGATAACTGGAAGGCGTCAGATTGCAACCGACGGCGTCGAAAGGAGTAAAAACATCGATTACTTTTCTCGTTTTACGAGCTACTTATAAATTTTGGAATTTTCCGTGTCTTAATTTTCTTAGAAATTATAAACATCCATTCCACAAGCATTATATCCTAGTTTAAATCGAGTCTTATATATATTATTACCGCGATTTTACGCCAAGGTTTCGTTTGTTTTCTTCAAGTGTGCGGGTTTAGTTTTGTAGTTAGGAATAACTAAATGATAAGATGAGATAACCCTTGTTTGACCAACGATAATTAAAATTCCAGGTATATCCACAACAAATCTAGACAAAAGAAAACCTCTTATTATCAAGATAGAAATCTGAGTCCTCGAGCCTATTTTCTCTGGATTGTCCTCCGACATTTGTGACGTTACAACCCTTTAAAGACCTCTTTGATAGTCTTTCCTAGGTGCTTACGCCAAAGCGATGGAGGTTTGATCTATTCTCAAGCCTATGGTAATCTATGTACTAGGACCGGTTAATGAGTGTTTATCTTCCATTTCCTATATTGTTATATTTCATTTATACACCGAGAGAGATGTGAGTATCCAAACACCCCATGTGAGGTGCTAGTATGTAATTTCCGTGTTTGTTATGACTTTAAGGGGCTTATATGTGTTGTGGACCGTTTGAATTAATGCTTCATGACCCTTAACTTATAAATTAATTGGCTAAAAGCATTTGCTAAGGATTTAAACGACACTTTTAAGGGGTCATTTAAGCCCTTAATTGCCCACTTTTATATCCGTTACTGCTTAATTTCGTTCCTTTCACTTTTTAGGTCTCTTGTAAGCAAAATGCTGGAATGATGCATATATGGACGAAAAGGAGTGAATTCATGAAGAAAATGGCAAAGTCAAGATCGAAGCCAATCAAGCTGCTGGAATTGCATCTGACGGCGCCCCAATCAAAGGGCAACGCCGTCCCTTTATACGAATTAAAATCTCGAACGGCTCAGTAGACTTTTTTGCTAAAATACACCTGACGTCTTTAGGCTTTGAAGAGGAAGGGCATCACGAAGACTTTTCATCTCAGACGGCCTATATCCAGAATTAGACGACGTCCCTGCTGAAGCCCGACGGCGTCACAACTACAACATGACGCCGTCCCAACGATTACTTGGCCAAGACGAAAACCCTAATGACGACGATCTGACGGCGTCCCACCTATAAGGCGACGCCGTCGCAAGTGTAAAATTATATATAAAAATCGAATTTTCAGAATTTAAGAGAGGTAGACTTGTGGAGTAAAAACCTTAAACGTTTGTATTCTGACTTGGACAGTATCTTAGGGTTCTCAAACCCTATTTTACATCAAGATGAGTGTTTTACTTCATTGATTTCATTATGTCTTCCATTGAATGTGTGTATGCTTGCGTGTTTAACATGTCCGGCTAAATTTCTTGTGTGTTTGCTTAGATCTATGAAACCTAGTTATTATTTATTGATTGGTTGTTTGTTATCTTAATTGTAATTGGCTTAGGAGTGTAATTAGGCCATCGTTGTGTTTAAATGCTTGAGTAATCTTTGTGAACCTTAGCTTATTAATCACTTAGCGGATTTCGTAGTCTAAACATCCAAAGATAACCTTAAAGTTAGTTTATGATTAATCTAGTGGATTTCGTAGGCAATAACCTTAAAGTAGTCTCAAAGAGTTAGGGAAAAAGGCACACCCTACGACCTTAGAAAACACAACGCGTTAAGAATAAGGACGTGACAATTCAACCACCAATAAAAGATAACTAGGGAGTAATAATATCTGGGTAAATACATTTTTAATCATCATACGAGCACACATAAAAAAGACATAGACTACCCATAGTTTAGATAATTAGATAGTAGAATTAATCGGTAGAAGTACCACCCCCCAAATCCAAGCCCCGAGATTTAACCCTTAGCTTTCTAAAAAAATATAAAAAGAAAAAAAATAATATTCCTCAACCTCAACCTTAGCTTAGTACACTTCTTACTAGCATTCCTATTCCCCTAGAGAACGATATCAATACCCGAGGCTTACCCAATACTACACTACAACGATTAGGTTAACTGCCTAGGGTGTTGAAAAACTTGCTCGACGAAAAGGAAGTTCCTTTGACCCCGAACGCGCCTTGTACGCGCATCAAGTTTTTGGCGCCACTGCCGGGGAATAGAATATCTAGTTAGATTTCTATCTCGTTTAGGTTCCCTTTCTTGATTCCTATCAAGTGAGATTTTTTCTCATTTTTAGCTTCCTCGTAGTCTATCCCCCTTCTTCGTGACTTTGTTCATAATCCCATCACTTTTCATCATGGAAGGTGATAACCCACCAAACAACAATTCCCCATCGACTTGATCCAACTTTTGCTAACCAACTTCGAGCTCGTATTGTTAGTGAAATTGGAAAACTAAAGAAATTGAATAGGATAATTGAAAGTGCACTTGAAAAAGCCCTTAAGGAATCCACTAGTACTTTAGATAGTGATTCGACCACAAGCGATGAATCGGAGGATGAAATAGGAGAAGGGGATTATAAGGTATTGGAAATTATGGAGGGTAGTGAGGAGGGGAACTTAGGGAGTATTTCGAGTCATACCCTAATGGAAAGGAGACCGCCTATCACTATAACGTAGTTAACTACCCGCGACCACCTTTCGAGCCATGCATAAAGAGGGGTGACCCTAAAAATATTAAGATACCATGCATGATTGGGTACTTGTATAGGATCACACTTACATAGACTATAGGGCACCCATGAACATAATGTCTAGGCTCTATTACAATTGGATCATGAGCGGAAAGTTAGGACCTATGAGAGATTACTTTTACCCTAGGAAAGTAAGTAACTATGTTGGGAGAGTTAGAGGATTTCATGTCGTCGTAGGTAATTTCACATATAGGTGTGATTTCATGATCTTGGAAGATGTTAAAGGCATCATTGATGGATTTTTAGGAGATGTGATACTTGGGAGACCATTTATTGAGGAATCTATGATGGTTTATGATGAAGAGTAAGGAATAGCCAAGTTCTCAAATGGGACTGAATGTGTTAAATATATAATGCCCTACAAAAATAAAACGTTTGAGGGTATTGATGATTTAGATGTAGACAACATTTCGGCTTTTGAAGTAGATTGGGAGAACAAGGTTTACTACACCGATTGTCTAGAGTTAGGCCTTGAATATATTCGTGATGAAAGAAGAGTTAAGGAAATCGAATGGGCATCTAAGATAAGAGGAAAGTAGGAACACGACTTCGAGTCTAGCTAAAAGACTCATAAATAAAGAAAATCGCTTCGTGGGAGGCAACCCATGCTTAATTGTTTGCTTGTTTGTGTGTCATATATCTTTTCATTATTGTATGTTCTCATGTTTGAATTTGTGAAAATGTTTTATTTTGTCTTTAACCTCTTCTTAATTACATATAAAGGTATTTTACAATAAGATAAGTGTAGGGGGGATTACACACGTTTTTAAAAGAACGTGAACATGAGAATTACGATTAATGAAATTGATATATATGTATGTTTGTTAGAGTCAAATGCTTGTATCGAGTCATAATGGATGTTTTGCAGAAATTTTTCCAGATTTTAAAGGTGTAATTTTTCCAGAAATTTTCCAAGAAAACGCAGCAGACCAGTTTCTGTCAAGACAACCTGACGACGTAAGGATTAGAACCTGACGACATCAGGAGGAGCAGAAAGAGCTTATAAAATTTTTCTTGTCTTATGTGCTAAGTATAAATTTTTGGAAATTCTCAGGTCTTAATTTTCCAGAAAATCTGCAAACATTCATTCCACAAGCATTATATCCTAGTGTATTTGAGTCATATATAGTTTACCGCCGATTTTACGTGAAAGTTTCGTCTATTTTCTTAAAGTGTGCACGTTTTATTTATCAAGAAGAAGAAACACAACATTGGATGGAGCTTATCACGTATACACACTCTTCTTGGGAAAGAATTTAACCACTACTTCACACGGATCCTACCAAGCTAATAAGGGGAGTACTATACCGAGCTAATAAGGGGAGTACTACTTTCTTTCTCTTTTAATTACCTTCCGTTATCATAACTTTGATACTTTCGGGGAATATTGGAGACAATGTTCAGTTTAAGTGTAGGGAGGGAGAATAAAACGGGAACTTTGAAACTATGCTTATCCTTGAATATTTGTCTTTTCCTATTTCATTTGTGTAATAAGCTATGAGAAATATTTGTTAGGGCAATTTTAGCACCAAATTTAATTTTTTTTATGACATGTACGAGTGGGACTTTAGTCTTAATAAAGCGTCTCATGGATAGGAGTTATATGACTAGCACAAAAATCGTTTACCACTCAAATTCCACCCAAAAAATGTGAGGCTCTCCCCTAGATCTATAGGAATTAAAGCATTTACCTTTAATGCTTCGAGAGTGTACCGGTAGTATAATAGATTCTAGAACTTGTTTTGTGATGCATTCTGAGATCGCTAGTGAGACTACACTTGTGTAGTTATGAATAACTAAATGATAAGAGGCATTAGGATAATCCTTGTTTGATACCCGTATTATAATTACTTCTTCCACATCGGTCGAGTAATTACCCCACACCCTTGCGATGTACTCATCTTTAGTACACGATACCCCTAGTTAACCCCTTAGAGCCTATCCTTTTCGTGGTTCTCGTGATGTTTTGGTTTTCCGAAATATCAAAGAAGAGCATTGTTTACAATCCACACCCAAATCGCCTTAGCCTACCTTGTATGCACTCACCTTTAGTGCATTATTGTTATCATACTAAACCCTTACTTCAATTATCTAGTTACTTGCATGGTTGCTAAGTCGAGTCATATCTTTTGTACACAGTTTTGGGATGATTGGGACTCATGGGTAAAAGTAAAATTTTATGGAGTGACAGGAAATAACTTTAAATTCAAATTCCCTTTATTTACGTACTTAAATACTCCAAGTGTTGTGATCTTTTCAAATCGGGTCAATTAGTGTTAGAGTAATAAAAAATCAAGTGTAGAGATGCTCCTATAAATCCCTTATATTTTGATGTTATCTTAGAGGATGGTAGAGTAAAAGTGTATGGGAAAAAAATAATAATAATAATCGGAAAAAAAAGAGTGATTAAAAAATAATAATAATAAAAAAAAACATACGGGCTACCATCCCACATCTATCTTTATATTTATGTTTGTTTGTTTCAAAGTATCTAGAGTTTAGTAAGTCGAGTCTTGGCTTAGCAACGCCATTCTTTTCATGCTTGTAACATAAGATTTTTGACTTGCCACCACTAAATCGCATATCCAACCAAACCCTTTGTTTCCCTACCGTAAGCCTAACATTACAACCCTTTTAAAGACCTCTTAGATAGTTGTTCCTAGGTAGTTACGCCAAAGCGGTGGAGGTTTGATCTAGTCTCAAGCCTATGGTAATCTATGTACAATGACCAGGTAATGAGTGTTTATCTTCCATTTCCATTTACTATATTTCATATACACCCGAGAGATGAGAGAATCCAAACACCCCTTGTGAGGTGCTAGTATATAATTTCCGTGCTTATTATGTCTATTGCGGTGCTTTTACTTGTTGTGAATTATGTTAAACCATTGCTTCATGCCCCCTAACTTATAAATTGATTGGCCAAAAGCACATTTGTTTGAGGACAAACAAATACCAAGTGTAGGGATATTTGATAAGGATTTAAAACGTACACTTTTAAGGGGTCATTTAAGCCCTTAATTGCCCACTTTTATATCTGTTACTACTTAATTTCGTTCCTATTCACTTTTTAGGTCTCTTGGAAGCAAAATGCTGGAATGATGCATATTTGGACGAAAAGGAGTGAATTCATGAAGAAAATGGCAAAGTCAAGATCGAAGCCAATCATGCTGCTGGAATTGCACCGAGGCGTCCCAATCAAAGGGCGACGCCGTCCCTTTATACGAATTAAAATCTCGGACGGCTCAGTAGACTTTTTGCTAAAATACACCTGACGGCGTTAGGCTTTGAAGAGGAAGGGCGTCACGAAGACTTTTCATCTCGGACGGCCTAGATCCGTAATCGACGACGTCCCATCAAGCCCGACGACGTCACAACTACAATGTGAGGCCGTCCCAACGATTACTTGGCCAAGACGAAAACCATGATGACGGCGATCTGACGACGTCCCACCTATAAGGCGACGCCGTCGCAAGTGTAAAATTATATATAGAAATCAAATTTTCAGAATTTAAGAGCAGTATACTTGTGGAGTGAAAACCCTAAACGTTTGTAGTCCGACTTGGACAGTGTCTTAGGGTTCTCAAACCCTATTTTACATCAAGATAAGTGTTTTACTTCATTGATTTCATTATGTCTTCCATTGAATGTGTGTATGATTTCGTGTTTAACATGTCCGGCTAAATTTCTTGTGTGTTTGCTTAGATCTATGAAACCTAGTTATTAATTATTGATTGGTTGTCTCTTATCTTAATTGTAATTGGCTTAGAAGTGTAATTAGGCCATCGTTGTGTTTAAACGCTTGCGTAATCTTTGTGAACCTTAGCTTATGAATCACTTAGCGGATTTCGTAGTCTAAACATCCAAAGATAATCTTAAAGTTAGTTTATGATTAATCTAGAGGATTTCATAGGCAATAACCTTAATGTAGTCTCAAAGAGTTAGGGAAAAGGCACACCATACGACCTCAGAAAACACAACGCGTTAAGAATAAGGACGTGACAATTCAACCACCAATAAAAGATAACTAGGGAGTAATAATATCTGGGTAAACACATTTTTAATCATCATACGAGCACATATCAAAAAGACATAGACTACCCATAGTTTAGATAATTAGATAGTAGAAGTAATCGGTAGAAGTACCACCCCTCAAATCCAAGCCCCGTGATTTTACCCTTAGCTTTCTAAAAAAATATAAAAGATAAAAATAATCTTCCTCAACCTCAACCTTAGCGTAGTACAATTCTTACTAGCATTCCTATTCCCCTAGAGAACGATATCAATACTCGAGGCTTACCCAATAGTACACTACAACGATTAGGTTCACTGCCTAGGGTGTTGAAAAACTTGCTCGACGAAAAAGAAGTTCCTTTGACCCCGAATGCGCCTTGTACGCGCATCAGTACCCTGCAACATATGCCAGGTATTCAATCAATAATGAGAATACCCAAATTGGAAACAATCACAAACAATAGTGTGTAGATAAAACATTGCCAATCAAGTATTAATTGTTTGTAGTTTCAATGGTGCAAAAATCTTACCAATCAAATACTTATTGTTTATAGGTTCAATGTGGTCAAAGTCTGCTAGCTCAAATGGATATCTGACAAAATCATCAGACTTAACAGAAACTTTTCACGTCGTTGTGGACCCGTTAAATTCAAGCATGAATGAATCTTCTTTTATGATGTGGTACTCTTCCTTGTTTGGTTGGACAACAAAGTTTTTGATGGAGTAAACAACCCTTTCTTTTAGCCTGACAAAATTGTGAGCTATATTGCTCCTTGCAGTGCAGTGCATCGCCTTACCCTGCAAAATATTGTATTAGCATTTGAGGTAAACCTATTCTATTCGTGATGATAAATGTAATCCTATCTTAACCTCGCATCAGACACAACGAAGTCAGTGCTTAAATAGCGCCCAATCATAGCATTGACATCCCACACTTTACATATCATCACAACAATGATGCCAATGACACCCACATCAAGCTGGTCCAAGAACAAATCACCCTTCGGCTGGGCAACCTCGATGGCCATGCTATCTAAACCCTTGTTCGAAATGTTATGTTTTTGTTTTAGTTATGCTGGAAGATAAAGGATTTGGTTTCGGTGATGTTGAAAGATAAAGGAGAACTTATCTATTTGATACTCATCAGACAATGGTTCATGGTGTAACTCCCAGGTTGATTGTATTCCACATATATTGTAACTGTATATTCATTCTATACCCTCCATTAAGGAAATATGAATGTAACGACATGACTTTTTGTCTGCACGCAATTACTCACGTTGAATAATAAAAGCTCCTAATACACAATTTTATATCTAAAAACTCTATCATGGTTACTCTACATTTAATCTACGGATTGAATCTTATAGTAAGATAGATAATTAAATTCTAATTTTAAATTTAAATTTAAATAATTCGCATAAATTGTAATATTCAGTGAACAGAACGTAACGAGTAAAACATGCACACGGTTTACTGCTTTATTGTGATTTTTATACATGCGTGTTCTTATGATTTTGTAAAACTGTTCAATTCCAAAGATTATAGTAGTATTTTACAAGCAGATTTAAGTAGAATATAATCGTACATGCAAAAAGTGTTATTGATGTAGATCCTTTTTACTTTATTTAATACGTAGGTACCATTAGTACTGTCGAGTAGTAGTGGACATTTTCCTGATTACATTGGTTCCAATCTCACGTGTAATTTTTGTCCTTACACGTGACCAAGTGGTGTGTCACATTTCACATGCAATTACCTGACTGGTTGACTCTATCTATCATTATTTTATTGAACCCAATCGATCTTTTACTAAAACTTTTTTTTACATAGCTAGACAAGAATAATTTGACAAAATGTACGTATTTTTCTTCTCTTTCTCAATAGGTTTTGACGTGTGCTATTCTATTACTGTATTTTTATTTAGGTGACTAGACTATTAATCTAGAAATTTCAGCCTTGGTATCATTGCCCAATAAATACCCTGGTAATGTTAGTTTTCTTGACTGCCAAACTCAATTATTGTGAGTTGGTAATTAGTTTTAAAATCCCGTTTATCAATTATCATCGACTTAAACAGGTAAGCTAATCAGAGGGATTCTTTTTATGTGGCTATCCGATGAGTTCGAGACTTTTTGGGCCATGATATGATATAGCGCCACACCAGTATTTATGTCGTTTTCGAGACTTTTCATGACATGAGAGTTTTGAAAACTAATAACGTTATGAAAAATATTTATCACAAAATGTTTAGGGGGGGGTTTGTTCATTGTAAAATGATATAATTGAATATAATTGTAATTTGATTACATTACGTAGCTTGTTTAGTTTGTAGATTGGAGAAAATTGTAATTCATATTCCATTACTGATTACACCGACTGTTTGGTTTCTGCTGTAATTGTAATTCAGTGACCTCAGTTACATCAAAGGAAAGAATTCATATTAAATAAGAAGTTGAATGGAAATTTTTGAATTACGTTGTAATTCAGAATTTTTATTTTAAAGTATTATTATTATTATTATTATTATTATTATTATTATTATTATTATTATGAGAGTTAATTACATAAATCGTCCTTGTGGTTTGCTGAAAATTACGGATCCTGTCCTTGTGCCTTTTTCTTACGGATCATGTCCCTGTGGTTTATGATTTTTACGGTTCCAGTCCAAATTTCGACCCGACTCCTAACGGTCGTTAAAAAGGACTTAACGTGAGGGCTAACATTGTATTTTGGTTTTAACGATCGTTATACAAACCACATGGACGATTTATGTAATTTACTCTTTAAATAAAAATAAAAAATTTTCTTTTTAATTTTAGAAAAAATTACACGTTTGGTCCCTATGTTATACCCCAAATAACAACTTTAGTCCCTAAGTCGTTTTTATTACACCACATTTACCTATTTTTGAAACCTTGCACGCATTTAGTCCCTATTTTGGATGGGCGTTAGTTAAGTCCGTTAAGTATTTTGCGCTGTTAGTCCTTCATTAAAAATTTTTGCACCGTTAGTCCTTATTTTTAAAATATAGTTTTCCCGTTAGTTCCTCCGTTAATAATAGTTATCGCCCGTTTTGTACATTTTGTCCGCTTTTATCCGTTTCGTTCGTTTTATCCGCTTCCCCCCCTTTTTTCGTTTTTGTCCGCTTTTATCCGTTTTTATCAGTTTTATCCGTTTATATCCGTTTTTAACGTTTCGCCCATTTTTAAGTTCTTGTCTGTTTTTATCCGTTTTCTTGCTTTTTACGTTTTTGTCTGCTTTTTTCATTTTGCGTTCGTTTTTATCCGTTTTCGTTTGTTTTTTCACAAAATATTTCCAAAAAATTGAATTTTTTCACAAATTTGAAAAAAAAATTCCAAAAAAAATTTTGAAAAAATAAATTGGAAAAAAAATATTTTCGAACAAAAATAAAACAAATTAAATATAAAATTAAAAATAAATTGAATAAAAAAAATATTTTTCAAATATATTTTTTAAATTTAAAAATATTTTCGAAATATTTTTTTAAATTAAAAATTTGAATAAAAATATTTTTTAAATATTTGAAAATATTTTGAAAAATATATATATATATATTTTTAAATATTTGAAAAAATTTTTTATTCAAATTTTTTTTCGAAAATATTTTTTCCAATCTATTTTTTAAAATTTTTGGATTTTTTTCAAATTTGTGAAAAATTCTAATTATTTTTTTGGAATTTTTTTGTGAAAAAAAACGAACGAAAACGGATAAAAACACACAAAAACGTTAAAAAAAACGGATAAAAACGAACGCAAAAGGAAAAAAACCGACAAAAACGGATAAAAAACGAACGAAAACGGATAAAAACAGACAAAACCGTAAAAATGGGCGAAAACGTAAAAACGGACGCAAACGGATAAAAACGCGTAAAAAGGGTCGAAACGAATAAAACGGACAAAAACGGAAAAAAAAACAAAAGGACAAAATGACAAAACTAAAAAAATGGGAAAACGGATAAAAGGGAGCGAAAACGGATAAAACGGACAAAAATGTAAAAAATTGACGATAACTATTATTAACGGAGGACTAACGGGAAAACTATATTTTAAAAATAAGGACTAACGGTGCAAAAATTTTAACGAAGGACTAATAAATAAAAAATACTTAAAGGACTTAACTAACACCCATCCAAAATAGGGATTAAATGCGTGCAAGTTTCAAAAATAGGTATATGTGGTGTAATAAAAACGACTTAAGGATTAAAGTTGTTATTTGGGGTATACTATAAGGAACAAACGTGTAATTTTTTCTTAATTTTATTATTCGAATTTTTTAAATTTTATTACAATTCTTTTAAATTACATTACAAATTCTTTTACATATTACAATTCTTTTAAAAATATTTTGCGAATTAAATGCCGCATTAAAGTTTTAAACAATGTTCTCTTATGAGACTTTATGACCGCCTTACCACTATACCACATTGTAACTACGGCTAACCATTGACTTATAAATTAAGACATGTAACTATGTTTAGATAAAAAGCTAAAACCTAATCTGTGGTATCACAGTTAATTACTATCGATATGATACAACTTACAACGACACTAAAACACAAATTTGACTCGTCAAAACGAGCTGAAATGTACTAAGACTTAATAGTCTATAAATTAAAATTTACGATTGAAATCATCTATCAATGAAATGAGAAAAAACCATCAAACCCACGAAGCAAAGTACTCTTACCGCTTAATAATACACTTGGTAAAATAAACTTTTGACTTCCTAAAACATCACCCGATAGCGAGCATAAAAACAGATAAAAACCGAACTTAATAATACAATGTTATACTTTACATTATGCTTATTAGACAGAAATGATTATGTTTTTTCTTCTTTATGGGTAAAAGGTCAAGATGACCCGGTAAATATTATTACTCCAAAAAACATTTAAGTACAAAGGATAAGACTGACATATCATATCTCAGCCCATTACATAGGTAAACTTACATAATGCACTTCCAATTTTCAAAATAAAACAATAAACCACAACTCACAGGAGATATACTACCAATATACGAACACCAAGACTACTTTTTACCACGCCCTTTGAGCTTAAAGTCATTTAATTCATGTGGGAGATCGTAGACATGGCTCGTGTAATCATCATAATCTTCTTCATCTTCATGTTCATATCCACCACCTCCAGAGGCAAGAAAATTCGCCATCGGGTTATCCTCTGGGAGAACTTGGTCATCATCACTGTCAGAAACAATAATTTCTCCCACTTTAGAGAACGGATTAGTCCTTTTAGTAGGAGAAGCAGAAATGAAAGAAGAAGGCTGACCCACTTCCTGGTGCACACTAGAAACCACCGGTGGCTCCTTCATTTTATCATCCACCACAATCCTTCATTTTATCATCCACTACAATCGGAGCTTGTGGTATACTACCAGTCTGTTGAGACCCCTCCTTGTCAGCAGCCATTGAAGGACTAGGCACAGGCGGAGTCCCTTCATTTGTATTAACATTAGTAGGCACAGTACTATCAGTATCAACCGTATTAAGAACTGCAAACGCATTAGTGGTAGTAATTCCACTAGTGTTGGCTACATTTACCACCTTTTATGTGTACCATCCACCTTCTTAGTCACTGTAGGAGCCTTTGGTTGATACTGAACCTTAGGCCCAACATTCGGCTTAGTAAAACCACCTTTTCCCGGAGCATTTTTACTACCATTCTTACCCGTCTGCTTACCTTTGACAGCCTGAAATCCATCATCAGTCTTATGTGAAGGCTGTACAATATGAGGGACATATTTAGGACAAGTGCCCCCAGTATGCCCAAAAATCTTGCAAGTATCACACCGAGGTGGTTTCCACTCATATTCAACCCGAATCATTTCAATAGAAAACCCCTGAGTATCAAGTAAGGGAATGGCCACAGTAAGACTCTCTTTGAGAGCCTCATCCGCCTTAACTTCAATTAGACAGCGAGCAAAGCTACTATGGCCCCAAGATTCCAAACACATTTGGCTAGTATAAGAGTCTAACATCTTAGGCGTACCAATCAATGTAGCTAGGAGACTAAGACCATCTTCGGAAAACATAGCAATGGGAACCTCATAGAATTTAACCCACACCGGAATGTTGGTCAAATCCTCTTTAAGCAAATTGGTGTTGACAGTCCAATTTTTAAGAATAATAGGAACATTACGGATCATCCACGAACCATTTTCAAGAACATCATCAACACCTTTCCTAGTAGCAAACTTAAAGAAAAAGAACCCCTTAGCATTCATCATGACCTTTTGAAGACCATACTTACCCCAAGCATTACGTACATAATAGTCCACCACCGGGAAGGCAACCCGTTTACCTAGAAAGTAACCATACAAGGTATTATCAAAACGAGAATTTACCTCTTCAATCACTTTCATAGGGACAGTAAGATCCACGCCATCCGTCTTATTACTACATTCCAACCAACGAAAATTAGCTTTTGTCTTGATAGAAGCATTAGCCGTAGCATTGACATAAGACATTGGACCACTTTGGGGTAGATTGGTATCATCCCTAGACACACTCAGATTCACTTTATCCACCTGATCAGATTCTTGAGATTGACCCACATCACTAGTAGACGGTTTATTAGAACAAGTAGCATTCATACCAGACTTATCATGACCACCCGGTTGTTGATGCTGATAACCAATATTCTTAAGCATATCCTCCAACTCCTTCTGAGACTGCGGCACCATTGGATAACCAAGTGGAGTAGCCCCAATGGAAGTTGTCGAATCCACTATCCCAGCTGGTTTTAATGGTATCCCGTCCTCACCCACTAAAACAAGCTTCCCCTCTAAATTTTTTTGTTCAATGGCACAAATCTTCGATAAAGTATCATGACCCTCCGGTGTGTCATGACTAGGGCTAGAAACAAGTGGAATCGGCTCCACTTGTGCCTTGTTAACTCCGGAAATTCCCAGGTCAGCTTCCATCAACCGATTCATACCAGCATCAAGTTCACGCAATTCAACATCATTCACCCTCTCCTTTCAAACACATAAAACCAACCCTAACACGCAAACACGTTAACACAACGTACGAGAAAACCCTAGTAAACACTAGGGTTTTAATCCGTCAAGCTGCTCGATCAACCCATGACCCAATAATTTGATTCAGATAATAAAAGTATGTGTTAATACAAATAAGCCATAAAAACGTTTATTTATATTTTACGATCTTCTAATGTTTTGTCGATAACAAACGTATAATCATTTTAACGAAACAAATAAAATACGTAAATGGTTTGAGCCAATAGTTTTCTAACACACTTACATTTTCACATAAAACACTAAAACAAGTATAAGTGATTTTATGATTTAGTAATACATATGTACAACAACTAGTGTTTACATATTGGGCAAATATATACATAACTAGTATATATTATAATGGGTAAAAACTACAACCCATGGAGCATATCCATAACCCATGGTATTGACCCATACCCATTTGATTAGATGCATTACATCTATTAGGTACATTGTATATAATGAAATACCCATGGATCAACCCATAACCCATGACCCATGACCCATAACCAAAATACCCATGGGCAAAGGGGAGCGTCCTACGGATCCCCAGTATTGCACTGGACGGATCCCTCAAGTGAGGGGTCCGTGGGATCCGTGGAACAGTAAACATTTTCTCTCTATAAATAGTGAGTCATTTCTTCATTATTTCTTACCCCTTTCTTACATACTTTCTCCTTGAGTTAAATACTCTTTAACCCGAGATCCAAGTGATCTATGTATGTAGTTTTGTTTTTGTGTGATCCTCTAGGTTCCTCTTAAAGACGAGATCACCACCTTTGAAGTCAAGCAAGCTCAAGTCCATGAGTTGCCATGCTTCCTCATCATCAAGACTCACCGGGTTATCTTGTTGATGGTTCTTTTCTAAGAAGTGTAGTGTTGAAGACATTAGTGAAAGATGTCTCAAATGTCAAGACGAAGACATTAGTGAAAGGTGTCGATCGTCCGTATTGTAGGCATTAGTGAAGGGTGCCTAGAAGTCAAGTCACAAGACATTAGTGAAGGGTGTCTTGAAGATCTAGTCAAAGGCATTTGTGAAAGCTGCCTAAGGTGTACATTCGATATGGTGTGATTCGATGTACAAGATAGATTAGTATTGGGTCAAAGGATATTGTTATCCTTGTTGATATTATTATAAGGAGTAGATCTCCTTTAGGGTTAGGTGATTGGTGTAGTGTTGGGTAGTAGTTCCTCCATTGTAATGGAACTCGGTATCTAGCCTAGTACCGGATAAAGGGTAGGCGACGTTGTGATAGGACTGGTTCTCCTTGGTGAAAAGGACCTGGTATCTAGCCTTGTACCGGATAAAATGTAGGCAACGTTGTGAAGGTTTCTCCACCATAAGGAGTCGGTGTTGTGTAGTGATTACGAACTCTCGAGTAGGTGACTCGAGGAGTGGAGTAGGGCAAGGAATGTGTCCTTGTAGCCGAACCACTATAAATACTCGTGTTGTGGTTTTGTGCTTCTTACTCTTTATCTTTTCATTACATATTTATATTTCTATATGTTTGTTTATCAACATCCAACACACATCCAAATAGATTTGACATAAGTCGATCTAAATAGTTTAAAACGAATTTTAATTGGTAAAACTATTCAACCCCCCTTCTAGTTTTCCACAATATGTATATAATAGATGCAGATCGAAATCAAACTCAGCCCCTAAAAAACGATTTTAGATTAATAAACTATACCGTAACAGATTTAATCCAACACGATCCACAATAAAACCAAGATAGGTTATCAAGGAGATCGGAGGATCGAGTGGGGAAAACCGATTAGGGTAAGCAGGAAGTTGAAAAAAAATCGCCAGGAGAGGTTTAGGGGTGGATCGGTTTTTTCTTCTTTATGGAGTAGCGAGTAAAGCTATCGCGAACTTTTAAGTTTGTGTCATACTCATAAATCAAGGTATGTTTAAGTAAAAGCGATTCAAACTTAACAAGTAAATTAAAGGTTGTGAAGCTATAAGTCTATATCTTCTTAATATGTACAGCTGAATCACTTCTTTATTTTCTTAAACAAGTACATTAGGTTAAACTCATTGTGTATATTCTTTCTAAAAAAGCACCTAATACATAGAGGTAGTGTGCGTTAGAAGCCTAGCTATGAAATAAAAAGCCGAAATAAAGAAAAGTCACAAAGGAAAACTAGGATATTGTGCAAAGCAAGTTATGTTTTTCATGTTTGAAGACATTTTATTGGTCGTAGGAATCAACTAATATAATAGTACTAGCTATAAATCGTACCTTCTATACTACTTTATATAAAAATTAGAAAATCATCTAACTTAAGATAAGAGCCCTAGCTACATTAACTTTCAAACGGCAATTATAAAACGACGTTTCACATACTTTATTTTCAAATTAAAATATCTTTTTATCTACTTATTTATATTATAATCTAATTTCACCATATTTTCTAAAATTTTACGCTTTTTAATTCAACATTCATTTCAATATATTTTTATGAGTTTTAGTTTTTATATTTTTAGTGAGTTTATTTTATTTTAATTCAAATTTTTACAACTTTAACATTTCATTTATTCCAATCAATATAATCTTGATTTTCATATACTTTGTGATGCACGTAACTTTTATATGCTAATGATAACCCAAACAAATACTTACAACTAACACATATACATTCGTTCGTCATAAACGAATTAACAAATGCAGTTAAACACATATAACTATTCTCATCACATCACCACTTCAAAACATTTGTTCACTACACTAGTTTATAATAATGAATCATCCTAATCTAGCTACATTATTTCACGGCACGTTTCACATACGCTACACATAAAATTTACCGGATCCACTTCAATTGTTTTCAAGTGATGTAACTATCTATAGCCGTCTTTCAACGAGTGCAAGCAAAGTCATTGCACAAATTTATCACTTAACGAGAATTACAAAATTGTATGCATTTTTATTATATATGTACATGATATAAAGCTTGAATTTTATTAATTCATGCATTATTCATAGGTTTGCATTTTGTATGTGTGTTTAAAAGTCTTTTTATGCTAATGTGGAGCCACCGAAATCCATGAACGTTGTAACTATCATTTTCTTGCGGTTAGCAACTGATGACTTTGATCGGTTCACATGTTTTTTTTTGTTGTATACAGTAATGCCCAAACTACGGTTTTAAAGGTGCGTAAACGTGAGGCGTGACCTCCACGTTACGCAAAAAAGCAAGGCGTCGGCTAAAGGCGTGGTGTGAGATAGATGTAAAAAGGCACGAAATGTGGCGTCTTTTTTAAATTTAACTCCGATGAAAAAGGTTTTTTTTAAAGAAAAAAATATTACATGTAAAAATAGTTTATTGACTTAATTTCTCATGTATAACACTTTTCATATTTTATTCCGATTAAGTCACGCCTTAAAAAACACTATGGCTTCACCATAGCTTTTAAGACGTGAGGCTTGGTCACACCGTCACGTAACGCTTCACGCTATTTATAACTTTGGTCTAAACTGACCTAGCGTTTAAAAAGTTGCGCGCCTGGTTACAAAAATGTACTCCGTAGTTGTTATCATTTTGTTATTTTGTTATCATCTGTATACACTAGTATATCGTGAAAACTTACAACGAACTATTGATAATGTAAGATAAAGATACGGTTTCTCCCAAGTTCTAATTAAGAAACAAAACTACCCATTGGGCCTCGGATTAAAGTACCTTACATTGTCATATCCCATTGTCTTGGTTTCGATCACCACTCATGTTAACTCGACTAAAGTGAAGTCCAAGTTGATAAATCCAAAGTAAGAAACAGGAACAACAAGTGAAAAGGAAGAACCAAAAAGAAGAAACAATCTAACAACGTACTCCATACGTTTGCTTGAATTAATATGTCCAAACTAATTGGTACAATTTCAACTCGTGTGTCGAGCTTTTGCATTACCAAATGTAGATAACGTACTTGATTATCTCAATAACACGTAAAACATTCATTATGTACTTTAATTAGTGGAGTATTAAATAATGAGCCGGATAGAAGTGTCTTTTGTGATGTTTTTATTGACATGGTTTTTGTTTGTTGTGCGTATAAATTCTTTTTAACACTCCAAGGATTAGCTTTTGCGTTTTGATGTGTTTGTTTTAAAACATTGTGCATTTTTCTATGTGTAACGTTCCAGGCGAATCATTATCCGTCGTAGACTAGAGTGATTGTTGGTTCATAACCAAATTTGTGCCTTACTACACAACACGTTTCGGTAAACAAAGCCGTATGTCTATTTGCAATGCAGTAACATTGTGGTCGTTATAGGTGGAATGTTATACTATGTCTCCTCAATTGATTTTTATTTATTTTATTTTTTAACAGCTAAGAGTGGTGGGTATCCTGGTGCCGTAGCCAAAAAGTGTTGTCACTTGTCTATCTCGAAATTCTTTGTTTTATCTAACATGTTATGTAAATCACATCTTTCGGTCTAAGTCTCTGGAATGTTCGGCCTTAGATCAACAAACATATCTCTTAAATTCACTTCGAATCTCTCGTCTTCTAATATCATGTTATGTAACATTATACAACAATACATGATTCTTTTCAACGCGTTGATTTCGTAAGCATGTGCGGTTTGTCGTATAATTCCCCAACGACCTTATAGGACTCCGAAAGCTCGTTTAATATATTTTTTAGAGCTTTCTTGAACTCTTTTAAATTTCAACATTTTTCATTCCTTGCAATAGTAAACGTTTTGACAAACACGGACCATGTTGGATAAATGTCGTCGGCTAAATAGTAACCTTTCTTGTATGTATGTCCGTTTACTACAAATGGACATTCCAGAGCTCTACCGGCAAGTACATCATCAAATAACGGGGAACCATATAACACATTAATATCATTATTTGCCCTCAAAACCCTAAAATATGCATGCTAAATCTATAATTTTTTATCCGAAACCGCTTCTAACACAAGAGTTGAGTATTTATGATCACGTCTTTTGAATATAGCTTGTAAGGCCTTTGGGCAATTTCTCCAATCCCAATGCATACAATCAATACTCCCGAGCATTCCCGAAAGTCCATGTTCTTTTTCGTGCAATCATATATTTTTTCAACATCCGCTGAAGTGGGCTTTTTTAAATACTTTTCAACGATAAAATATGTATGCATTTAGTAAAGTGCTCGAACATTGTCGTGAACAACGTTCACAAATTTGCAAGTACTCATCGCATCAGGCGCAGTGTCGTACGACAGTTGGCGTATGACGGATATGCACTTCAATAGAGGACCTATACTTTTACGACCGACAACATCGTAACATTGTCTAAAATAATAAAAGTACTCAGGAATAGGGTGAACATCATAACTTAAAATATTGTTGAGTATTTTATTAAAAGTCTAGAACTCATATTATACCTTCGCCTAAAATTCTCTTCAGTATATTTAGGAGGAGTCTCATCGACGCCAAAATAGTCGTTTATTAAACGTTGTTCCGCCTTTTCTCGTTCACGTGATATGTATGTTCTTGTCCTCTTAGAACCCGATCCCGATCCCCCTCACTTCTTGATCACACAAAGCTACAAATTGTTCATACGCCGCATAACTCTGAAGATATTGCTCCCGATCGTCTTGAAAATAAACATTATAATGGTCGTAAATGTAGGTGTTGTTGGGATTGTTTGGATCCATAATTGAAACAAAGTTGAGTATTATTGAAGTAGAAATTAAATTGAAAGAGTGTATGAAAAATTATAGAATAAGAAGAAGTATTTATAGAATTTTTAAGAGGTAAAAATTTGAAAAAAGTTATTTTTTTAATTAGCCGTTACCCCAACGTTCAAATTCAATAAAAAAAACAAAAAATCTATGGAATAATAATAGAGCAGTTTTAAAACTTTAATGATTTTTATAATTGATAAAAAATTTGAGGTAACAAATTTAAACTAATCTCAAAATTGATTACTATTCGAGGATTTTCACCTTATTTTTTTTAGCGGACAGTTAATTTCGGACGTAAAAGTGTCATAACTTTATACTCCGTATGATTTTTTGAATTATACATATTCTATGCATGAAAACCCAATGGGCTACTTCAGTCCACTACCATAAAAATTAGTAATGACTTTTTGATGGATCTGTATAAGACTGTATTGGAGGTTGAACATAGCTAACGTTTTACATATCTCAAAAAAACTTATTTGTATGTTAGCATGATGATTCATTAAATTACAAACACCTGACTAAAGATATATCCAATAGACGATTTGTGATTAATATGCATCAATACATGATAAGTTGATAACCAAATAAAATATAAGCGATTATAAAGATGAAGAACAAATTACAAGGTTCACACAAAACAACTTCATGTTCATAACATTAGGTTCAAACGATAAATTTGAAGAAATAAAAACAATCAGTTAATTCAAATCTAACAAAACAAGCAACTTAAACATGAACACTAAAAACTAAATCAAATCACATAACATAAAATAAGACAATCATCAATGTTGCCCATAATGTGGTCTCTAGTTGTTTTGCAGGACTCTTGGCTGCTTCAGGTGCTACTTCAGGGGCCGCGTCAGCATCTGGAGTATCTTCAGGCGTAGACGGCGCCTTTGTTGGCCCAGCCGGAGCTGGACTCACCGGAGTTGGTGCTGGACTGGGGGCCGGAGTTGGGGTCACCGGACTGGGGGCCGGCGCTGGGGTCACCTTTGTGGGGGCCGGAGCTGGGGTCACCTTAGTGGGGGCAGGAGATGGTGTGACCGGACTGGGGGCCGGGACTGGGGTCACTGGAGTGGGGGTCGGGGCTGGGGTCACTGGAGACGGGGTGGCTGGAGAATTAACTGGTGATGGTGATGGGATATTTGGTTGTGGGTAGGGGAAGGGAAGTGGTTCCATTGGGGCAGGGGTATCCACGGGAGGGGCAGGGGTGGGAAGTACACGGATATCGACCTTTTGACCTGATTCACAATGATCAGGAGTGCTGCAAATGAAGAAATAATGGCCGGGGTATCTGATTGTAAAAATGTCATTTCCGGAGTTGTAGGTGTCGTAGGAATTGGTGCCATTGCAAGATTTGTAATTTTTGTATGAGACTCTTACCACGTTATGGAATTTTTAGCATAACGAAATACTGCAAAACAAGAACAATAAATCATAAAATTATCGACATTTTTAAGAGATCATAAGAGATAATGTAAGCTGGGCTTTGCAACAGGAAATAAGCTAACGATATAATATACTGAACAAAAGCAATGCCGCAACTAAGCGTGCTTGGCTAAGTTATTTTAGGTGATCATCGGCTTATTGCGTTATCAGAAGTCAGAACACATTGAACTTATTTGAAAGTGTGTTTGAAAACTGCCAAGGTCATACTTACAAGTTTACATTCTACATACACTTTAAACAATAGATCTATGTGAAAAGATACAGCCTGAAATCCTAAATACATATGGAAGTTTGTTTTACACCAACAGATAACTTTATCACAGATTTGTACATTCTATACAATAAAGAAAATAGCAAACATAACCAGAGGCAGAGATCAAAGGAGGACTAGGGACATAACAGGACATAATTTGACTAGGTACATTTACTATTTTTTACTAACAAACACGATTAAAAGATAGTTTAAAATTATAAAGTGTCCCTCGACCATTTGGGTCCGCCTCTAAACATAACAGCCAAGTTGATGAAAACTTAGCATTGAGTTATTAACTATTTGAATAATATAACAATACAAGTAAACAAATGTTATAGGGTAGATATTTACCAATGGAGTCACCAACTTGAAAGTGCTTGGTAGCAGCCCAAGTCTTATAATCAACATGACCAAGGTTTGTCCAACCATTACCATCACCAACTATATAAACTTCTCCCCCCTTTGCCGCCACTGCGGTCGAAAATGCCATCGTGATCACCGCGATAAAAACCGCAAACATCATCTTCATAGCTTCCAATATTATGAACTTACCACAATGTATGTTTTTCAACCGATACAAAGAAATTTTTTATACAAAAAATTGGTGTAGGTCATGAAGAAATTTGGTGTATTTATATATGGATTTTGAACAAATTATGGAAAGAATAATGTATTTATTTTTTTGATACACTGAATTATTTTTCATTTATTAGTTGCCTTGTTATGCTTGGTTTCAAGATAAATTCTCAAATTAGTTGATTGGTTTGTGATCTTTTTACTAATTTGGATTTCCAACTAAAGATACAATGGATTATCAATGTACGTAACGTTCCAAATCTTTTTCTTTATGGTAAATAGAATCACTTTTGACTTTCATTTTTTTTTTCTTTTTCTTTTGTGTTCACAAATGTAGATAATCAAAACAAAACACTTTTTCAATTTAGTTATTTGAAAACTTTTTTTTCTATCTAATAACTTTATTATGCCATTCTTAATGTTTGTTTTGCAATATTAAAAAATAATAATTAAAAAAAAAAAAAAAAACGTATGATGTTTGAATCATTAATTATTTAGGCTTTTATAAATGTCCTTTTATACATTTAAATCGACATAATGATCCGTGTATAACAACTAAGTACATGCATATCCATTACAAGAATTAAATCATTTATGATACGCAAATACTTTCAACTGAAGATTTTATGCTATCCACGAAATATATGTCTACTTTTCAGTTTTTGCTCCTAAAATATAAATAGGCGAGGTCAATTATATATAGAAATAGAATTTCGTTTGTTAGGATATGTTTTGCCTTATTATTTAGTCTACTAATTACATGTAAATACGTACAATATTCTACTTACTAATTGTCATTGTCCAAATTATTTCGAAACTAATATAGTTTTAGAGAAATTTTCTTTTGTTTACTCTTATTTTGATGCTTACATCCCCACCATCCATCTAATTTGATCTAATAGTGGAGAATAACCTAAGATTTAATCTCTTAAACCTAGTTTTTCACAAATATATAAAGTTTTATGGGATTTTCTAATATGTGTCACAATGGCGTATGTTTAAATGTATTTATTAAACATAATAGTTTCTTAAATTATGTTAATTTCTTTATAAAACAATATTAAACATGGTAAGTGAATACAAATTAGGAAATTATTAATAACAAGTGACATTTAAACATGGTAATTTATGTTCATTTAATGGCTCTAATTGTGTACCACCATGGCACAAGTTAGAAAAAGCCAAGTTTTATTTATTTTCTTTTCTCATTCTCCTCATTTTTAATACACAATTTGTGTGTGTTTTCTCCCAACCACTTTCCTGCTCTCACCTTCCCTCCATCTTCTCTTCTATCATTTTTACACAATCACTATGTCACAATCATCACCATGTCACAATCTTCCATATTATTCCAATCAGCCTCATCACAATCATCAATAATCGTAATAGTTTTTTTTTTTTTTTTTTTTTTTTTAATCAACCTCTGAATATGTGTTTTGATGATGAGGTTGTTATGGATGAATTGATTTAAGAATCTGGAGTTAGTTAAGGTTATTATGTACAAGCTTTGATTAGAAAGCTTTATATATACTGGATCTTATACCCGTTGTTTGATGAAATGTGAGTGAAAAATATTTGATAATCTTGTTATCCTCTCCCGTAATTTTGCTTATTAATTATATTGTTAGTTGAATTTTGGCTTTTAAATACATTGGAATGATATTTCTATGTCGATTGTTGTTTTAATTTGCTATGTATCGTATGTGTAGATCACCATTGATATTTGAAGTTGTCGATTGTAAATGTAGGTACTTTGTTAGGAGGATTTCTTGAATGATTGTGACTTAGGTTTTGAGAAAATTGTTTAATGTAGGTTTAATACGAGATATGTAGTGGTATGGATGTGTGTGTTTACATGGAAGACCAAGATGTATTCATAGTTTCTTTGAGTTCTACCTTTACATCTTCGGTCTCGTCTTGAATGGTAAAACATGGTTGTTCTAGTATGCACATATATTTGTTAATTCAGTTCCCAAAAGGATTTTTAGTGTACAGTTGGCTAAGATTTTAATGCTCTTGTCGTAATGTGGCTAAGTATCACTAGTGATATTTCTATGTTTGATTGATGTTTTAATCTGCTATGTATCATATGTGTAGTATCACTTATGATATTTGTAGTATCACTTATGATATTTTGTTTATTTTGATAGGTTTTGATGTTTTCTGGTTAAACACTATTTATATGTCATGTATAGTACCATTTGTGACATTTCATTGTTATTGTTTTATAATCATAGTCGTTTATTTTATTTTATTTTTATTTTTTTTAAGTTGTGATGATACCCTATTTACTGTGTGTTTACCTTTGTTTACAACTTCTAATAGTGTGAAAACACCTAAGTCATTTAATTATCATGAGTTTATTGACACTCCTGGGGGATAAGTTTTTTGGGTTCCTATAGTTTCTGATAGTGCTCTACCAAGATTCTCGGGCATTGCGCCGGGTGCGGTGACCCCAGAGACGGCAGTTCTGAGGCGGTGTTCTAGAGGCGGCTCCGTTGAAGGTGAATCATTGCATCAAAGTCTGGTTTTACCTTCTTTTTTTTTTAATTTATTTTGTTTGATGTATCGCTTGTAATTCATAGCTTTTCAATATTTTAAAAAAGAAAAACTTATGCTCAATAGTTTGGAATATGAGGATTTTTGTGATTCATACAATTCTTTTGTATCTGGTATCACTTGTGATATTCTGTTAAAAATAATGCAACACCTGGTTTTGATTTTGATATTTATATCACTTGTGATATTATGTTAAATTTAATGCAACACTTTTTCTTTGATTTTTAGAATATGTCAAGTTTTTTATTTCGGTAGTTTTGTTTATTGTTTTTATACATATTTGGTATATGTAATATGCAATGTTATATCTCTTGTGATATGAAACATTTTATTGTAACACAAAATGCTAAGAGTAATATCGCATGTGATAAAAGAATAAAATGCTACATTAATACTTTTCCATAAAAACGATCATACAAGTCACTTAGTGATTCCCAAAAGTAGTACAGACTCCGACACCAAGTAATGTGGCTCTGGACCTAATAGAGCGCACCCTTCTTAGGTTATCCCAAACTCGCATTGCATTTATAAACTAAGAAACATAAGGATTGCTTCTTGCTTCGCCTGCTCTTTTTCCAATCATCTTTGTTTCATCTATCATTCTCTTTATCTAGTCATCTTAATCTTTTTTTATAGCAATCTTGTTTGCACAATCAGACATCATCTCCTTTATTTCGTTTACTTGATGTAGAATTATCTTTGCTGCAATTCTTCATAAAGTTCCATATGGATTATTTATCATCATGTGCCTCGCAAGCACGTCCCTTTGGAAATATTAATAGGTCATGATTATTAGAGACCAATATATACTCATTTATCACTTGTGATATTGTATTGCACTTATTTTAACATGTTGTTCGGCTTTTGGAGGAACATGTGATATCGTGAATCATAGGTGATATCACAGGCATGTTGACTTCTTCTATTTGTTGAATCAGTGGTAGTGATGGAGGAACATGTGATACGGTGTTAAACCTATCGAAACATGCACACTTTATTAATTAAGAAAATAACTGCATTACAAATCTAATAGAAGCATGTTACAAGCTCAATATCTCTTGTGATTTCTCATATTATTACAACATTCATCATATTATCACAACAATCCCTCAATAACTACTAACTACCACACTTTTATTGCTAATTTTTTTATGTATCTCATTCTCATGATGTTCAACTTTTTGGAGGAGAATTTAATATCACAGGTGACATCACAGATGTGTCGCCTTCTTCTATTTGTTGAATCACGTGTGATATCATAGTTGATATACATATTTTATCACTTGTGATATCACAGGTGATAGCACGTGTGATATCACATGTGTTATAATATGTGTTTGAGCTTCTTCAGTTTGTTTGTAAAGATGTTGTGCTTTATTTAACCATAGCTTCTTCAGTTTGCTGACTCAACCATAGCTTTTTTCAAATCCCGTTGTAAAACCTATTGAAATACGAACAATGTATCCATTAAATAGACAAATCCAATCACAACTTTAAAAATAAGCAAAATCACACTAAATAACTATGTGTTTAAAGCAAAATCAACCTGTTTAAGTTGTTTAATCTAACAACTTAAATAATAAGCAATATTGCACTATAATAAACAACTTATCAATAACTAAAACACACTTATCATCCACAAAAAGAACATAAACATCAAAATTATGATATAAAACAAAGGTGATAAAACACACAGTAAATAGTATATCATCAAAACTTTTAACCAAAAAAAAATAAAAAAATAAAAATTAACTATGATTATAAAACAATAACAATGAAATATAAAAAATGATACTATACATGACATATAATAAAGGTTAATACAAGTAAACAAACAAAAAAAACTATCAAATAAATAAATTTTCACAAGTGATAATACAAATATCAATAGTGATAATACACAAATACAGTTCAACTTTAAATATCACCGGTGATATTACACGTATGATACTTTCACTCACATATTTTTCATCAAACACTTGGTGTGCATTCATGTATACAAAACTCAGAGCAACTTAGTTCACATTACCAAATAAACTAAATATCACTCAAAACTACATTTTTTGTGATCAACAATAAACATTCTAATAAAAATGTCACAATAATTGGCAACAAAAACAAATAAAACAACATAAATAACAATCAATTACCAGATCTAATCACGAACATTCGACTTTATAATGTACACTTAACCATTTTTCAATCAGAGGCTGGATTGGTTCATTTTGACCCGTAAATCTTGCGGGAATCAACTTCCTAACGATAGATGCTTATATTTTGTTGTGATTTAACAAGTTTTGATAGTTAATTTATGGTTAATCATGGTTGACTTTTGATTTAATGGTTAGGGTTTGAATATTGGTAGGAGTGCAGTGTGTGTGATTTGGGGGAAAGTGGGGTAATGATAGTTATGATGTAATTTACACATCTAGTCCCTCCATTTTTTTGAAAAGTTTACATTATTAGTCCCCCATGTTTTTTTTTCCTTAAATTTTGTTCTTTTGATCCAATGGTGAAGATGTGTCCGATGGTATGTAGGGAAAAGTGAGTATGCAAAATAAAGCAACTCTAGTTTTAACTATATTCTATCGAGTAAATTGCAAAAATCGTCCTCGTGGTTTAGCCAAATTGCAGATTTCGTCCGTCTTGTTCATTAAGTGCAAAACAATCCTTATTTGACATTGTTTCGCCCGCTTTGGTCCCCGAAACTAACACCGTTAGTTTGTGCTCGTTAATGAACAAGACGGACGAAATCGCAATTTGGCTAAACCACGAGGACGATTTTTGCAATTTACTCAATAAAATCTCAATTTTAATTTTTGAAAAGTTGACCCGCATTAACCGAGTTGGCGGATTTAGTCATTTTTGTTCGATTTATACTGATTTAGCGATTTTTAGACTATGCCAATTTTACAACACCGAACATCTATATGCAACTATGTCATTAAAGTCGAGTGTGTCATTGCAACTATGTCGCCAGAGGATGACTATCGTATCTTGTCAACATTTGTAATTAATGTCGATTTAAAACACCCATTTGATAAAAATATAATTTATAAAACACAATGTACAAACTAATTGAAGCACAAATACAACTAATATTCAAGACATACAATTAATACACTATTTAATTTACCCTTCACTAAAATATACAACAATTTAACCACAATGTACAATCTAATCAAACTACTAAGCCAAACGGATAAAAACGGACAAAAACGTAATTTTTTCCGTTTTCATTTTTATCCATTTTCATCCGATTTTATCGGAATAAAAAATTGAACAAAACGTAATTTCTTTCCCATTTATATAAATAAACAACCGTAAGAAAACGGACAAAACAAACGAAACGGATAAAACAAACAAAATCGTAAGAAAATGCAGATAAAAAGTAAAAGAAAACAAACAAAATGGATGAAAACAGATAAACTCGGATGAAAATGGAAAAAAAAAAACGGAAAAAATAACGATATAAAAATGTTGTTTTATATGAAACGTTTTATATAAAAACTTTTAATATTCTTACATAAAACATTTTTATATAAAAAATCTTTATATAAAAACGTTTTATATAAAACTTTTTATAAAACGCTTTATATAAAACATTTTATATAAAAAGGAATTGCAAAATCGTCCTCGTGGTTTAGCCATGTGCGATTTCGTCCGTCGTGAGCACAACTAACGGTGTTAGTTTCGGGGACCAAACCTGACGAATAAAGTTGTTTTGCACTTAATGAAACGGACGAAATCTGCAATTTGGCTAAACCACGAGGACGATTTTTGCAATTTACTCTATTCTATCGCTACAAGTTTTGGTCAAAGACGGGGCCAAGAATATAAACATGCGTCATCGCTATAGATCAGTTGTCGCGAGAACCATAAATTGGTGTAGTGAGATAATATCGTATCTTGTCTTCTGTCAATAATGCGGAAATTTACTGTGAGTCCGCGAGATGCGATGAACGGAAACAAGGCTTTTGACCTATTAGTATTGCGCGAGATTAATGTTTTCAACTAGCAGTTTGTGAATTCAAGTCGCGTCAGGGACAAATACATGATTTATGTGGGCATGCGAGGAATGTGAAATTAAGTGTGCGTGCGTTAGTTCCATATAAGTTCACTCATTCTACTATAACATCTTTCGAGACGGCACACATTTTTTTATAGAATTATAATCAGAGAATCCGTTAAATCATCACAGACAACACAAAAAATGGCTACCCATGTACTCATGTTAACAAGGAGTCAACTTATATCGAGCTAGTTTAAAAGACAAACATGAAATAATACTAGCTAAAGACACTATAGCTAAAATAAAACATAAAATATAACTAAGCGCCCAAATTGCAACCCAGACTATAGACACAACAACAATGATCATAAGCAGGCAATTAGGGCCAGTTGTTGTTGCAACCGACCTTGGTGCCGTTGCAGTTGCATTTGGTGCCACATGAGCTGCTGGTGCAGTCGATGAGTTGACATTTGTATGTGGATTGGTGGTCTGAGAATACGTCTTGAGGACTCTAATATCAATCTTTTGCCCCGCGTCACAGTGACCAGGAAAGCTGCAAGTGAAAAAGTAATGACCGGTTCCTCTGATGGTGAAAGAATCGTTTCCAGTTTCATAGGTATTCAGTGGTGCGCTTATGTTGCATGACTTGAAATTTTCCTTGTTCACTCGTACTACGTTGTGGTTGGTAGGCCTGTAATGGAACACTGCAACACCAGTGAATAGTTTTTACTGTCATACATTGCCATTACAAATATTGTATCAACATTTTTTACATTATATTCTTTTATTTGTTCAGCATATGCTAAGAAAATCAACTATGTTGCATAGAAAGGTACGAGATTAAGAAAAGGTAAGTTTGTTTTTTCGTTTCACTTTTTAGTTCTAAGCCTCAAATTTAAATGCTTTTAAAGATTTTAACAAAATGTCTCTTATAATTAATGATAAAACAGAAGGGTACTTACGTAGAGTATCACCAACACGAAACTTCTTTCCAGATGTCCAAGTGTAGTAACTCGAATTAACAAGAGTCGACCAACCATTAGAGTCACCAACAGTATAAACTTCACCCATCACCACCTTCATCAAGGCACCTTCCATCATAATCAATAACATCAAACGAATCATCATATGCACCTTCAACATTGTTGTACAGATTCGGGGTTTGGTGATATGATAATAAAATATGGTATAAGTTATGAGATACAAAATGTTTATGTGATGCCCAACTATACCACTTAATCATGTTATCTGCATGAGTCATTTGTACTTGTGCATTTGGTTGAAAGTGCACTTCTTGTGTAACATGCCCTTCTCACTTTTACCCAGTCTTTTCCTTTTACCGGCTTTCTGTTGTTAATATAGTAAACAAACTGTTGAACCATACGGAGTATTTGGTAAACGATGTGTATAGTTAACGGTAATTTATTTATTTTTTTTATTCATACATCAACATACATATTTGCAAATACAACATTCACTCACTTATTTACTCAAGTCATGATTTTGGTCTTCACCGGTATGAAACTTTGCTTATGATACAAAACCTTATAAGGATATGATGATTCGAATAACTAGTCTTCCTAGACCAGAGAAAGTTTTACTTTGTGATGGCAGAAACCAGCTTATTGTCAATGTCTTCTTTTGCTTTTGAATCAAAGGGCTCGTCACCAATATATAGATCCAAGATTGATCGACATAAGAGTTGGCTTTGAACACTTCCTACCTCCTTGCCATCAACTACACAGTGTAAACCAAGAACATTATTGGTACATAGTTTTGTAACAATGAAAAGCACAGACAATAAGATACATCTTCTGTAAACTGAGAGACTGTGTTGTACATTTGTAACTAACGCCTAGAAAGGGGGTGTATGTTAGTCCATCTTGCAAATGATGGTAACTCTAGATAATCAAAATTAGATAGCATAAGTCTCGTAATCAAGGAGGCGAGAGAGATAGTCTTTGAAGTTGTAATAATTAGATGTCCAAGTGTTCAAACAATTCAGAATACTAAGGTATTAAAATTAAAGTTGACTAAATGGTCATTCTTGTAAAAAACAGGAGAAAGTTGTGAAATAAGAATACAAGTCTCTTGTATTGGTTAAGAAATAAGTAAATAGGTAATTTATTTTATCCTCAGATAATCAGCTATGTTTTAAACAAGCCATTGTTCAAATGCCAAAAAAAAACACTCTAGTAAGTGAGAGTCAATGATTTTGAGCAAAATGTGGCTAGTACCCTAGTACTTTTGACTTTGCAATTGCACAAAATGCCAACTCAGTCATTCTTCTTGCAAACTCGAACGTTAACATTGTCGCATGAAATATAGTTTGCAAAGTTTAGACAAATCCGACAATTTTATAAGTCAGTTTTGGCGTAGCTTCTGGTCTTTGACATCAAAAAAGAAGGTTGTAATAATGAAAGGGACATCTGATAATTTCAATTTGATCCTAGCTAGCTATGAACATTTTCCCCCGTATAAACTTCATCAATTTCTCATTTATGAACATAACAAAGCACACAACATGAATTTTTACGTAGTGTTTGAGTAAACAAGAACAAATATTTGAAAATGAAAGCATCAAACAGAAAAAAGTTATCAGATTTTTTATGAGATCAGTATATGTACACTTACTAGTAGTCCGGAGAACGTAGTCCTTTTCCTTTGAGAGGTTTATGATTGATCCACGAGGAATCTTGTATTCGTCACTAAACTGAGAAGTGAACCTATCATATATACAGAAAGAGCTTTTAGAACACGTCTCACATCAACATTTCACCTAAACAAAAGCAATCGACTTATCTTACAAATTAAACAATTTCATTAAGGGGTGCAAAGTGAGGGTTAGGTAACTGGTAAAATGGAGTTAAATTTTGATACAGGTCAGTTAGCGTTGCATTTGAATGATAGGGATTCAAAGGTGTATATAGAGCAATTAACTATATATGAAATGGGTAAAACCGGTCAAAGTTGCTAAACTTGTATTCAGGTGTTTACAATATCCGAAATCGTTTTACCAGAAACAAACTAATATAGTTCCGGAATCAAATTTAAGACATTAATCATATATAAAATTTAAAAAACGGCAGGTCGGCACACCCGACCTGGTCTGTTTCAACCTGCCTGACCCACCCGTTGTTGCACATCTATGAATGAATCGTGATAGCTTATTAATATACATGAACTTGGTTAAAAGTAGATGAAATAATCGCTTACTTTTGAAGTAACTCCTTGTTATCAGATCCTCCAAATTTCTTTAATCTTGTTCCAACAGAATCTTCAAATGCATTGCGAACGGAACGAATGCTAAGTTTTCCATAAACTATCTGTAGTCTAACAGTAACACTTACATCACTTTCCATCAAATCTTGAGTGATGTTAGCATTCTTAAGTTCAGTTGTTGACAGAGTTGCATATTTCTCATTCAAAAAGTTCTTAATATCACTTTCATCGGCATACACACCTACAGAATGTAAATTTCAGTTATATCAAACTTCAAACATTTCTTAAAGGCTGCAAATTTGTGCTGAATAAGGCTGTGGCTGGAAGCAAAAAAGAGATAAACAACCTAATGGCTATATAAACCGTCAACATATCCAATTATTTTTTATCCTTTGACATCGAAAAATCTATTTGGGGATGTCTCATTTTAAAACGAAACAACTGTTAAATGTCGTAATCATAGGCTGGAGGGAGTATCTGTAGTGCACGCTACTTTGGTTATTACGAATTGTCATAAAACTAAGGGGGCGTTTGGACATGCATCTATACAGGTTATTGCCCCTTCAATTTCCGTTTAGAAGTGAAAATGATTCTGATTTTACGATTACTAAAAAAGGAAAATAATCAGATTTTGAAAACTATGTTCTAAGAAAAGCCAATTAATGAGACATACTCATTGATGGCTAAAATCAACTTTAGTTCTTATTATTTAAACTACTTACAATCAATTTCTAACATGCTATCAAAGACCCCAACAACATTTTTCATTCCTTAAAATAATCAACACAACTCACATAACTAATCTTTGATATTAGTATTCACTAACGGGTATATTAGAACCTTTTTTTTATACAGTTAATAAAGCAGCTTCAAGGGTGTTTGGATTGCTTATGTCAGGGTGAGCATTACAAAATGCTTAATTGATTATTTCTAAAGGCATTAGCATTTTTAATAGCAATCCCAAACACCCCTCACGTAAAACCATCCGTTCACAAAAGCATTTGGGCGTAAAAACCACAAATGTTACCACTCACATAATATACATGTTTTACCATTGTTCCACCTAGACCTCAAACCTCTATTTTAAGATGTTTACCCAATCAAGTTTCAACTTGCAAATAGTATTACCCTATTGGGCTATTACTAGTATTGTGTTCAGTTTTACACAAATACGATGCCGCAATAGCTATTCTTGAGCATATTGTCACACAAGGTAACATAACGTACCAAATTCGCCAGTGAGGTGTATCCACTACTTCTCTCGCTCATCAAAAGTTACCACGGATTTAACTTTTGCCTCGATATAAGAGTGAACACTTTAAAACTTTAAATAAAGTAGTGCAAGTTCAAATTTGACAAATTCAAGGTTCCAAACTTTTTTTCTACATTGTTCAGGTTTGAAAAAAGTCATTTTTTATAAATCAGATTGCATAGGCTTTTCTAGTTAAAAATTGAACTTGTGTTAAACTGGGATGGACAAAAAGGGCATTTGATTACATTGACAGTGACACATTTGAAATTATGTTACACTTCTTAGGATTTTTCAGCATTTTACGCACTTATAGCTAGTTCATACTAATAGTGCGTCACATAAGCTATTCTGCACAATTCGAGCTATTTTATACATGAACAATGATTGGTAGACCTAAAATTTATGCCTAACTTTATGCCGTGGAACAACTTCTTCACAAACCAATAAAACACTTACATGAAGCTACATATATTGGTTGGTGACTTAGGGAGCATTCTCACGCAATATGGGTACAGCTTGGCCACAAAGCCTTTGGTGATTTGGTCATGGGCGGAGATAAAGGGGGGTCACAAGGGGCAAGTGCCCACCTAGCGAAAAAAATTGTAGTGTAAATTTTCGAAAATATTTGGCTTTTTTCGTAATTTGCCCCTTTAAGTACCAATTTATAGTGCAGTTTCTAAAATTTATCAAAATGTGCCCCCTCGACCAAAAATTTCTGGCTCCTCCCCTGCCTTTGGTGATAAGCATGTGTTTTGATGAAACCGCATATAATAACTAATAATAACCACCAACAAGGAAGCCTAATGGTCAAGGGTCTCCTCACCAGATATCTCGAATTCAAACCTTACAAGGTACCCCGGTCAGGGCGCGTATATCTTAATTAATGCCTTGCCCTCCCCTCGTAACCCGACCAACGAAAACCTCATCTTTTTACATATAATAACTAATACTCATGTTTGTAAGTGGAGGTAAACATTTTAGATTAAGCAATTCCAATTCCCAAACACCTAGGTTTCGATCACTCAACTTAAGATTAAAAAAACATGTAAACTGAAATTAAACCAACAACATTGCTACTAAATAGTAAAATGTATAAAATTGTAATTACCAAAGGCGTAAACATCGATGTTCTTCAAGCCAAACAAAACCTTCCTCCTCAACCCAACTCCCAACAACCCTTTATTCCCATCCACCACCCCCGGAAACACCACACCACTTTTCTCCTCTGCCACGTCACCAACACCTTCACTTAACGACAACGACCCAAAACAAGGTTTTTTATACACAAAGGAGTTCAATGTGTTTTGAACTGATGTTGAGTTTTGTGATATTGATATCCCGGCGGAGATTCCCGCGGTGAGTGCGACGGAGCAGGCGATGGTTGCCGGATAAATTATGCCGGTGGGGAGTGGAGGGATGGAGAATGGGAAACGGAATGAAACCATTGTTTTGTCCGAAGAGTTTTTGTTTTTTGTTTTCAAAATAAACAAATAAACAAAGAATGTGTATTTATATCGAAGTAACGAGGTATTTATAGATAAACTAGGCGAGTACCCGCGCCTGGCGGCAGCGGTTTCTAGCGGCAGATAATCAACGATATGCGATCTTGTAGTAAGTGTTTTGTATAAAATTGAAATAGAATGTGAAAAATCAAAATGTAATCTATGACGGTTTGTAGCGTCGATAATTAAACTGTAAGAAAAAGTCTTGCGTATATCAAACGACGTATAAAGAAAACATTACATCAATAATGAAATACTAACTAACAACACACACTAATCATCGCAGTAAACTTTGAAACACGACATTTGAGATATAAATTTCTTCTTGATGAACTCTTTGGTGGTTTAACCAATACTTTTGTTGTTCTACGGGATATCCTCTGCATAATCTTACATAAAGTTGGCCATGCGAGAAAAGCAGAATCATGCAAATAGACACCACATTTGGAATTGTTTGGCCCGAAACTTTATTAATAGTCGTCGCAGTAATTAAGCCAGAGAAAATTGTGTTCTCTTTGGTTTGAAAGGAAACATGTCTTCAGGATGGAGCAAGAGGAATTCTTGGCGAAAAGACTTAACTCCAAATCTTTGTCCGACAATGATCTCAAAGATTGATGACTTTATATATATTTAATACAATAATATACATTGATATATTCGCCTAATATTTAATTTTATGTCCAATTTTACTCGACTTACACTTGGATATATCGAGAAACTTACAATAATATACATTGATATATTGGCCTAATATTTAATTTTATGTCCAATTTTTTTCGACTTACACTTTGATAAGTCGAGTAAAGATATTACAAAAGCTTCAATGGCAAGTATTTGAATGATTATTACGTAAAATCAAATGATTATTATATATTAGGGAATGATGTTGACATATTAGGGGGGCGTTTGGTTGGGGTAATTTGAAATTCAGGAATTTTAAATTCTAGAAAACTTAAATTCTTGAGAATTTAAAATTCCGGAATTTAAAATACCTTCGCATGTTTGGTTCACATAAATTTATAAATATATTTTTTAATTTTTTTAATATAAATTTCATAAAAATTCTATTTAAAAGTTTATAAAAAAAATTATAAAAAAAGTTTAGAAAAAATTTATAAAAAAAAGTTTATAAAAAATTTATAAAAAAAGTTTATAAATAATTTAGGAAAAAAGTTTATAAAAAATTTATTAAAAAAGTTTATAAAAAATTTATAAGAAATTTATAAAAAAAAATTATAAAAAAAAGTTTATAAAAAATTTATAAAAGTTTATAAAAAAGTTTATAAAAAAAGTTCATAAAAAATTTCTAAGAAATTTATAAAAAATTTATAAAAAAAAGTTTATAAAAAAAGTTTATAAAAAATTTATGAAAGTTTATAAAAGAGTTTATAAAAAAAGTTTAAAAAAAATCTATAAGAAATTTATAAAAAAAGTTTATAAAAAATTTATAATAAAAGTTTAAAAAAATCTATAAAATAGTTTATAAAAAATTTATAAAGAAAGTTTATAAAAAAAATTATAAATATTTTATTTAAAAGTTTATAAAAAAAACAATAAGAAAAAAAGTCTATAAATTTTTTTTCAAGCAAATTAAAATTCCTCACTTTTTGGAGGCATTTTGATTCTCCCCATTTTGGCAATTCGAGAAATTGTAAATTGCTTCAATTTCCCCCATTTGAGTTACCAAACATGACATTTGAAGGGAATTAAAATACAAATGCCTCCAATATCCCCCAAATTGCCCCAACCAAACGCCCCCTAAGTATTTCAATGGTAAGTATTACAAAAGCGTCAATGGTATATATTCTCTACAAATTAATGAATTTTGGAAATAAATTAGTAAAGTTTGACAATTATGTGTATGTTTCAAAATGATTTAGGCAAGTATTTCAATGATTAAATGCTAACAAATGTTGATTTACACTTTGATATCGAGAAACTATCTTACAATTATAGCCTCATTGATGAAAAGAGTAAATGAATAATTAGTTAATGAAGTAAACTCATTGAAGCTTTGTAACAAAGTGCCAAAATTGATAATGGATCATAACAAGAAATTAAATAGAAATCGTGATAACCTTATCAAAACAATTATTCAAATAATAGTGTAATTTTAACCGAACATATGAATTCGTGTTATAAATTTATTGGGTGAACAATGGTTCGATTTGCTCCATCCATTTAGCACAATCCTTCATATTTTGTAGAACAAGCTTCATCAAAGCTTCAACAGTAGTGATGTCATTTTCTATTCTATATTCTGCAGCATCTATTATCTCCAACAACGACTTGATCTCTTTACGAACCAAGTCAACCCATATCCGATCCATTTTAGCCGTTGTAGCTCCGGCAAGTTGTTCGACATCAACATGAACATCAATTGGAGAGATTGTGTTTGGCCCGAATTTGTCTATAAAACAACAACATGGTAAACACCAAATTATTCAAACTAACATGCATGGAAAGTACGCCGTCGAAAAAGTTAAAGACACAATATTTAACACAAGACATCACGATTATGATACTCGACATATTTTACGTACCATGTCATTAGTTGCATTTTGGTCAACCATGTTGACATCTTGATTGCCCCTAACATCTTCTCCATAGGTTGACATTGTATTCTAGTCTTAACAAAGTTAAAGAGAGTAGATTATGAAGTGTTTGTATTATATTATATAGAGGTCTAATTTTTGTATATCTATATGTATAGACTTGATATATATTCCAAAAATAGTCAGTGCCGTCTACAAAAATAGTCAGTGCCGTCTCCAAAATTGAATATTAGTCAACCTTTAAGCCGATTCGAATTCGAAGACATATAAAAATAAAACCAAACGTTACTTACCCATAATTTTTTATCAATAAGAATGTCACTAAAAGAGGATTAATGATAAGTACAAAACAATACAATCAAATAAATAAGAAGTCCTTGGACAATTTTTAAGATTGCAAAATGAGGTGTTTATATGTACGTGTATGGGAAGATTTATGTTAAAACAATACAATCAAATAAACAGTACAAAACAATACAACCAAATATGTGTGCATGGGAAGATTTCTGCATGAATTTTTATTCATTTTGGATAGGACAAGATACTATAAAAAACAAGACTTATTTTGTAAATGTGTTAAACAAGATGTTTTAACATAATAAGATAAAATAACAGAAATGCTACTCTTCATCAATGTCACTTTCATCAATGAGGCTATAAACTCTTTTCCGACCAATCACGACCACTCGACTCTCATTGGCAGGCGTTGAGATTTGTTCTTCTTCATCATCTTCGTCATCACTTGACATGACAATGACATCATCCCAATTCCAATTGATCAAGCGAGGGTTGAAAAAAGGGTTAGGATGTGGAGGAGGGTTTGGGGGAAGCAACTGTAAAAAAATAGTAAAAAGAGATTTTAGAACAAAAAACAGTAAAAGGAGACTATAGATACTCGACACATTATATAAGAAAACCAACCTCAAGATCATCATCAACGTTTCTTTCATTGTTGATTTCCATGCTCCTTTCTTTGTATCTGTAAATGTAATTCGTTTGAATTATGAAAGGAATATATGAAATGAATGATTGCATTGGAGTTCTTTATATAGGCAATGGAAAACTTTGACATATTAAGTTTGAATTTCAAAAAAAAATTAAATTCCCTCCATGAAAATGATTAACAGCAACTCGTTGAATGGCATATGAAATGAATTAATTTGTTTCCATATGAGTATAGAAGATATCATATCAGTATAGAAGAGTTGACTTTTTTTTTGTTCTACACGTTTCACTTGTTTTGTATTAAGTCAAGTTTAAGTTTTTACCATTGACCAAGTTTAAGTTTTTCACTTTCAAGGTGGACCAATTTCAATTTTCAACTTTCAACTTTTCACATTTCCTCTTGAGTGTTTTTCCATTTTAGATAGTAGAGATAAAAGGAATAAAATGGTAATGGATAATTGTCATTAAATAGTCATATCGATCTCAGTGAAAAGCAAATGATTTGTCAAATCATGTCATATTTCGTGTAAAATTTTACGCTTTAATGTAATTGTCATTGAGTAATCATATCCATGTCTGTAAAAAGCAAATGATTTGTCTAACATGTCATATTTCGTGTAAAATCTTAAGCTTTCGCGACATTGTCATTGAGTAGTCATATCCATGTCACTAAAAAGCAAATTATTTATCTAACCATGTCATATTTCGTGTAAAATTTTAAGTTTTCACGTAATTGTCATTGAATAATCATTATGTCAATACATATATATTTTGTTATTAAACTTTATAAGCAGTTTAAAAGATACACCTTTCGTAGCACTCTACAATTAGACATGAATTCAAATACACTAAAATGCAAATGCATGTTACATTTCGAAGATAAGGAACGAGGTGTCATTATGTATAATTATATGACGTACTCACGGTTAGTTGCATTGGTTGTCAAGAAATTTGAATTAGATTCAAATGTTCGGCTTAATATGTCGTTTAAACTGCCTTCATTTGACAATCGAACGGATGTTACAAACGACGACGAGGTAACATTTTTTGTTGAATGTGCTTGTAGTTCTAATGATGGAATGACATGTTTGTATGTTGTTCAACCTAAACAAAGGGAAGAAACTACCAACTTTAGGTCAATCCAAGAAACCAAATAATTTACAATATTTTTGAATCAACGCCTAACCAAAAGATAGGGTCATATGATTTCCAAGAAAACACGTCTTATTACAATAATGACCAAAATAATACGTCTTTTTTCAATGATGGTCCATATCCAAATTTTGAATCTAATGTTTCTCAAAATAATGACTCTGGATATAAAAATGATGAGGCCAATTTCACAAAACCAGAAGCATCATTTGTATTCGGGTCAGATGATGCTGAAGATGAGGAAAATGATTGTTATGTTGGTGTAGATGAAAACCCGCACCATAAATGGAAGAATTCTTTTACATTTATGCCTGACGTTCAAGAAACACCACTTTACGTGTCCAAACCTAAGATTTCAAAGCATTATAATGAAAATCGGATGTTCGTATCATAAATTTTTTTGACATAAAAGATTATTTAGGCTTTGCTATTAGGTTGAAATGTATAAAAGAAGGTTACCAGTTTTTAGTAAAGAAGTCGAATTCGGATAGATATAATTTTAAATGCTTTCATTTTAAAGAATGTGGATGGAAAGTTAACTCCAGACGCATGGATGGTACATATGTGTTTGAAGTTACGAACATGCAAGATATTCACACGTGTCCTAAAACTCAAACATCTCCTAATCATCGAAATGAAAACAAAAAGTGATTCGCCACATTCTCGAGAGAAGTTAAAGATAATAGGCGTGATTTAAAGGAAAGATATACAAAAGATATCATGGCACAATATAAAATAAATATACTTTACCAACAATTATGGAGAAAAATGAATATGAGTTACAAATGATAAGAGGTTCACCCTTAGAATCGTTTCAACAATTACCGCATTATTGTTACAATTTGGATAGGAAAACCCACGGATTGTCACACGTATTAAGACAAATGATGAATGAGTATTCGAGATGTTATTCGTTGCCATTGGTGTTTCAGTAAGTCATGTTCATCTTTTTTGAATAAATACATGTATTTTATGATAATATGTTTATTACAAGATGTTTACATATTTTTAATGCGATTAAATGCGTTCTTGAATTATCTTCGCCCTTTGCTTATAGTCGACGAGACGCATTTAAAAGGTCAATACAAAGGAACAAATTTGTTAGTTGTAGGCATGGATGAAAACAACCAAATTGTGCATATTGCTTACGGTATATGCAGAGGGGAGACCAATGATTGTTGGTCATGGTGGTTGTCTATACTTGAGTCGATGCGAGAAGTAAAACAAGTTGACTAAATGAAGGTTAAATGAAACGTCGCTTAGTCGGGTAACACTTGAGTCGACGCGAGGTGGATACACTCTTTGCGGGTTACTAACGCCCCGATGGGCTGCTCAAAACCAAACGGACCCTTACAAAACTGGGCTTGCAGTCCAATAGCGATTACCCTTAGAGAATGGGCTCGAGGCCCAAGGACAACACAAGTGATACACCATAGATTTAACAATTTTGTTTGGCATGCTTTTTCCTTTTGTTTGTAAATTACTTTGACACGAGGGGATTTATACCGAACACAAAGACGCAAAACACATCTAGACTCATATGACCACCTCGTAGTCTTGTGATAACCAGAGTATCAAACACCCTTGGGGTGTTTGCCCCTTGTGACTTGAATCAAAAGGCAAACACCCTTGGGTGTTTTCTTGCACATCGAAAACAGCAATAACCAAAACTAGGCCAATAATTATCACAACATTGACATACATTTGAGGACACGCAAGAGCTACGACCAATTTTTGTACAACCCGACATGAACATGTGGCTTGACACAGCCACCCTTACGGGGTTAGGGGCTGTACGAGTCAAGTACCAACAAGAAAACAAACACCTTTCAAGAGGAGTTATATTATAGTCGATTAAGACTACGAATAAACACAAAAATAAGCTGAAAACCGATAAGCCAATACATCCATTTTTAAGGGATTAGGATTCTCTCAAGTTGGTTACAACATGATAGGTCATGTTGGCCAATCATAAAAAGTAAATTGATAAATGTTTTTCTTTTAATCAAAATTATGGGTCCACTTATTTTTCCACTACTCACGCTACAAACAACATGACCTATCATGTTGAAAGCCAACTTGAGAGGATCTTTTTCCATTTTTAAGTTATGATTTTCTTTGATTTTTACCACTCTATTAACAACAAAAACAAGAACCAACACTTCTGATTTATAGTTTTCATTCGACCAGATTTCATTGACAACAATAAACTCTCATCATATGGTTATGCAAAATTTATGGGTCGACTAATCTTATGAACCAAAGTAAGGATACTTTAAATATGCCATAGCCAATACTTCCACATTCAATTCAGTTTGAAAAGCTCATATATACGACCGGTTAATTATAATGAAGAACATATGCTCTCGACCAAAATATTCGACCGGTTTCATCAATTAGGCTTGAACAAAACAATTAATCATAAACAAATTACAAGGTATGAATTCTTACAAGATGACTAGAAATCGGTGAAAGAGAGAGAACAAAATTTCGATCTCAACCGGATCCGAAATCACCAAGTATCTCCACCAAGACTTCAAAACAACTCAAGAACTATTTTTGAATCAGTGAATTTGGTGAAGACCCATGGCATTCGGGTTGGTTTAAAAAGAGTTAAAGAAGAAAACTTTCGACACACTTTTGGGTTGATAAACCCGAATACCTACTGTTCTTGGCTAATGTCGCTCCCAAACTCTCTTACCCAAATCATCACGTGATAAATTGTAGGTAGATGGAAAAGTGGAAAATGATGGGTCGATCATGCGTCTCTATCTTCCTTGTTTGACTCTGTAGATAGTGATAGATGAGGGAGTATGTTGTTTATCATTAAGGGAAATGGTGAGGTGTGGAAAACTAGAAGGGGGTTGAATAGTTTATCGATTAAAAACTTTGTTTTAAAACTTATTGTTAGTGAATAAGGAAAGAAATAATCAATATGCAAGCAATATATATAAAGAGTAAATAAGGAAAGAAACAATCAAACCACGACAAGTTGTTTATAGTGGTTCGGTCTACAAGGACTCTTTTTCCTTGCCCTACTCCACTCCCCGAGTCTCACACTCAAGAGTTTAACTTCACTAGTCAACAAGCTCCTTTCACCGGCGGAGAAACCTTTACACTTTGCTTACACACTATTTCCAACACTAAGCTAGATGTCGAGTTCTTTTCAAGGGTACAACCACTCCCCCACACAATGTATTTTAAGGACTAAAATACTAACCACTCACATTCACAAGATTATGATGGTTTGGTACAACAATGATGTATGAATCAACACTAGATCATACAACAACAAACAAACAAGACTTCCAACTATTTATTGAAGCTTGAATATGCCTTAATCTTCTTTGCTACAAAAGAGGATCACTATAATGATATGAAACTGAGTTAGAAATGTTAGAAAGAAGGAATATATGTGAATATGCTAGAAAGTAGGGGTGTTCAAAAAATCCGAGAAACCGACGAACCGAGCCGATCCGCTCAATCTGAAACCGCAAAAAACCGATAACCGAAGAAACCGAAACCGAGAAAAACCGAAACCGGAAAAACCCGCTTATCATGGTTTGGTTTCGGTTTTTACTTTTAGTTATCCGCGGTTACCCGAACCGAACCGCCTATAATATACATGTAGGTTTCAACAAACCATTCTTAAAAATGTACAAATATTAACTATCTAATGCACTATTTTTATCGTATAACTCATTTTTACTTACCTAATATGATCATTTACTAGCGTCCATAGATTACATATGATTAAAGTGATCGTACTTATAAACGTCAAATAAATAATATTAATTATTTTGTTACATATGATAATTTGAATGCTTTTATTATGACGAAACAACATTATTATGACTTAAATCTTTTCAATGTTATTTAATTTTACTACAACCGACATATTACGTTCTAATTTATGTTATTGTTCGTCCGATTCAATTCGATTAATTTTTAAAATGGTTAATCAGAACTCGAACCGCGGGTAACCGCTCATTCGGTACCCGCATGTCCGGTTACCCGCTTAATACGGTTCGGTTTCGGATAGTAAAATGAACTACCGCCCGATGGATAGTTAAAATCTCTAACCGAACCGCCCGTGAACACCCCTACTAGAAAGGGATGAGAAACAACTTGGTTTGGCATTGCTATTTATAGCCAAAATGATCGGCGAGCACTACGCACCACGGATCCCTCAAAGGGTTTCACCGTGTAAACTTTGGTGCCGTCGAGTCCGACGACAAGATCACCAAAATCTTACCAAAGTCAACCATATCTATCCAAGATTGTGTAAGATATGTAGAGTCTAAATCTACACAAAATACCTAGTGAAATCTTCTAGAGATTTCAATGATGCACTACATGATGTCATGTGTTGTTTTCTATTTTTAGAAATATGTTAAAATATAAATACATATGTAATGTTTTGTTTTAAGAAACTAAAACATGCTTGATCTAAAAATGTTCACATACATTATGGTTTAGAGTGATATCAATAATATGATTAATCAAAATGTAAATGATTGAGTGATGAAGATATTATTTGAAAAGCTTATTTTAATATCTATTAAACTTGACAAGCTTTAAGCTTTATAAAAATTAAATTTACTTTTGTCGTTAACTAAACTTAGGTAAAGATCATAAAATATAAATAACGTTTAATGACGATATTTGTATTAACATGAGGGTTTTTGAAATGAGGAAAGAGATGGTGAATTTTACCAGAAGGAGAAGAAACCAAGAATCTGAGAAGGGAGATGGGAGGGGCGGCGTGTGTTTGTGATAGGGTAGGGGTAGGATTTTTGCTTTTAGTATTATCATTATTATTATTGTTAATATTGTATTTTGTGTACCTTGTATTGTATAATTTGTTCCGTAAGTGGTAACGTACTCCGACGTAAAATGTTTTCCGAGTATTCGTAACTTATAAATTTTATATTTTCGGAGACGTTTTGACGAGCGGAGTCGGATAGTATAATTATTACCTTGTTTGATTGAAATAGAAATTTAGTTAGTACCATGTCGTTGTCGGTTGCGTGTGGACTCGTTTCTCAGGAAAACTATCGTAGTTCTTGTTTTTCGATTATAATCGTCCGTGAATATTGAATAAAATAAATAACTCGTGTTTTTCCTAACGGGATGAAGTAGTGATGTCTTAAAGTAGGCCGAGAATTTTCCGGTTGTCACATTATTACTCCCTCTAATTAGTGTGCCTATTTCTTTTGTCCCCCGAATCGACAACCATCTTCAACATATTAGAAGCTTGTGGTGTACATATCTTTTGACGTTAAGTTATCTGATGGAAAATGTTGAAGATACGTATCTTTGACTTTTACATAGGAGCTGAAACTGATATAGATACTGTAGTACAGACTTAGAAAACTTCTCTGAATTATTCAATGAGATTACGTTTTGAACGTATCTTGAGACATACTGCCAGCCAACCAACTTGACTCCAAGATAAATAATTACACACTGAAATGATGATAGCACTTTCAGGAAAAATAATATCAAGATCATTATCTCACATCAAGTGTTTCCCAGTAACCATACATACAGAAGTAAAAATAATAATACCCGACATGGATCTAACCAAATAATAATACGTAACAACTTTCTGTTAAGAGGACGTATTAGTTACGACGTAACTCACATCAACACTACGGCGGAGCTGCAAACTACGGCGTAACTATTCCTTATGTTACGCCGTAGTCTCCTTAACGAGGCTTCTGTTTTGAAGATAATTAAGTTATGGCGTAACTCGCAACTTAAGTTAAGCCGTAACTGTGATCGGGCCTATAAATACAAGCCCTAAAATCTGTATTTCACATCATTCACTCACAACTCAAAGGAAGAGAACGTGAAGAGGGTTCCAAAGGCATATCACACGAAGCATATGGAGCCATCGTCAAGGGAGGGATCACACCATATCGATAAGCTTTAGCGATCATTTCTATCTTTCACTTTAATTAATGTCTTTCATTATGTTAAACATTGAATTTATTGTATCTTTTTATATGATCGGCTAAGCGCCTTTGGTGCTAGCCTAGTTATGATTCCTTGATTGTATTGTTTGTGTTTTCATGCTTCCTTAAATTGTTTCTAGTGTATGCATGCATAGTTCGATGGTAGTTACCCTAGCTTGGTAGTTTTGAAGTGCGGTCGTATCTAGTTGCTTAGGAGAATTGACCAACTGACCCTAAGTAAGTAGGTAGAGAAGGGATTGGTAAGAATTGACCAACTGACTACCTTTCCCCTCTTGTGCGAATTGACCAAAGGATCACCGTTCAGATGGATGAACTTAAGAAGTTAGGGATGAGTGTCTAAGGTGCTAGCGCGCGGGCACTCATTATTTCGAATCTTGCATGTAGGGTACTTAATGACTTGGCTTAGGTTGTTTAAGACCCTCGACTCCCCAAAGGGTAGGCCTTTGACGTCGGGTAGGAACCTTTGTTGATAGGTTAGGACGAATTGACCAAATGATGTCCTAGCGACTTAAACACTCACTTGAATCAACTGAAAGTAATTTAGAAAACATAGACATTACATGATAGGATGATTAATTAGGTTATCACACTTTCTCACCATTGTTCACAACCTTAATTTATTTTGCGCATTTCATTTCTTGTCTTTAGTTTAATTAATCATTTCAAACTTAAAACTATTTAAAACAAGTGACACTTAGACTTAATAGGATCCTCATCTACATAGGTCTTGGGAACGACCTCGACTTTACCACCTTCTATACTACGCACGATCGGGGTTCACTGCTCGTTAGTGCATTAGGTAGACGAGAATTATAAATATTAAATCCTGGTCGAAATATTTGCATCAGAATTTTGCCGCCGCTGCCGGGGAGCTATATTAGGATTATTTGTTAAGTACTTTATTTTTGTTTTTGCTTATTTTTTTATTTTCTCACGATCTTCTTCAAGTTTTAGGTACCATGGCAGTTGTAGACATTGATAACCTCACTCTCGAGGAGTACCTTGCTATGACTCAGGATGAACAAGGGCCGGGACTCGTTAGGCCGGCTATTGGAGCAGAGGTCCGATTCGAGATCAAGGACCAATTTATGAGGGAGCTGCGTGTTAACCCTTTTTCCGAAAATAAAGACGAAGATGCTTACGAGCATGTTAAAAATGTTTTTTACATCGCAAGCCTCTTCAACATCCCATGTGTTTCTCATGATGCGGTTATGCATCGGGTATTCCATATGATACTTACGGGGTTTGCTAGACGATGGGTTGATAGACTTTCTGGTGGGACCATTGACACGTGGAATCTTCTCAAAAGAGCTTTCATTCAAAGATTTTGCCCTCCTTTAAGAACGGCAAAAAAATTAGAAGAGATCCATAATTTTAGACAAGAAGATGGCGAAACATTACCAAGCTTGGGATCGGTATAATGACCTCTTATACAAATTCCCTACTCATGACCGCAATAATCAACAAAAGGTCAGCATTTTCTACAAGGGTATTAGAGTTGCTGCTAGGAAAATGCTCGACTCTCAGGGGGCGATCCCCGGAATGACTCCTTCTCTTGCTTTGAAAGCCATAAAAAACATGGACACTCAATCTAAAAAGTGGCACGAAGGAGAAAGCCATAGGATTTTTGGCGAAGGCTTAGATGGAATTGCCGCAATAACCAGGAAGCTTGACACTCTTGGCCACGATATGGTCAAACTCAAAGAAAGTGTGCACGCTATCCAAGTAGGGTGCGAAATATGTGATGGAGCTCATCTAGCTAAAAATTTCCCTCTTAATGATGCAGGTACAACTATTGAAGAAGTCAAGTATGGTGAAACTAATAGGCCTTGATAACATCAAATAGTCCTGAATATTAAGTGTCAATTTCCCCCGATAATGCTTGTAATTTATATCATTTATATGGATTTACGCTTGTTTTCCATTGTTTTCCACTTTCAGTTAAATTACGAGCATTGGAGCTAAAGAGACGCGGAACTGGAGAAATATCTAAAGATTTATCACAGTATGCTATTTTGAAGAAGTTACGGCGTAACTCGTCTCTCACATTACGCCGTAACTATTGCGTGACTCAGAAAACCAACTTCTCATAAGGTTACGGCGTAACTCTTCCCAAAGGTTACGACGTAACTACATTAGGTCAAATGAGGTTCCACGCCGCTGATACTTACGCCGTAACTACTGCATCAACTACGACGTAACCGACTTTATTGAAGACTACGGCGTAACCACTCTCTAGGTTACACCGTAACCAGCATATTTAGTGCAAAATACGAGGAAATAGAAGGTTACGGCGTAACTCATTTATTGGTTATGCCATAACCCAGATCTTGCCTATAAATACCTCACGAATTCCATCATTTCTATTCATTCCATTCCACACACAACACTTTGAGAACGTGAGAAAAAGCTCAAGGCAAGTCTAGAGGAGCATACGGAGCTGTTTCCAAGGGAGAAATCACTCCCCTACGATAAGCATTAGCGTTTTATATTTCTTTTACTTTCAATTCATGTATTGCGTACCCTTAAATATTGAATTGGTTTGCATGATTAATATGAGCGGCTAAGCACCTTTTGGTGCTGGCCTAGTTATGATTCCTTAATTGTTTTGTTTGCGTTTACTTTACTTTCATACAATTATTTCTAAGTGTATGCATGCATAGTTTATTGGTAGCCACCCTTGGTTCGGTAGTTTTGAATGGCGATGAGGCCAATTGCCTAGGAGATATGACCAACCGACCCTAGGTGAGCGGAGTGAGACAGGAAGGGTAAGATATGACCAACTTCGACCCTTTCTACTTGTGCGATTTGACCAACCGATCACCCATCGTTTGGATGAACATAAGAATTAGGGGTGCGTGTCTAAGTTCCTAATGGTCGGGCATTCACTATTATAAATCTAGCATGTAATGCGGTACTTAATGACTTGGCTTAGGGACTAGGAACAACAGGACTTATGAGGGACACGACTTACTGTGGTGGCATCTTTCTTGATAGGTTAGGCGAATTGACCAAATGTTGTCCTCTCGACTTTGACCCCACCTGAAGTAATTAGAAGTAAGTAGACGTAGACATAACTAGCTAGGAGGATTAACTAGGTTAGTACCACTTTCCTCTATTGATTTCCCTTTATCATTTATTTGCTTTTATTTGCTTTATTCTGCATTAGTAGTTTAATTAATTAAATCCCTATCGAAAGCATTATTAATCTCTGATACTTAGACTTAGTAATAATCCATCACACATAGTTCTTGGGACGACCTCGGCTTTACCTATTACTACACTACACACGACCGGGTACATTGCCCGTTAGTGCACTAGGGTAGACCATAGGTATAACGAGACATAATAAATATTAAAACACAGTCGATAAAACATGCATCAGGCCTTTTCAAGGGTCTAATGGAAATGGATATTGTGGAGGACCTTCAGGGTATTACAATCGTGGACCTTTTGAAACAAGGTCTCATATCGAAGATATATCAAAAAATATCTTGAGGTCTCTACCCAAAGGCCAAAGGAACAGAACGAGTGGTTAAAAAGCTTCCAAGAAATTACAAATAAAAGCCTCTCTAGTCATGACAGATCTTTAAAGAACTTAGAGACAATGGTTGAAAAGCTCAGCGAAGAGGTGAAAAGAAGTAATATTGAACCAGAAAGAATTAAACCTATGATGGTTTGCAAGGCCATCTTTACTGAAGAGGAGATAAAAGCATCAACCGATGATTTCCATACTTCTTTTTTAAGCAGAATCGAAATCGGATCGACGACAGCAACCGATTCGCCGTAACTCTTGTGATGAGTTACGACGTAACCATGAATCTGATTGCGAGCCAGGGTTGGCACATGAAATGCCTAGCCAACTACCGAATAAGGAGGTTTGCACGGATTGCTTCATTCTTCCATGTTCCGTCGGTAATCATGATCTATCAACATTAGCCGATCTTAGGTCTAGTGTGAACGTTATGCCGCTCTCAATATTTCTAAAACTTAGATTAACTAATCTTTGGAAAACAAGCATGATAATTGAGATGGCTGATATCACTAAGGCGACCCCTATTGGAATTGCGGGAAGTGTGTTGGTTAAAGTCGATAAGTTTTTTTTTCCTTCCGACTTCGTGGTTATTGACATGGCGAACACCCCGAGAGAACATTTAATTCTTGGAAGACCTTTCTTTGCTTCCTCGCATGCCCAGATCAAGGTTTTTGAAAAGGAGCTTTCTTTGGGATTCAATCATGATAGGGTGGTGTTTAGGATGGATAAAACTCTTTGTCAAAAACCTGATGAAGTAGTGAGCTCAAGCATAGCAGATTTAGTTACTGAGGAAGAGCCAATTATTTTTCCTAATAATGCTAACGATAATTTTCCCCTTCATATATTTGTCACTCACAGGATACTGAGTCAAGTGATGGCTATGATAGCAATAAATCTTCTCGGCAGGATGACGATGAAAATCGAACTTCACCTAGGGAATTGGACAAAAGTGGTGTTACTGTAGCAACGGGAAAGCTTAATTGTTGTCCTCCTATTACTTCTATGATAGAGCTCAAAGTTAACCTTACCAACGTGTTCCGTTTATCAAACATTGCGATGGTGGTGGCCAATTATTTGTAAAGTGAATGAAAAAGGAGGCAAGAGTTTGGTGATGTTTCGAAGATGAGAAAATAATTAAGGAAAATTGGTTTCGGGAACACCATATTATGGCCGATTGGTTTGAAAATATAGGTTGGACTATCCACTTCTGTGAACCGGCAATTATGATGTCTGGAGGAACTACTCAAGCGTGGCCTACGTGTGATCCCCATCTTAAGGTTTGTAATGGAGGAGAATTCCCTGATCCCGATTGGCTCAACGTAAGGAATGGGTGTGTTTTAATGAAGAGAAGAGAAAGAAAGTAGGATACAAGGGGATTTCGTTTGAGAATTGGATTAAAGTAAAATTTGGAACTATTAGATTAAAATGGGAAGCCGAATCTAAATTTCGTTATGAATGGGCAAAATCTAATTTTCTGCACGAAACTCGATTTTGCATGACTCCATACATTCCTCCATTTGTTTGGGACCAGCCTTCCTCCGGTAAAAGAGCAAATGAGGATGGTTAAGTTCGAAGGCCCCATATATCCCCATGGCTTTGAGTCTAACTTAAAGACTCGCTAATAAAGAAAAGTGCTCTTTCGGGAGACAACCGAACTATCCCTTTCATTTCTGTTTCTTTTCATTTTTATTGTGGGGTTTTGTGCTTTTAACATTTTTTGCAGGAATTGGAGATGAATTAATGACAATTAAAATGGGGACCTGATTCTATCCTGCTATCAAGTTACGGCGTAACTCTCTATGGTTACGCCGTAACCGTTCTTCAGTAGCTGATTCACTCCAGGTTTTCCAGCATTACGACGTAATCTTCATCCATTATTACACCGTAACAGTCTTCTGTAGACGAATTTCAGGTTTAACCAAAATTACAGCATAACTCATTCTTAAGGTTACGCCGTAATTCATCCTGCAGTTTTAAAAAATTTCCAATATTTACACGATAACCTTGTATTAGTTTTAAATGAACTTTGTGGGTATGTTCCATGCAAGCCCTCACGAGACTACACTCGTCCACTTGGGACACCAAGTGGTTTAAAAGGCTTCTTACATCTGCTAAATGCAACCGTGATTCCTATGAAAGTGAGTTAGGTTGTTTTGTTTTTGTTTCTATTTTTAGAATTATGCTTGTTGGTTAGTTGTGATTTCAGGGATCGAAGTTTGCTCAGGATGCTTAACGAAGGCACGATTTTCTTCGTGGGCCTTATTTCCTTTTAGGAGCGAATTTCAAGGAAGTTCTCGCTCTAATTCCACTTTCTCTTCACCTTTATTTACCGTTTAGTACAAAAGGGACTTTGTTATCTCAAGTAGAGGGACGGGAGTAGAATTATTACTTGAACTTAATTGCCCTCATTTTTCTAGTTTATTTTGAAAAATTATGCTATTTTAAAAATTTTGACATGTTTTTCTTAACCTAACTAGATTAGACCTTAGCTGAGCACATTATAACCTTTGATATTTCATGGTGAGATTAGCCTTATCCGTTTCCACTTATTTACCCAAATCCACCAAATTATGAGTGTGCCGGTAACTTGTAAACTTTAGAACTTTGCATTTGCATCATTTTGAGACCATAAACGAGGTATGTTCAGTTAGCTTGATATATATGGAATAATCAGTTTGAGAAGGCAATATTTTTAGGTTTATCACCCAAATAGCCTATTTTTGTGTGTCTATCGATTAGCTACCTCGACTCTTCGACCCCCATGTTAAACCCTTTTGTTGCACTCTCCTTTCGTGCAAGATACCCCTAGATACACCCTTCAGAGCCTTTCCTTTCATTTCACACCCTTTATGTTTGTTTCGTTACACCCATTCACCTTAGCATACCGTGTAGTCTTAATTTGTTATCGGAAAGTCACTATTTGCCCAAGTTCAAGGTTCAAGTAGAGAGGTTCGGAAATCACGCTTTCGTCAAATACTTACATATGAAGATCATCGAAGACCCCTCATATTCTCATTATGTGTTCATCTCAAGCGGGGGGATGTTTATGTTTTTATTTTGTTTGTGAAAAAAAAATGTTTATTGTTTATGTTATTTAGTGCAATATTATAAGCACTATGCTAGGAGCTCATCGGATATTAAGCATCGAGGAGGCCACCTCGGTCACATTTGAAGAATTTAGTTGGTGATAATATTACACCAGCAGTTTGAAGAAACGGTAATGTGCCCATCATGGCGTCCGCTAATGGCACATCTACTTGATATATCATGATTCGGTTTCTTTATCTTAAAGCTTGAACTTTGGATGGACGGTGGGCGGTGAAAACTTGGTTATAGATTAAGACTATTTGTTTTGTTATTTTTATTTTACACCAATTATTTCCCATGTCTTATCTTACCTTTTAGTCATGAAGCGTGTCTAGGTGATGAAGCGAGCAATCTTTGGTGTCTTGGCCATGGATTTGGTCATGTATCATTGATTTTGTCCACTTTGCCGTGACACGTTAGTAATGACATTTCACCATAACCTCATTTGTTTCCACCCATATTGTCTTCAAAGATTGTTTAGTCCTTAACTCTAGTGGTGGAGATTTGTGTAACCATGAAGCTTATGATAGAATACATGCTATGGTGTGCTTTGGTGATGACCCGAAATTGACGATAAGGTTTTAAAGGTACATTTTAAGGGTCATTTAAGCCCTTATTCGATCATCAGTATCCGTTATTGCTTAATATCGTTCCTTTTCACTTTTAGGTCTCTTGAAGGCAAAATGCTGGAATGATGCTTATTTGACGAAAAGGCGCGAATATCTGAAGAAAATGGCCAAAGTCGAATCGAGACACTCAAAGGCTTGAAACATAAGCGACGGCGTCGTCCTTTGCATATCTATGACGCCGTCGGAAAGGAATTTTGCTGACGGGTCGAAGCGAATGCATGTTTCAAGGGACGACGTCCGTTCTAAAGGAGTAGGCGTCGTTACTCGGGCGGCCTAGATCGACCAAGATGGCGTCGAGTGAAGGGGACGGCGTCAATATCATAGGTGACGCCGTCGCAAAATTAACGTGGCCAAGGCGAAACCCTAATGACGGCGACACGCGGTGTCACGAAACATAAGGTGGCCACACAAGGTGATCAAGACTATCACAACATGCTTGTAAGTAGTTGATATTGTTTTGACCATAACTTTTGCATCTGAACTCGGTTTAGGTGGTTCAAAAGCCCACGCGACCGGAGCGAGAAAATCTACAATTTCTTTGAAAAAATGGTGCGTGGCGTCACTCTATAAGTGTGGCGTCATCACTCTTGCCGATGTAAATACGCCTATAAATATAACATTATAACTTCACTTTTGTAAGCCCTAAACCCTAAGTCCGATTCCGGGGTTTAGGTAGGTGTTTTCCGGCAACTTAAAGGGTTCCAAACACTCTATAAACATTGTGTGTTGGTTTGTTTGTTAATCCAATCCTATGGTATGTCTTCATTATCATAATTGTTGCTTGCTCTTCATTAATTATGCTTGGCAAATTCATCTAGTGTTTGCTTATGATTGTGTGAAACTTGTATATAATTAATTAGATCTTATTGATTTCTTAGTGATGCTTGTGTCTATCTTCATCATTAGGTCGTGACAATTTCAATGAGTCTAATTGGTTTAGTTTATAATTCTTGCATCCTCATCTCTTGTTTGATTGGTTGTCTCTTATCTTAATTGTAATTGGCTTAGGAAGTGCGACCGGGCTATCGTTGTGTTTAACACTTGATAAATCCTTGATAGTTTATGAATGACTTGGTGGATTTCGTTTACTAAATCAAAGATAACCTTAAAGTTAGTTTATGAATGAATAAGTGGATTTTGTTTACTACACTTAAAGGTGACTTCAAAGAGTTAGGGAGAAAGCATACCTACAACCTTAGACACACAACGCAACTAGGAATAAGGGCGTGACAATTCAACCATCAATAGGGCGTGACAATTCGGTGGGTAGAATTGGATAGCTAGCAAGTAATACATCATAAGTGATACGCTTCACGTTCTTGGTAGATCCCTTAGTTAGTTAGTATCTTTTGGAATAGTTGACTAGCAACTAATTCCACCTCCCTCAAAACCGAGATTCATAAAATATAAAAATACAAAATAATCATCCTCATCTTTAGACTTAAATCGACATATACTTGACCTAACGACACTATTCCCTGAGAGAACGATATCAATACCGTGGCTTACCTAATTACTACACTACAACGATTGGGTTCAGCGCCTGGGTGTTATAAAACTTGCTCGAAGAAAGGAAGTTTCCTTGACCCCGAGCGGCGTGTGTAGCGTTATCAAGTTTTGGCGCGGCTGGGAGATAGTTATTGTTTAGGCTTGATTTCTATCTCGTTTAGGTCTACTCACAAGATTCCTATCAAGTGAGATTTTTTTCTTTTTATTAGCTTCCTTGTAGTCTATCCCCTTCTTTGTGCCTTTGTTCGTAAAACTTGTCCATTGACTCTTCCGTTCACCATTATGGAGAGCGCGAATCCACTATATTCGCGATTAGGTTTTCATAAGAAATTATGATATTATTAAAGCGGATTATTCAAGATGGTGGGAAGAAAGTAACCAACTCCATAAACCTTTTGAGGTTTCACTATTCCATCAAGCCCATGAAAGTACCTCATCTAGTGCAACCGATGCTTCGTTTGAGCCTTCACCTAGGATAGACTTTCGTGAACAACCTCCATGTTTAGAAACTATTGTTAGTAAGGCCCTTAGGAGAACTGACCAAATTTGTGAAAATATTATGGAAAGCAACCAAGCTTTAAACCATAAGTTGGATCAATTACTAAGTTTGGTTTCATCACGACCTAAGGAAATAGCACATGATGAGCATATAGATGATGTAGATGTGATTGAGGATAAGGTGAAAAGTCTAGACCCACAAGGTATCCCACAAGTTCCACCATCATTTAAGGCATACACACATGCGTGACTTACAGGAGTAGTAGAAGAGACTTTAGGAATCCCAATGGAGGTAGAACATTTGAACCAAGCATATTTGGAGAATATAGGTTTGAATACTTGTAGTCTCGATCTTACTCTTAGTTCTAGGAATTTCATAGTGTTGATGAACCGGAACCTCAATCTTTACTTCCATCCTTAAATAAGCGAGGAACCGACCACCCATCAACCAATTTAGTCAGGGTAGTTTTAGGATGAAGGAAGCCATTCACACCCCCTTCACCTCCGTGGCATATTTCCACCCTAAGGGTGTGTATCGCTACTATCACCCGCACTTAAACTTAAGTGTAGGAAAACCTCCCTTTATCCGTTAAATAAGGGTAGAGTCGGGGCTCGTGACTCGAACAAAACAAGCGCTTCTTGGGAGGCAACCCATATGTATTTGTTTTCATTTTTATTTGTGTATCGTATATCTTTTATTGATTGTTTATTCTCATGTTTTAATTTGTAAAAATGCTTTATTTTGTTTTTAACATCGTCTTAATTGCATATAAAGGTATTTTACATAAGGGATAAGTGTAGGGAGGATTACACGCGTTTTCAAAAGAAACGTAAACATGAGAATAACAATTAAATAAAAGATATATATGTTTGTTTGTTCGAGTCAAATGCTTGTATCGAGTCATAATGGATGTTTTGCGAAATTTTCCGATTCTAAAGATGTAAACTTTCCGAATTTTTTTTTTCGAAAATCGCGAGCAGTTTTGTCGGGATAACTTGTGGCGTCGGGATTACAACTGACAGTCGGGAAGGAGCGAAACAATTTATTACTTTTTCTCGTTTCGTGCTACTTATAAATTTTTGGAATTTCCAGGTCTTAATTTTCTAGAAAATACGCAAACATCCATTCCACAAGCATTATATCTTATTTAAGTCCGGAATTACATCTTGTTGTGATTTTTCTTTGTTCGGTTTGATGCGTTGGGTTGTTTGTTTTCTTCAGTGTGCGGGTTTAATTTATCAAGAAGAAGTTACATAAGATTGAGGAGCTTTTCACGCATAAATTCTTCTTGGAAAGGATTTAACCACTACTTCACACGGGATCCTACCGAGCTAATCGAGAGTACTAGTTTCTTCGTTTTAATTACCTTCTTTTATCATAACTTTGATACTTTCGGGAACATTGGGGACAATGTTCGGTTTAAATGTGGGAGGAAAATAAAGCGGGAACTTTGAAACTATGCTTATCCTTGACTATTTGCTTTGTCCAATTGTGATTGTGTAATAAACCATGAGAAAATGTTGGTTAGGGTAATTTGGCACCAAATTTAAAATTTTTCATGACATATAGGAGTGGGCCATTAGTCTTAACAAAAGCGTCTCATGGATAGGAAGTTGCATGACTAGCACAAAACCCTTACCACCCAAATTCCACCCAAAATGTGAGGATCGCCCTTAGATTAGTAGGAATTAAAGCATTCATCTTTAATGCTTAGAGTGTGAACCGTAGTATAATAGATTCTAGAACTTGTTTTGTGATGCATTCGAGATCATAAGTGAGGCTACACTTGTGTAGTTAGGAATAACTAAATGATAAGAGGCATTAGGATAAACCCTTGTTTGATACCTTAATATAATTACTTCTTCCATATCGGTTGAGTAATTCCCCACACCCTTTATTTGTACTCATCTTTAGTACACGATACCCCTAGTTAACCCTCGAGCCTATCCTTTTCGCGGTTCTCGTGATATTTCGTTTTCGGAATATCAATGAAAACATTGTTTACACCCCACCCCCAAATATACACCCAAATCGCCTTAGCCTACCCCTTATGCACTCACTTTTAGTGCAAATGTTTATTATCACCCCAAACCCTTAGTTCAATTATCTAGTTGCTTGCATAAGTTGCTAAGTCGAGTCATATCCTTTGTATCTGATTTTGGGATGATTGGGATTCATGGGAAAAGTTAAAGTTTATGAAATGACGGGAAGGAACGTTAAATTCAAATTCCCTTTGTTTGCGTAATAATGTACCCCAAGTGTTTTGATCTTTTCAATTGGGTCAAATTAGTGTTAGAGTAATAAAACTCAGTGTAGGGATATGCTTATAAATCCCTAGTATTTTGATGTTATCTTAGAGGATGGTAGAGTAAAAGTGTATGAAAAAAAAAAAAAAAAAAAAAAAAAAAGTGTGTAAAAAAAAAAAAAAAAAAAAAAAAAAACATACGGGCTACCATCCTACATCTATCCTTTAAATTTATGTTTATTTTCGTTGCCTAGAGTTTTAGAGTGTCGAGTCTTGGCTTAGCGCCATTCTTCAGTATACTTGCAACATAGAGATTTTTGACTATCCACCACTAAATAGCCTATCCCACCAAACCCTTGTTTCCTACCGTAAGCCTAACATTACAACCCTTTAAAGACCTCTTTGATAGTCTTTCCTAGGTGCTTACGTAAGCGATGGAGGTTTGATCTATTCTCAAGCCTATGGTAATCTATGTACTAGGACCGGTTAATGAGTGTTTATCTTCCATTTCCAATTTGTTATATTCCATATACACCCGAGAGAGATGTGAGTATCCAAACACCCCATGTGAGGTGCTAGTATGTAATTCCGTGCTTGTTATGACTTTTTGGGGCTTATATGTGTTGTGGACCGTTTTGAATGAATGCTTCATGACCCCAACTTATAAATTAATTGGCTAAAAGCACATTTGTGAGACAAGCAAATACCAAGTGTAGGGATATTTGATAAGGTTTTAAAAGGTACCTTTTTAAGGGTCATTTAAGCCCTTATTCGATCATACATATCCGTTATTGCTTAATATCGTTCCTTTTCACCTTTTAGGTCTCTTGAAGGCAAAATCTTTGGAATGATGCTTATTTGGACGAAAAGGCGAATATCTGAAGAAAATGGCCAAAGTCGAATCGAGACACTCAAAGTCTTGAAACATAAAGCGGCAGGCGTCCTTTGCATATCTGCGGCGCGTCGGGAAGGAATTTATGACGGGTCGAGCGAAATTGCATGTTTTCAAGGGACGACGTCGGGTTCTAAAGGAGTAGGCCGTCGTTACTCGGGCGGCCTAGATGCAGCCAAGATGGCGTCGAGTGAAGGGGCGGCGTCACGGTCATAAGGTGGCGCCGTCGCAAGGGTTAACGTGGCCAGGCGAAACCCTAATGGCGGCGACACGGCGGTGTCCACGAAACATAAGGTGGCGCCCGTCACAAGGTGATCAAGACTATCACGACATGCTGCGTAGTAGTTGATATTGTTTGACCATAACTTTTGCATACGAACTTCGGTTTAGGTGGTTCAAAAGCCCAGCGCGACGGGCGAGAAAATCTACAATTCTTTGAAAAATGGTCGTGACGCCGTCACTCTATAAGTGTGACGCCGTCACTCTTGCCGACAAAAATCCTATAAATATAACATTATAACTTCACTTTTGTAAGCCCTAAACCCTAAGTCCAATTCCGTGGTTTAGGTAGGTGTTTTCCAACAACTTAAAGGGTTCAAACACTCTATAAACATTGTGTGTTGGTTTGTTTGTTAATCCAATCCTATGGTATGTCTTCAATTATCATAATTGTTGCTTGCTCTTCATTAATTATGCTTGGCTAATTCATCTAGTGTTTGCTTATGATTGTGTGAAACTTGTATATAATTAATTAGATCTTATTGATTTCTTAGTGATGCTTGTGTCTATCTTCATCATTAGGTCGTGACAATTTCAATGAGTCTAATTGGTTTAGTTTATAATTCTTGCATCCTCATCTCTTGTTTGATTGGTTGTCTCTTATCTTAATTGTAATTGGCTTAGGAAGTGCGACCAGGCTATCGTTGTGTTTAACACTTGATAAATCCTTGATAGTTTATGAATGACTTGGTGGATTTCGTTTACTAAATCAAAGATAACCTTAAAGTTAGTTTATGAATGAATAAGTGGATTTTGTTTACTACATTAAAGGTGACTTCAAAGAGTTAGGGAGAAACGCATACCTACAACCTTAGACACACAACGCAACTAGGAATAAGGGCGTGACAATTCAACCATCAATAGGACGTGACAATTCGGTGGGTAGAATTGGATAGCTAGCAAAGTAATACATCATAAGTAGATCGCTTCACGTTCTTGGTAGATCCCTTAGTTAGTTAGTATCTTTTGGAATAGTTGACTAGCAACTAATTCCACCTCCCTCAAAACCGAGATTCATAAAATATAAAATACAAAATAATCATCCTCGTCTTTAGACTTAAATCGACATATACTTCATTCACGACACTATTCCCTGAGAGCGATATCAATACCGTGGCTTACCCTAATTACTACACTACAACGATTAGGTTCACCGCCTAGGGTGTTATAAAACTTGCTCGAAGAAAAGGAAGTTTCCTTGACCCCGAACGGCGTGTGTGGCGTTATCGAACACTTAGACTAGATGAGAGAATTTGAATGTTTGTTCCCATTTAAGTGAGGTGTTCGGCTTTGATTTATTTTAGCATAAGGAATTTTTAAACTCGTATCTTCGGTATTGGGATATCTTTTAGAAAATTTTCTAATAAGGTCTACTTGAGGGCAAGTAGAGTTTAAGTGGGGATATTGATAACATCGATAGTCACGACTTTTTAGTGTCGATTCTCCGATTATACTCATATTTTATGTCATTTATATGGATTTATGCTTGTATTCCTTTATATTTCACTTCCGGGTAAAATATGAGCATTGGAGCTTAGAGATGCGGTTTAGAGATTTTTCTAACGGTTTATGTTAGTATGCTATCTATGAAGAAGCTACGACGTAACTCATGTTCTCAATTACGCCTTAGGTGGAATTTGTCACGAGAAGACCAACTCAGCTGCGATTCTGGTAACTCTCAACTAAGGTTACGCCATAATCATCTAGGTCATGAAGTATTTCGCATCCATCAACTCGTCGTAACATCCTTACAAGCATTATGACATAACAACCTTACATTAAGAGGGCGTATTAATTACGGCGTAACTCGCATCAACACTACTGGCGGGCTGCAAACTCTGGCGTAACTATTCCTTAGGTTTCGCCGTAGTCTCATAACGAGGCTTACATTTTGAAGATAATTAAGTTCACGGGTAACTGCAACAAGATTCTGTAGAATCGTGATCGAACCTATAAATACAAGCCCTAAAATGCATTTCACATCATTCATGTGGAAAACTAGAAGGGGGGTTGAATAGTTTTACCGATTAAACTTCGTTTTAAAATATTTAGATCGACTTATGTCAATCTATTTAGATGTGTATGTTGGACATTGATAGATAGATATGTAAATGTGTAATGAAAAGATAAAGAGTAAGAAACACATAACCACGACACGGCGTTTATAGTGGTTCGGCTACAGGAAACCTTCCTTGCCTACTCCACTCCCGAGTCACCTACTCGAGAGTTCGTAATCACTACGACACAACTCCTTATGGCGGAGAAGCCTTCTAACGTCGCCTACTCTTTTTGGGTACTAGGCTAGACACCGGGTTCTTCCAGGTAGAACCAAACCTATAACAACGTCTCCTACCTTTTATCCGGTACAAGGCTAGATATCGAGTTCCATTATAAAGGAGGAACTCCTGCCCAACACTACACAACACCTATCCCAAAAGGAGACCCACTCCTTATTACAACATCACCAAGGACATCAATATCCTTGGATACACCTATCTATATTTGTACATCGATACACCTTATCGATTGTACACCATGGCATCCTTCACTAATGCCTTTGACTTGACTCTCTTGGCATCCTTCACTAATGCCTTTGACACGGACGTTCGACACCTTTCACTAATGCATTTGTCTTGACTCTTTGGCATCCTTCACTAATGCCTTTGACACGGATGTTAAGCACCTTTCACTAATGCCTTTGTATTGACTCTTTGGCATCCTTCACTAATGCCTTTGACACAACACTTCTAGGGAGGAAGAAGAACTATCAACAAGAGAACCTCGATGGTCTTGATGATGACGAGCATGGCAACTCATGGACTTGAGCTTGCTCGACTTCAAGAGGTGATGATCTAGCCTTTAAGAGGAACCTAGAGAATCACACAAAACAAACACAAACTACATAGAGATCCTTAGGATATAAGGTTAGAAGGTTTACAATACTAGGAGAAAGTATGTGGGGAGTGGCTACCCAAATGAAGAAATGGCTCACTATTTATAGAATAAAATAGTCTCTTGTTCCTCGGATCCCAGCAGAGGATCCGTCCAGTCTTGGGGGAACCGTGGGACGCTCCTCTTTGCCCATGGGTTTTGGGTCATGGATCCCAGACTTTGGACCATGGGTATCCAAGTAGATACAATGTATCTAGTATGTGCAATGCATCTAGTATATGGGTCATAGGTTAAATCCATGGGTCATGGATAATACCCATTCATGACTTATGCATGATGTCATGCAATGGGTTATGAGTTATGCTCCACGGGTATGGGTCATGGACTTTGGGTTATACCCAACTACATTCAATGTATTTTGTCAATGGGTCAAATACTTAAACTTCTACCCATTATATTACCCATTATAATACATACTAATTATGTATATATCTACTCAATATGTAAACACTAGTTGTTGTACATATGTATTACTCAATCATAAAATCACTATTATTGTTTAGTGTTTTATGTGAAAACGTAAGTGTGTTAGTAAACTATTAGCTCAAGTCATTTACGTATTTTATTTGTTTCGTTAAAATGATTTTACGTTTGTTATCGACAAAACATTGAAGATCGTAAAATATAAATTAACGTTTTTACGGCTTATTTGTATTAACAACAATTCACTCGCAACTCAAAGGCGGAGAACGTGAAGATGGTTCAAAAGG